>VDFB02105785.1:279832093-280105291 GCA_007258455.2 Sequoia sempervirens | reverse complement strand
GGGTTTTGATAGAATGCTATAATTTGTTATGCATTAAAAGGAGTTGGTGCTCCTATAATCTTGTAAAAGTTGGTGCTCCTAAACGAAAAAGAGTTGGTTCTCTAAGTGAATAAAGGAAAGATTTTTTGAGTGTTTTTTTATTCCCCAAGAGGGTTTTTCCACTTAGGAAAAATTTAGGTGTTATGTGATGTTTCTATGTGTGGTTGGTTTATTTGCTTGAGTTACATAAAAATTGTTGGTCAATCATTCATTTCTTCCATTCTTTAAACCAAAACATTTTGCATAAAAGGTTTAGTTACAAGCTCTGATATATGTGTAAAATCTATCAAGCTAGTCTATGTTGATGAAATGTTTATCCGATTTGTAATATCTATAATATTGTCTAAGTTCATTTGAAATATGTTCTTCAATAGTAATTTGATATTCTAATTTCAAAGTTTAAAATTTGTGACTTTCATAAATCACTGATTCACCCCCCCCCCCTCTGAGTGATTTCATTCTTCCAACAATTAAGTCATTAGAAATTTGTAAAACAATGCATGCCTGACTTGACTTCTTCTCTTCCAAGGTTGAATGATTTTTTTGTGAAGCTCCCCCTAGACTCATGCCCTATCACTAAGATCTAGTGATGTGATGTGGGAAAAATTATTCCCAACTTCTACCCCAGATATTCAAATTTCTCTTTGGGAAGAGGCTTGGTGAATATGTTAGCTATATGATCTTTAGTTGGCACATATTCCATACTAAATTCTTGATCTGCTACCTTCTCTCTTAAGAAATGATACTTGATTTATATATGCTTGGTCCTAAAATACATCACTAGATTCTTTGATATGTTTATGGCACTAGAATTATCACAAAGAATAGAGATAGGTTCTTTGTACTCTACCTTAATGTCTTTTAGTGTTTGCTTCATCCACAATACCTGAGAACAACATGCCATTGCTACAACATACTCTACTTTTGTTGTAGAAAGAGTAATTGACTCTTGCTTCTTGCTCAGACATAAACCAAGTTGGTTTCCAAGGAAAAATGCATCACCACTGGTGCTTCTTTTTTCATCCATACTTCCATCCCAATCATCATCTATATATGTTGTAAAAGTGAAATCTTCACTTTTGGTATACCACAGTCCATAGTCAACAGTACTCTTGATATATCTAAAAATTATTTTTACTATATTAGCATAAGGCTCTTTAGGAGCAGCTTGGAATCTTGTAACCATACATAAAGCTTGCATAATATAAGGTCTTGATGCAGTTAAGTATAACAAGCTACCTATCATTGACTTGCACATTGTCTAATTTAGATTTTGGGACTCGTTTGTCTTGCTCAACTTACATCCAGTTATCATGAGGGTACTTATTGGTCTTTGTCTTCCATTCCAAACTTCTTAAGAATTTCCTTAGCATACTTGGTTTGAGATATAAATATCCCAACATCATTTTGTGCTATTTGTAAACCAAGGAAAAATGACAGTTCTTCTAGCATTGACATCTCAAATTCATTTTGCATTTGAACAAAAAATTCTTTACACATGTTGTAATTGTTGCCACTAGATATGATGTCATCCACATACACAACAACAATTAACATATTCTCACCTTCATATTTGAAGTACATATTTCTATTTGCACATCCCTTTTTGAATCCTTGTTGTTGTAGGTACTGGTCTAATCTTGAATACCATACTCTCGATGCTTGTTTTAGACCATAAAATGCTTTCTTCAATCTACAAACATAATTTTCTTCTTCTGATAACTAAAAATGTTATGATTGTTCTATGTAGACTTCTTCTAGGTTTCCATTCAAGAACACTAACTTTACATCCATTTGATAGAATTTGAATCCTTTATAAATAGAGAATGTAAGAAACATTCTTATAGCTTCTAATCTAGCAACAGGTGCAAGTATTTCCTCAAAGTCTATGCCTTCAACTTGTGCATATCCCTTGCACACCAATCTTTCCTTATTCCTTACAATAGCTCCATCTTCATTGAGGTTGTTTCTAAACACCCATTTTTTACCTATCACGTTCTTGCTTGGGGAGTCTTGGAACTAATTCTCACATTTTTGTTTTTCTCAATTTGGCTCAGCTCTTCTTCCATTTCCTTTATCCAACTCTCATCCTTATTGGCCTCAACATATCTTTTGGGTTAAATCTAAGACAAGAGGGTAAAATTTACTTGTTCTTTGTGTGGACAATGATTTTGGATTGCCCACACTTTCTTTGCTCCTAGATTTTTTCACCTAAAAGGAGAGAGAAATGTGGTCCAAAATGCAATTTTCTACACTCAAAGTTAATGTGAATAAGATGTATTATGTATAATTATGATGTATTAATGCACTGATTTGAAAATTAAATAATCTAATGATGCAAAACCTAAGAAATGCAACTTGTTTGAAAACACAATGTGATATGCATAAATGCCTAAAAATGCAAGTAAATGATGAAATAACAGAACAAAATCATAGAGTTGCACTTGAATTCTAAAACTTGATGTTGGGAGATTCTGGAATCCTGAAAATTTGACTGAAAATGTTGATTGGGACACTTATGCCAGGTTGGGCGACTTAGTCCCAGTTTTGGGAAACTTTGTTAGAACAGGAATCTGCCAAATGGGTATCCAAAAATGTCAAAATCACTTTTCAGGCCCGAAAGCGGGACTAATCCACCAGTAGTGGTGACTTAGTCCACCTGTAGATCTTGGGAATTTCGAGGCAAAATCTTGTAGCCTCAGGTCTGCACTTTCTTTTTTGATAGGTGTCTACACTTGATTCTATAGAAAACGGGGTAAAAAGTGTCTCCAAGCTTGAATTAGGGTTGTGATGACTTGATTTAATTTGAATACTTCTTATCCACTTTTCAACACCAATTCCTTTGACAAATCTTCCTACAAAATTATGCAAACATACATGCAAGGAGGGAAAAATGGTTGAGGGTTAGAGAATAGGGGTTTGCCTTGGTCAAACCCCACTTTGGTAATCAAACCCTATGAAATGAAATGAAATGGAAAGAGAATGATAAATAAACAACATGCAATGTCATAAACTTACCACACCCTTGATGTAGAAATCTAAAGATATGCAATGAAATGCTCTAATGGATAACTTGATTATGCTTGAATGCTTGTGAAATATTAAGTGAATGGATGCTTGAATGCTTGATGAACTAGGAGATGAATGAATGGGGGTTAAAATGAGAGGAAAAACCCTTATTTATACATGATTTTACTAAAATTTCCCAAAAATAACACATCATAGGCTGACCTCAAGGGTTAGAGGACAAAATCCTGCAAGAAATTTAAAATTATTTTGAGTTTTATGTCAAAAAGGACTAAGTCGCTATTGGCGACTTAGTCCCACTTAAGAAAATTAACTAGGTGTCAGGAATTAAATGGAATTAAATGTTTTTCAATGAGAATATCCTCAAAAACACACTTAAAAATGGTCAGAAAGTGTATTAAAGGGTCATTTAAACATGAGAAAGGGTTGAATTAGTGAAGACAAGTCTAGAAAAGCATGAAAGTTGGTTACAACACTTTACAATACTTTGAAATAAGACTTGGTAAGTAATAAAAAGGAGTTATTTAGGTGAATTATGATGAAAGGGTCCTAGAAAAGTGTGAAAGTGGGTTACAACACTTCACAACACCTTTACAAGACAACCTAGAAGCCTTAATGATTCACAAGGATCCAAGACCTAATGTGAACATGTTGACCACATTACAACATTAGACCTAGGAAAAATCAAGCCAAAGTCCACTAGAAGGGCCTGAACATGAAAAAGTAGAAGGGTTACTTTTTCCATGTCCACACTTTGTTTTGTGCAGCTCTTCTCCTTGTCTAAACACCTTCATCTTTATTTCCAATTATCTAATCTAGAGGATGATCCTTTTGAACATATTTTTTAGGTGATTTTTCATTCTCTTTTCTAGATTCATCTTCATCCACTTCTTCTTCAAACTTTGATTTAACTTCAAAGATATCTCTGTCAAATTTAACATATTTTAGATCTTCGTCAATCTTGACATTGATACTTTCTACAATTTTGTGCAGTCATTTTTTATAGCATTTGTAGGCTTTAATTTGGTGGAATATCCAAGAAATATCCCTTCATCACATCTAGAATCAAATCTTCCCAAATTATCTTCTTCCCTCTTGATGTAGCACTTACTGCCAAACACTTTGAAATGCTTAACATATACAGGTTTCCATACCACCGTTCATAAGGGGTTTTCTCACTATTTACTTGCAATTGTACTTTGTTCAAAGTATAAATTGTTGTATTTGATGTCTCTCTCGAGTACACATGAGGTAACTTGGCCTCAATTAGCATAGTTCTGGTCATCTCTTTGACTATTATGTTCTTCATTTCGACCACTCCATTCTACTATGGATTTCTTGTTGCAAATTATTTCCTTTTGATTCCTTGCTTCTCACAATATTCAATGAATTCATTTGATGTGAATTCTCTACCTCTATTAGATCTTAAGTATTTGATCCTTCTGTTAATCCCCTTCTCAACCATGGCTCTAAATATCTTGAATCTTTCAAATTCTTGAGATTTATCCTTCAAAAAGGTTACCCATGTCATTCTTTAATAGTCATCAATTAGCAACATGAAGTATCTTTCACCTTTCAATCCTCTTATCTTTGTGGGACCACACAAATTAGTATGAACCAGTTCCAAGGGCTATGTAGTTGAATATTATTTTGTCTAAAATTTGACCCTTGTTTTCTTTCCCTATTGACATTCCTTGCAAGTGGTGTTTGTTGGTTTAGTTATCTTAGGCATGTGTCTTACCAGCCCTTTTGAGCTCACTTTTACCATATTATCAAATTTTACATGGCCCAATCTTCTATGCCATAGTTAACTCTCATCAACTTGTCCTATCAGACAATTTTGACTGTGAGATGGGGTGAGAAATCAAATAGCATAGACAAAGTGATAGCCAACACTTCTAAGCTATTATCCACATCAACAAAAGAATACAAAAAAAATGGAGATATCAAAATAAAGCACTCCCCATATTGTAGTTGATGCCTTCTCTTGCTCTCCTTCTTGTTATGCATCTTTGCCCTCAGATTTGTTGAAATACTTGTGCAAAACCTGCAAATGGTAGCAAGAAAGTTGGAGACAATTAGTTGTTAAGGTGAAAATGGAGAAGGAGGGTTGTTTTTATAGACAACTTTCAAATGGACGGCTGAGATTAATCTTCTAGAAAGATTCCAAGATCAATGGATGGGAATGCATGAGAGGGAGGTTATGAAATGGATGGTTGAGATTAAGTCTCAGAAAATATGCCAAGATCAACATTCCAAAATTGATGCACCAAAAATATGCCATGCATGGAAAAGCTATGACGCCGACGGCTATGACACCGACGGCTATGACGCCTAACAACTATGACAGAAATGAATGTTATGATAGGGATTATGACAGAGCATCTTTGATCAAGTGGTGCATATAAATAATTTATTTTAAATTATTTATTCAAAATGGAAGAGAGTGGAGGAAATGGATAGCGGAAAATAAATTATTTGTCCAAATTATTTATTTGGAGAAAATGAAAAGAGGAGCATTTAATTAAATTTAAATGGAGAGATGAAAATTAGACCTTAAATAATTAAATTTAGATTAATTATTTAATAGGGGAGGTGGTGTGGGATAGTAAATAATTTTAATAATTATTTAACTATAGAAGAATTAAAGGGTCGTGAATAGATAAATAATTAATGGTAATTATTTAACTATAGATGAAAGGTGACAAAATAATTAAATAAATAATAATTTATTTAACTATTGAAGAAGAGGGAGAAATTAGTGACGCGATTAGTTTATTTAATCGATCAGGATAGAATAAAGATTAGAAAGTGAATTAATTAAATAATTATTAAAAATTATTTAATTAATAGAGGAATATGATCAAACATAATTGAATAACTAAAATTATTCAATTATCGAAGGAAGAGGATGAAGAAAAATGACACTCGTAGGCTTAGGACATTTTTCATTGTCTACATTTTGCCCCTCTTTGACATAATGCAGTTCATCGCATTGTGTCAAAGAAATTTAATTCTAAAATATGCCCCAGTGAAAGAAGAATGACGAGGGTTGTGTATGCCCCCTCAAGAGGACAGGTGAGTTCAAAGAACACAAGTGTGCTCTCGAAATGGATGATAAGACTAGAGGATGAAGGATAGAAGAAATGTTAGCTTGGAAGGGGATGGATATTAGCATGGAAGAGAAAGGAGGATGAAGATGGAAAGTTAGACAAGAAATGATAAGGGAACCAACTTTCATGCTTACATTTTTATATTTATCTTCATTGGGCAGATTATTGTAATGACCAACAAGCACCATGATATGACATAGACCAAGGTGTGCAAGGTTGTACTATCACGTGAGACAAGCAGTTGCAGACAAGGATGATCATGACTCATACTAACAAAGTGATTGCCCCAGTCTTTTTGTCATAATCAACCACAAACAATAAAGACAGGAAAGACAAATCATGAAATGTCATTGCTCCTCTAAATCCTATTGTCAGGACATCCTCGAGGAACTACCATCATGATTTCCAAAAGACAAAACAAGCATCATAAAATTAAATGCCAAGTGCTTGCCAAGTGTCTGAATGTCAAAATGTCAAGTTTGTCAAGTGTGGTGGAATGTCGGATGTCCTGGTGTCAAAGTGTCAGGGTTGACGATATGAAGATGCCAGATTGGTGTCAAGTTTAGGAAGGACACATCCTAAACGATGCTGAGATGTCAGATTCAGAAAGGACACATTCTAAATGATGTTGATGCCAGAGTGATACCAAATTCGAGGACACATCCCGAACAAGGTCGATGTCAAGTTCAGGAAGGACACATCCTGAACAATTTCGATGTCGAGATGCCAGATTGATGTCAAGTTTTGGAATGACACATCCCAAACAATGTCAATGTCAAGATTGTTGAATTTAGGAAGGACACATCTTGAATGATGTCGATATCAAGAGGAATGTATCTCAAATGTTGTGAGAATCCTCAAAATGCCAGATGACTATGACGATGCCTAAGAAGGACACATCGTAGGGCATAATTAAATGACGAGATACCCTTCAGAAGGACACATCTGTAGAGTAAGTAAGATTTGACCGGTTTGACTAAGTTTGACTAAGTTTGACCGATTTTGATATGCCAAGATGATTGTTGTGCTTGATTGACAGATTGTAGAAGTTCGCTTGGGTAGATTGTTCATTTGAATTTGGACAAAGACCATGATAAATTTAAATACTATTTCATGTGTGTGAGAAAATTGTGCAATGAACCCTAATGGACTGACCTAGTGTGGCCTTGGGGGCTCATCGACAGATGGCCTTGCCTACATCATACACTCAGATACCTCGTAGTTCGACATGACCAATGGCTTTGTCTTATTGACCAAAGATTTAGTCATGATTTATTTTGACAAACCTACTAGGACTGACCTAATTTCTCGGGGGCTCAAAGATGAGCCTTGCCTATGTAGCAAATGCGCAGAGACAACGTAGTTTGACAATGAGAAAGACTAATCAAGACTTGAATTGACGTGACTATGTTGACTGACATGACTCTGTTTTTTGGAATTTTTGTGTTTTCTTTAGGACATTTTTCAATTTTTAGGTCTTTTTTCAAGACATTTTTCAATTTTTAGATCTTTTCTCAAGACATTTTTTTATTTTTAAGTCTTTTTTAGGACATTTTTCAATTTTTAGGTCTTTTTTCAAGACATTTTTCAATTTTGTGGTCTTTTTCAAGACGCTTAATTCTTTTAGGTCTTTTTAGGACATTTTTTATTTTAGGTCTTTTCCGACATTTTTTAATTTTAGATCTTTTTCATGACATTTTTCAATTCTTAGGTCTTTTTTAAGACATTTTATGATTTTTAGGATCACGCATGCATACCCAATCGAGTCTCATGATAATTTTTTCCCCAGTCAAGCTTTTGGTAGTCAATGTTAAGGCATGACTAGTATGGATAGTGGACAATATGCGACTTGATTCTGTCCATTGTCACCATGGACCTAAAAATGTCATGATGTCAGGTGAAGTGTTATGACTAATGCCTGAAAAGAGTATGTTCATTAGGACAAAGGTAGATAGAGTGACGATGGCACAACAATGATCGACTACACATGGTACCCTCGCTTTCACGTTTCACCATGGTACTTATCCAAAGCACCTATTTTACCGTGTTTTCACTATTGACAAATTATTTCTCTTTTTATTTTGTCATCATCATTTTATTTTTTGGTGTCACCAAGATGCTTGTTTGCCAAAATTTCATCAAGGTGACGATTTTTTGTATTTTTCATTTTTTTTGTATATTTTTTAGGACTTTTTCCCTAGCTCTTTGAAGCTAGGTATAAAATTGATAAATGCTAGATCCATGGACTGCCTTGACGACGCCTCAATCTTATGTGGATGACCGTGCTGGATGAAAGGACCCGATTGAGATGAGGAGTACGAGTGGTATATATGAAGGATGATAGATGTGACGAATGAAAGAGGCTATGGTAGGATCCCTAATGTGCACACTATGTGGTCCATCAGGCCTTAGCCAAAAAGGAGCTTGGGCAACCAACGAGCTAGAGTACAAGAAGGAGTTGTCATCAAAGATACATTGAAAGACATCACCAATGGAGGGATATGATGGATATGTGAACATGGATGGATGGAATAGAGTATATGGTATGAGTGAGAGTGACATGGATATAGACCTGGGATAAATAGGCACTTTGTTTGAATTTTTTCCTTGTTAGATGCCCCTAGTGATTTTTGATGGAGAGGCATACTTTGAGATGGACTTTTTCTAATTTTCACTTTTGAATTTTATTTTTGTTTTTTCCGATAGCTTTTTATTTTGGCTGTGGGACTTGTCTTGATCTTCTTTTCTTTCCTTTGATTTTTGATCTCCTTTTAAAGATATCTCATTCAATGGAGCTTTTCCTTTATTCTTTTCTTGAGCTATGACTTGTTGATCCATGTCTATGATGCGAGTGGACATGTGTGAAATGAGGGAAGTAGGTGAAGTGAAAGGAATGTTTAGTGGATGAATGGGAGTGGCGATGCCATTAATGGAATCTTTTGGACTATCTTTTTCTGTACTATTAACATCAAAGGAGGCTTGCACATCCTTAATGACTTGGCAAGATGACTTAGTAGAGATGACAATAGGAGATTCATATCCTAGCCTAGGGTAGGTGGGATGGAAGGATGATGATTGGATATCCTCAATGGGGTCATGCTCAAAGAGTGGGTTATCGTAAATTTCTTGGTCAAACAAGGGGTTATAATAGATATGAAAAGCTTGAGAGGAAGTAGATATGGCAAAGGCCGATGTGTCATCAGGGTCCTGAAAGGTTTCAATCCAAGCACAGACATCCTTTTGTGTTCCTTCTATAACTATCTTGACATCAATGTTGGAATGTTGATCTCTATCAGCAACATTAGCATTGTCGTTTGCTAGTAAATTATCCATACGATATTCTCCACATCTCATGTCATGACTTTGGACCTTGGGGTTTGATGGCGGGGTAAATGGAGGTATGATCGGCCTTCAATGAAGATGGATCAATGTAGTGAGATGATGTGGTGATGGATGTGATGTGGAAGGCTTTGCAAGTCTTACGGGTAAAATGAATTTGGAAGAGGAAGATGTTGAGGTTTCACTTCGCTGATAGGCAGCACTTGACATCTGGAGACACTCCCTAGTTGGTACAATATTGAATGGATCGGGTCTCTATATATAGCAATTTGGTAATCTTCAAAAGGAAATTTCTAAGCATTGGTGATACATGGAAGGGATAGCTTTGAGCAAGGCAATCCAAGGCCTAATTCAAGTAAAATGTTGTATGGCGCATCCAAATCCAAAACTTGACAAGCGGTGTCGTAAAAAACGACCGCCCGACTAATTGAAGCGTAATTATGCCCAGAGAGGAACGCTCTTCATCATCATCATATGCCTTTGATAACATTCTTCATCTACTAAGCATAAAAGTTTCCATAGTGCCTTTGACCCAATTTTTAAGGAACATATATTCAAATTCTGCTCCACCATCTACTAAGACTCATCCGAATCTTTATGTTTATGAACAAAAACTTCGGCGGCAGTGCTGGGCATCATTATGGTTGGATTTAGATGACAAATAGTCTTGGTCAAAAAAGGTGATATGGTGGGGTGTCATGAGATATCCTACCATGGCTTCGAATTGGTTGACATCAATATCTTGGGGAACGGAGGATTCTTGAAGTGTTTTGTCTAGGATGGCCTTATGGGCGCGCGAGATGCGTGAATAATCCAAGGATAGAGACTTGTGTCCTGTTTTCCAAGCTAGTCAATAAGATTAAAGTTTCCTTTAGGTTGGGATTGCTTGTTTTGTGGACGCAATTGCGACTATGAAGTGGACGGGCCAGCTATTGTTACCTTTGGTTGTCTAGGGGGAGGAGGGACGGCTATGGTGACCTTTCTAGCGCGAGTGGTGATATTGCATTCAAGGGCCTTTCTAACGGTGACTGTGCAAACATGTTCATCAGTTGTTCTAATGTGATGTATGATAGGTCCCCCAAAATAGTCATATCCAATACGGGCATAGTTGGCTCTGCAATCACGCTTTTATTTGACATAGATGGCTCTAAAACCATGATCCTGCAGTGGGTTCTTGTGTATTGTATGATCTGCATTAGAAGCAAACTGTGGTCCACCGACTTCAATGATACGCTTTTCGATAAGGTCTTGTACCATATTTTTCAATTGTCTATAGGAAGAGGTTTTGTGTCCTTTTATTCGGTGATAGTCACAAAATGCGTTATCCTCCCACCAAGATGGTTTAAACTACCCAGGGTCGTATGGTTTGGGGTCCTCAAGTGTGATGACACCATTCTTAAGGAATTTCTTGAGAACTTCTTCAATAGGCTCACCCAAGGGAGTGTATGTACGTCCTCTAGGGAATTGTTTGGGTTGTCTAGGCTTCCTTTGAATTTGATCGTTTTGATTTCCTTGGTTATTCTGATTTGTTTGGACAACATTAGCAGCATAGGTTTGTGTCATCATCTGTGTGTTTTGTGGTTGTGTCCCTTTTAGAGTAATCATAGGACCCATAGTGTTGACAACCTTAGCATCGACTACACCATCGTTGGTAACATGTTTGTTCTTAACCCAGAATTTGGTTTTGTCAGCAAAATGAGGGTTTGCATTTGTGTTTTTAGGACCGTATTTTAGTCTTCCTTCAGCTATGAGGGCTTGTTCAACTTGGACACCTCGTTCAACTAGGTCCACAAAATTTGTGCAACAATGAACACGCAAGCCATTTTTTAGTGGGCCCAATAACGTTTGTACGAACATGTCAACTTTTTCCTTTTCAGGTATGTCTATATGACAATGACTCGCTAGGCCCCTCCATTTTTGAAAGAATGGTAAAAAGGTTTCACCTCGAATCTTCTTGTGTGAGTTGGAATAAGTTGGTAATGGAGGTGTCTGTGTCAATGTTGTATGTGTAATTTTTCATAAATTTTTCAGCAAGTTCTTTCCATGACTGTATTCCAGGTTGCAGTGTATAGAACCATTCTAGGGCCGGTCCTGTGAGACTTTTAGGAAATAGTCGCATTAGATATGTGTGCTCATGAGCAATATCCACACAACTTGTTACAAACTCTCTGATGTGGTCAAGTGGATTTGTTTTACCCTTGTATTTGTTGAAGTTTGGAGCCACATAACCATGTGGAAATGGTGGCATGTACAAAGTTGTATCAAAAGGATATGGAAATAAGTCATATGGCATTTGCATCTTCTTGTTAGAGGTTTTCATATTTTCCATCTATTTTTGAAGGTCATCCACTCTTGCTAGCAAGGCGTGTACAATGGGATCATTGGTTGCCTGAAAGTATGGTATGTTTTGATTAGGTGTTTGTTGATATTACCAGTTGTGAGTGGGAATTTGTTGTTGAGTATGAATCTGGGACGAGTATGTGGGAATATGTGACCTAGCCATGTTTGTTTGTATTTGAGGTATCTGAAATCCCTGACTCATTTGATTTCCAAAGTTACACATTTGTTGTGTCATTTGAGTTCCTTGTCCTTTTTGAAAGAATTTTCCATGTAGCATGTTGGTGTTTGTTCCTTGGAAGTGTCCATATGGTATGTGGATATTTTGTCCTTGTCCATGTGAGATATTCATATTTTGTCCTTGCCCATGTGGGATGTTCATATTTTGTCCTTGTCCATGTGGGATGTTCATATTTTGTCCTTGTCCATGTGGGATGTTTAATTGTGATGATGTATTTATGTTGTGTTGAGGGCCTTGAATGAAGACTCGTCGTGGGTTTCCTCCAAAGGGATTAAATGAGATTCCACCATAAGGTTGTGATGAAGATGCCCCCATTGTCATAGATGAAGATCCCAACATAGGGTTTGTGGGATTTTCTCCCATTGATGTGAACCCAACGGTTATTCCTATTGTTTGTGATGATGATGTGGACGTTGTAGGCATGGACATAGTAGATGTTCCTCCAATAGATGTTGTATTAGTTGAGGTGGAGGTGTTTTGACTTGTGGTGCCACTAGATGTCACATTAATGGTGTTAGTAGCAACTTGTGTGGTGACCACAATGTTATTGCTATTGGGGGCATTGTTCATGTTTTGATGAGATGTCATGGTTTGTGTCGCATTGTCCGAAGAAGGTCTTATGGTATTAATGTCGAAGCCTTTTGGTAGTTTTTCCCCTTGGTCCAAAAGCATAGCAAGGTATCTGTCGGGATCGTTCAAGACCAATTCTTCTACAAATGAAGCTATGTCAGGTTTTGAGCGGCAGCATCTAAATCCTCAGCTAGTACTTGTCCATTTTGGTCTCTCTATATGAATTGTTCAAAAAGTGGATTTTGAAAGGAAGTTGACATGCTCATGGATGATTGTATGTTCAAATTGCCAAATGGGTCGTCATAAATCTAGTCATTGGGATTGGTGTTGGTGTTGTTGTTGTTGTCAAAGTCTTGTCCAAAGTCTGTCATTTGTCTTTTCTTTCTTTGAAGTCTTGTTTCCACCATCAAGAAAATTGCTCAAATGAAGACGATGACAATGCAAGTATGATACTAGTCTATGTTTTTGTCTTTTTGTGTGATAATAGATGACAATACAAAGAGATGATAATGCAAGTATGCGAAAAGCCAAGGTGACTAGGATAATGATGTTGATTTGGATGACAATGTTGATTAGGAAAATGACAATGTGGAGTAGGAAAATTGCAAGGTCAAGGTGCAAAATGAGGACTAAGGTGATGAAATTGAATAAAGAGGTAACTAATGTAAGTTTTAGGTTCAAAATGATGACTAGATGCACAGTATTTTTGGATTTTTAGGAATAAAGTATACAAGGTATGAACTAAAATGAATGCAATTTGGAGACAGGAGTACCTAAGCACTCTAAACTTAATCTTTGTTTTTTTATTTTGGTTACCAAAGGACTTGTAGAAAATGACAAAGTGACAAGGTCAAGATCACTAGTGAGTTTTCCTAACTAGACTGTTGAGTTGGAAATTCTCACAAAAGGTACAATGACTGAAAATAGGAATGATGACTAAGTCCAAGATAACCTAGTTTTGAAAGCAATGATTTTGCAAATTGTGATGAGGTTAACCTAATCCAAAGTATGCAAAGATGAAAACCTAGGGTCAAGCTAATGCCTAATGTATGCAACTAAAATTTGAAAGATTAAGCCTATGGTTAATAATACAAACTAATGGTTGAATAATGAGGATTTTGAGCAATTTCAAAGCTAATTTCTGATAGAGACCTCTTAGAAAAAAAAAATGTTTGATAGCAGGCTGAGACTATTTTTTGATGTTTTGTTGAAAAGTCTGAGTTGTTTGAGGTTGATTGTTTGTGTCCAGATTTGTGAATGTTGTGTCTATTGTTTGAAAATCCAGAAAGCACTTGACAAGCACAATGTTTTAGTGTAAGCAAACACATGTAAGACAAGCACGATCCTAATAGGCCAAGGGTTTGTATACTTGGTATAGCCCACTGATATACCCTGGATTGGTGTTGAACACCTCTCCTTCTCGAGAGCGGATAGCTTAGAAGTTTGGTGGCACTAGCTCCCCTCCACGGCACTCACTTCTACGGGCACACCAACTTCGAATTTTTGGGTAGTCACTTCCCAATAACTGTTATCTCTACTCAAGGGAGTCAGTAGTGAGTATCTTCAAGCATGATATTGTACCCTGCACTATACCAAGCAACGGTTGAAAATGGTTGGCTTCTAAAACAATAGGTTTGTAGTAAGGGCATTCGTTCGAGTGGCCACACATGGGGCGAGAGATTAATCACCGATTAGGTGGCACTCCACCTTGAAGAGGTTATGCTCAATAGGTTTTATGAGAGTACTACTCCGTCCATGTGACACATCCGCACTTGTGGTACTTGAACTTTCCTCAAGCACCCATTTTATATCCTAGCTGGAAGTGGCTTGGCTTTAGCCTGTTACCGGTCGAGTCATCCCTTAAGGTGAGTACTTTTTCCCTTAAGGTAGACCCATTTCTAGAAATAATAATCATTTCTCTTACACCCAGGATCACTCGAAAGCACAAGGGGAGAGGATACTTCAATTATTAAGTCATGAGGGTGACAAAAAATAAGGTGGGTCTGGTTTTCTAATCACTTAGTTTTCATAAGGTGAGAGCATAATCACCTACCACCTTCAAGCACAGTCAGACATAATCAAGCACATGTTCATTTTAATGCACCAATGGAAGTGTTTTCTAAACTAGAAATCACAAACACATTGTTTGAGAAATGAATCTTCGACTAACGAAACTGAAAAACCACAAGTTAGTAGTTTCATAAATGTCTTGGACCAACGAGAAAGTTGCAAAAAACTAAGTTAGAACAAGAGATTAAAAACCAAACTAAAAGTCAGTAAATAACTAAACTAGAAAATGAAGAGACTAAACTAAACTAAGAAAAGGAAATCAAAGAAAACTAAAAGCTCTATTTTTTTGTTGCTCCAAAAGAAGCAGTTTTTGGGAGCCCCACTCCAAAGCCACACGCTACAAACAGAGGATTAGTAAAAAAACTTGAATGAAAACAACAAACTAAAATAGTGATAACTTTCTCAAAACTAAAAAAAAAATTAAGTCGTACATATCTATGGAAAGCTAAGGCATAGAGCTTCAAAACCCAGAAATTTTTTTGCAAAATCTTGCACAACAAAAGTATTATAAACAATAGAAAATTCGGGTATTAACAACTAAATCTTAAAAAGTTGTGATCACTAAAATGGCCATAACTTTCTCAAATTTTAATGAAATTTTAAACTGTTTGAAGTTCCAGAAAGCTAAGAACAAGGCCTACAAAACCTAGATAATGGTTTTAAAATATTTTATGTGCCCATTTTTTTGTGCTCAAAAGAAGATGATGGGATTTCATATGAATTATTCGCTGTAACCTGCAAAATAGCGAAAATAAACAAGAAAACGCACAAATTTGTGTACAAAATTGTCGTGTTCACCAATGTGAGATGGGGTTAGAAATAAAATAGCATAGAAAAAGTGACAGCCAACACTTCTAAGCTATTATCCACATCAACAAGAGAATACAAACAAAATGGAGATATCAAAATGAAAGCAAAAAAAATAAAGCACTCCCCATATTGTAGTTAATTCCTTCTCTTGCTCTCCTTCTTGTTATGCAATGTTGAAATACTTGTACAAAACCTATAAATGGTAGCAAGAAAGTTGGAGACAATTAGTTGTTAAGGTGAAAATGGAGAATGAGGGTTGTTTTTATAGACAACCTTTCAAATGGACGGCTAAGATTAATCTTCTAGAAAGATTCCAAGATCAATGGATGGGAATGCATGAGAGGGAGGTTATGAAATGGATGGTTGAGATTAAGTCTCAGAAAAGATGCCAAGATCAACGGTCTAGAATTGATGCACCAAAAATATGTCATGCATGGAATAGCCATGACACCGACAGCTATAACGCCTGACAACTATGACAGAAATGAAATTTTATGACAGGGATTATGACAGAGCATCTTTGACCAGGTGGTGCATAAATAATTTATTTTAAATTATTTATTCAAAAATGGAGAGAGTGGAGGAAATGGACAAAGTGGAAAATAAATGATTTATTCAAATTATTTATTTGGAGAAAATGAAAAGAGGAGCATTTAATTAAATTTAAATGGAGAGATGAAAATTAGACCTTAAATAATTAAATTTAGATTAATTATTTAATAGGGGAGGTGGTGTGGGATAGTTAAATAATTTTAATAATTATTTAACTATAGAAGAATTAAAGGGCCATGAATACATAAATAATTAATGGTAATTATTTAACTATAGATGAAAGGTGACAAAATAATTAAATAAATAATAATTTATTTAACTATTGAAGAAGAGGGAGAAATTAGTGACGCAATTAGTTTATTTAATTGATCAAGATAGAATAAAGATTAGAAAGTGAATTAATTAAATAATTATTAAAAATCATTTAATTAATAGAGGAATATGATCAAACATAATTGAATAACTAAAATTATTCAATTATCGAAGGAAGAGGATGAAGAAAAATGACACTCGCAGGCTTAGGACATTTTTCGTTGTCTACATTGACCTTTTACTTCACTGAGATTATATCTAGGTTGCATTCAGTTCTTACTCCTACAATTTTTCTTCCACCTTTCCTTATCTTACATTCTTCTAAATTGAATGTGATTTTATTACCATTGTCACACATATGACTGACACTCAACAAGTTGTGCTTCAATCCTTATACATGAAGAACATATTTTTTAGGAAATTTTTTGTTTATACTCAATGTTCCTCTACCACATATTCTTACTATAGTATTATCTCCAAAACTTACAAATCCTTCTTTATATTTCTTGAGTTGGATGAATTTGCTCTTGTCCCCAACCATATGTTTAGAGAAACAAATTTCTATCACCCACAAATTTTGCTTCTTTGCATGAAGTGTGGTTTGTGCAATCATTGATTGTGTGGGCTTCTACTCTTTTCCTTCCACGCCTTCTTGGGTTTCTTTTCTGCCTTGTCTTCCTTCTTTTCAGAGACTTCAAATTCTTTGTTACTTTAGGAGGCATTCTTTTCTTTTTATCACTCTTTACTTTTGGTCTTACAATTTTTTTTCTACAATTCTTAGCTATGTGACCAAAATTATTGCAATTGTAACAAATTACATTCATGTCTACTAAAGGAGCAAATGGGTTCTTACAAAATTTTCACTCCTTTTAGAAATAACTCTATTCTCTTTCCCTATGACTAAATTGATTACAATTATAACAAAACCCATAAAAGTATGAGGAATACCTATTCATAGCATTTCCTTGAGCAGGATGACGTGGTTTTCTTTTCTTTTCTTTCTTCAAATCTCTCGCCCTTGTGAATCCATCTACATCAATTCTTCTTATGTTCTACTTCTTCTTCAGGTGATCAGGGACTAATTGAATATTCTTCTTGTATGTTGCATACTTCTTTTCTTCTACTACTTTCTTCATCTCAACAATTCCTTTATCTAATTTTTTATTTTCAGAGGTCTTTTCCTTGTAGGCTTTCTCACATTTCTCTTCAAGTTTGAAGTTTTCATACAAGTTTTTAAATGCACTCTTAGTTGGATTTTTACCTTTTTCAAAACCAAGACCAAATTTTTCTTTTGGTTTTGATGGTTTTTGTGAACTAATCAATTCATCAAGTATTTATGAGCCACCTTTTAACTCTAGACCTTTTTTATCTATTCTCTAGCTTTTTTAAGCTCTTCTTAAAGGCACTATTTATGCTTCCAGTTTCATGCATTCATTAGATTTAGACTGTAGTTCATATTTGACTACATCTTCTATTCTCTTGGCTTCTTCCACTTGTGTCTTCAATCTCACTACCATCTGATTAGATTCTTCAACATTTTTGGTTAGCTTTCTAGTCTCTTTTTGTGCAAGCTTCTTTTGGTGCTTATTCTCCTTTCTCGGGTTATCAATCTCTTCTAAGGCATAGAGGAGTTCACCTTCAAGGTCAACTTATCCTTCTTCTTCATATTCTTCGTCATGGTCTTCAACTTCTCCATCTTTTTGTTCTATAGAGCATTTTTCCATGAATAGGAATTCATTTTTTTCAACCACAAAGGCACAATCATTCTCATCATCGAAGCTATCACTAACATCACATGAATCACTTTCTTCTTGAACATACAAAACCTTCTTCTTGTTTTAAAAATTATTCTACTTAGAAGAGAAGGGTTTCTTCTTATTACCATCTACTTCTTGTTTAGATTTATCCTTCTTAATGTAAGGGAATTTAGCAGAAAAATGTCCTATTTTACCACAGTTAAAGCACTTAAATGGTAACTTACCTTTATACTTTCCAGTGCCTCTCCTCAATCTTTTGATGAAGTTGGCTTCTTCTTCATCTGACTCTTCATGTTCGGTTGTAGAAGCTTTTGCTTTCTCTTTTTTAGTTGCTTTAATTGTTGCTTCTATCTTGGAGGTATCTACATCTCCCATTCTCATTTCAGAGGTGGTGAATATGTCATGTAGTTCATCAACAATGACTTTATCCATTTCTCTTGCTTCCTCTATTGCATATATTTTGGATTCGTGCCTGGAGGGCATGGATCTTTTAAAAAATTGAACAATAACTGATTCTTTCACTTCTTCTCCAAGCCCTCTGATTGATTTCACTATTTCATCAACTCTGAGAAGATAATCTACAATTTCTTCTTCTTCACCCATCTTGAGACTTTCAAACTTGGCTCTGAAAGTTTACAACTTTGCTAGCTTTACTTTATCATCTCCTTAGTAGATGCTCTTCAATTTACCCTAGACATCATGTGCATTTTGACAATGCATCACTTTGATAAACATAGAGCTAGATAATCCACAAAGAATATCATGTTTTTCCTTTTCATTGTTCTCATAGTCTTTCTTACTAGCTTGATCAGTAGGAAGAGTAGCAAGGTGTATACCATTTCACAACTAACATCCACACATCAAACCCCAATGAAGACAAATATGCCTCCATTTTAACTATCCAAAAAGCATAGTCTGAGTCATCAAAAAGAGGTACTTTGTTTGAAGAGGGGCCTTCTTTACTAACCATCTTGTGTTCACAAACCAAGATCTACCCAAGTTGATTAAGCTTCTCCAAGGGAACTAGGGCTCTAATACCATTTTTTGGAACACAACTATGTACTGAGAAGGGGTTGAATCAGTAGATAAATTTAAAATTTAACTCTAAACACTTTATGTAGATTAACTAAACAAGCAAAGAGATAAACACACACATAATTGCACAAAACACCAAATGTACGTGGAAAACCCAAGATGGAAAAAACCACAGTGAGAATAGTTTCTTGAGTCTATTGCTCAAATCCAACCTCACAATAAAATTTATGATTACAAATTTTAAGAGCAACAACCCTAAGAAGACACCAATCCCTTCATTTAGGAGCACCAACTCCAAGGAAGTACCCACTCCCTTACTAAGCACCCACTTAGTTATCTGATGGCACCAAACAAACAAATTTATAATGAAAACTATTACAATTGATTCAAATGAATCTGATTCAACATTGCAAACCTTTTTTGCAACTATTCATACTATGGTATGCTTCTCTGCTAGCAATCTCTCTACTGTTGTTGTCTTACCATCTCATTTCTTTGCTTTGTTGTTGTCTTAACATCTCATTTATTTGCTTTGTACTTCTCCCCTTTCTCTACTCTATAATATAAATTCAAACCCTAGAATATTTTTGTATTCTTGTTTAGGTCACTCTCACTCACATTCCTTGCATTCCCAACACTTATTTATTCAACTTTTCTCACTTTTCTTCTTCAAAAAGCTAACTCTCCTTGAGCCAAACAATCACCAACATCATTCAATGCACTTGTTATTTTTGGCATAAAACAATCTAAGGTTTGATCTACAGTTAATGCCATATTCGTAAAAGATTGACCTCTTCTAGATTTGTAGCTATCATTTCATTAATGGCATCACTCATTCCCTTTAATCACTAATTGAAATGTTGTTGGAATGTGTATAGGAGTGAATTTCCACCCCTTATGCAAATTCCCCTTTTTCCTTTCTCCACTTTAGAAAACCAAGTTCAGAGGCTTAATTACACCTAAGCCTGCTGCCTTCGTTCCACTTGGTGCTTGTTTTGACCGTCGGTGGGGGAATTTCTATCAAGGATGCCCACATGGAGCGTAGACGTTCGTGTAGCGCACTTACATCCCTAGTAGACGTATGTGGCTAAACCTGCAGAGGCGTTACACTTCTCATTAGCAATCAACTTGTAAGGACCTCTTCGGCCAACCGACCCAAATATGGTCATTTTCTTCATCTCTCCTTCAAATTCCCTCCTTCTACATGCATTTCAGATCTTATAAGCATTCATTTCAACTTCTTGTACATCCCCTCAAGCAATCTTCAAGCATTCTAGTCTCCATTCTAGCATTCTAGCAGCACTTTTGCACTCCATAGCAGCAACTACTTCACTCTATCACTTCAGTAGAGAAAGTGTGGGACAACACCATTGTAGAAGAGGCTCAAGTACTCTCATTCTCTCTTCCATTAGCCTTGAGTGCTTTTGATGGAGGTGGTAAGTGTTGGCAACCAGGATTGCACCCTCAATCAAGTTAGGCTTGGCTATCCTGTTGCAACATGGAAACGCTCTATGATTTTTGGGTCAATAAATTGGTGAGAGTGAATCTCCAGAGTGGGCTGGTTCCTTCTAGCTAATCACCTATAAAATTTTAGGGGAAAGGGGTAGGAAGAAAGCTACAAAATGAAACCTACAACTTAAGATGATCAACTAGATATTCAAAGATTTTGATAGAACTTAACTCACAACAACCTCTCTTAAAACATTAGTTCTCACAATCCACCTTAGGACATTTAGCTCAATAGTGTTTTGCATAAAGATTTGAGAATCATTGAATACAATATGCAACCTGAACTAACTGCAATTATCATCCACAACTCACAACAATAAGACAATAGAAGGGTTCACTACACTGAATCACAAACAATCATCAAATTATCACTGCAAGTGCATGACAAGGAAAGAGGAAGGAAAACTCCACTGCTTGTATTGAAGCTGAAGGATTAAGATACCAAAATCTAATTCAAAAGTTTACAAAATTCTTTGCAATGCATATGAGAGCAAGAAACAAAATTTTGAACCCTGAGAAATTCAAATTTCTCAAACTATATAGCCTCCAAGTGACATCAATGATAGAAAATAGAAAAAACATCTCAACTGCATCATCAAAAAGAAACTCTTCCTCAATTTCAAGCTCCTCCTAATGCCTGAAAAAGAGGGCCTCAAATTACTCCAAAAAGCACCAAAAGGATGGAAAATTTCCATCTCCCAAAGGCTGATCCAAAAAGTCCTCCAAAATAGGTG
The DNA here is from genome assembly GCA_007258455.2 of Sequoia sempervirens. Lineage (NCBI taxonomy): Eukaryota > Viridiplantae > Streptophyta > Pinopsida > Cupressales > Cupressaceae > Sequoia > Sequoia sempervirens. Next base: position 280,083,846 of record VDFB02105785.1, on the reverse strand, counting down.
CAAACAGCTAGAAACTGAAAATAGAAACTTTAGTTTGTCACCTTCTTTCCCAATCCACCTGAGAACTCAACTCAAAATGGCAAGTTTTGATGTCACTCAAGTGCACAACTTAATTGCATTTAAATAACAACTAATTAAAAAATTATAGAAACATTGCTTAATCAGTGTCTTACAGGTTTGTAGTTTCTGAATTACAAAATAGAAAGCCTCCCTTGTTACATCATATTTTTACAATTTATCTCCAAATACTCTAATTTTTGCAATTTTGTGCAAAAAATCAAAATATTAACTAAGGCTTTGAATATTCTTTATTTTTCTATAAAAAATTTGTGGCCCCCCTAGCACATATAGTGATTTGGACTCCAAGGAAACTCTAAAATATTCAAGACTTAGGAAAAAATCAGAGGGCCTAGAGTCATCATTCGATTTTTCCCAAGGCAAAGTTCATGGCATCAAATATTTCTAGGGCTCTGAAGAGGCTTACCCTAGTGAGAGGGGCAATGTGTATCGTTTTAAATTTGATTTTCTTTGAAAAAAAAATTAAAAATGCCTAAGGAATTTGACCTAGGCAACAAGGCATATATGTTTTATAGCATCTGATTTTTGAAAAGAAATGTGATTAAAATCACATTTTAATTAGGCACATGGGGAAAACCTTAACACAACTAATTCTAAACACGTTTTTTTGGTTATCATTTGCATCAGCCATATTTGGGGGAAATAGGGCTCTGTTGGGCGTCACCATGGGAGTTAGGGTTTGGAACCTTGGAGCTCGATTCTTCACCATTTTTTATGCCATTCTTGTTGATTCCTCTGCAATCTGCTAGTATGTTACTTTGTTTTCATTTGAACCTCTTTTGGCTTCATTTAAAAGAGAAAATAGGCCTCTTGGCTGCAGTCATGACTATGGTTTTTGATGCATTTGTGTTTCCATTGTGTTGACATCATTTCTCCACTCTTCGTGTCTGCCATTGGAGTGTCTATTCGAGCTCTTTGAAGGCTTTGGCCATGGACTTGGATGAGCTTTCTCCTCTTCACAGCTATGGTAAGCTCCATTTCTTCTCCATAAGATGCATTTCCCTCTTAAATAAAAGCTTTATTCAAGCTTTTCTCATAAAAATGATGAATTTTTGTGAGTTTTTCTAAGTCGGCCATTGTGTAGGTTGCAGCTATTAGCTTTGATTTCTCCATTTTTTGGGAGCTCCATTATTTGTATAAGCTTGAGCTTTTTTTATTCATCACTGTGCTTGCATTTTGGTGACAAAACCCTAAGTGGGTATTTGATTTTTTAAGAGAGAAACTCTCCCAAGCCACAGCCATGAGAGCACTAGTTATGGTTTCTATGTATTTCCATTTCTCATGCTTTCCATTGAACATGTACAGGCAACTTGTCAACTCATTTTCTGGGTTTACGAACCCATCATGGTCACGGCCATTGGCTCCATTATCTTCACTTAACACTGGCATGGTCCACTGGTAATAGGCTCAAAACACTTGATTTGCTTTGTATTTGTGTTTGGAACACATTTTATTGAATGGGTATTGTCATTTGTAAGAGAGAAATGACTCTCAGGCTGTGGCCATGAGGGTTCAGTTGAGCTTGCTTGCATTCATTCATGAGCTTGAAATACTTTACTTTTGCACTTTGAAGTATTTAAATGGAAACAATGTGGATTCTTCCTTGAAGGCTCGAACTGGGTATTATGCATTTGCTTCATTTTGAAACCCTAGTTTACTGAAGCATAAGCACACTATTTTTGAAAATAAAAGGACTCCAATGTATGTGCTCACCATTTTCATTTCATTTATTCACATTCAGAAAGCAATGGCTTCCTTTTAGCATGCTTGTAGACTTTTCTTTGCTTAGAAATTACTCTTAATTGAACAAGACATACTATTCATTTGTACTCTCTCTTTTCAATTGCATATGTTAACAATTGTTTGCTTTCCATTTCTCTTGAAATGTATAACATAGTGAAACTCATCTTTATGAACAATGCTTCTTCATACCGTCATGCACTTTCTCATTTTACTTTTAGATATTGTTGTCATACACTTGCTTACTTTCAAATACATTGCATACTAATGTGTCTACATCATTCAATCCTATACTTGCACTCAACCATTATGATACTCTTTTAGATCACTTTGATGCTTATCATCTCTTATTTCATGCTCTTGAATGCTCAAAAAAATGCATATTTAGCTTCACATTTAATGAATCAATGCAATGTGACTTTCCCTTATGTTTGTAGTATCAAAATTTTGAAGCAAAACTTACTTCATTATGTGAATTACTTCATTGGTAATGTTGTCCTCAAGTCACATTCAACTAAATCACTTGAACATCCTGAAGACACACTTCAAGACTTCGCCTTTCACTTAGCTTCAATCCTATTGTGAATGTAAATCAATGTAGTGTAACAGAAATTGAGCTTCATATTTCATTATTTTAGTGATGCCTACAGTAGTTCACTTGCAATCACTTGTCACACCTCTTATGTACTTGACTATCTCATAAAAAGCACATCTAGTCTCACTTTCACCATAGTTTTATACTTTATTGAGAACATAGAATCATGCAATAAGATTCCCCTTCACATTTATGGCATCAAAGTATTGAAACAACTTAAGCTTTGCAAATTACCTTCATAAATGATGTTGTTTCACATTGTATTTACTCAAACCTTGGTGTATTTGAATTCACGGTCAGCAATGTCTCCTTAACTGGCTTTCAAGCTTCATCTACAGTCACTGTTAATCTCATTTCTTGATGGAGATAAAGTCTACTTTTGTACTCTTCATGCATTTTTGTTTCTCCTAGATAGCAACATGATGATGTGAAAACAATCTTTGCATGGAATATTTTGAAATATAAACACCTGTTGATGATGATTGGAAGCTTCTTCATTTGATTTAGTTATCATTTGATTTATAATCAAGGCATTATTTATGCCTATTCACTATCACATTTCATGATGATGCACTTGATGGTAATTCACTTGAGCAATTGATCCTCTATGATTTTCAATTCATTGCACTATTAGACTTGATCGTCCTAAATGATCACTTGCTTGAGCTTTCATGGAACTTGGATGCACTCCTTTAGATGTATATCTCCTTGAGCAACATTGAATTGTTTCTTTTATGAAACCCCTCTATGGAATGTTGAGGGGCAGCATGTCGGGTCTCAACCCTTGTGGGAGTCCATTTTACACCACATGCTTTATGATATTCAAAACAAATCATAAACATGAATTTTCCTCTACCTAAACAAGAAACAAACAATTTTAGATTAAAACAATAAATTTAGAAGTTTCTCATGATTTTTCTCCTTGGTATTCTCTTGCACTCCTTATTTTTGCTCAATTGATTCAATGCATCATACACAGTATTCTACATTATTGTTGATGGATCATGTAGGAATGTTCATAGTATGAGCTCTAACAAAACTTTCATCCACTTACAGGTTCACTTAGAGCATGGGAGCAGAAAGGAGAGCTCAACACTGAAGTCAACTCAAAGGCACAACCAGGCAATGAGGATTATGTTATCTCTTACATGCTCTTCTCTCTTTTATCTTTAGTAGCGTAGAGTATTCTTTATGGTCCATTATTCCAGCTACTCCCACAGCTTGTGTGGGACACTTGATTCTCCTTTTTACTCCAATAAATACAAAACAACATTTGTATAATTCTTTTTCAATTCTATACTTTTCTTTTGCAAACAATATATGAATAATTATGGATGAAAACTTAATACAAAATAAAGCATTTCCTTTTCATTTCATGAAATACTATACTACAAAAGATATATGGCAACTGAAACACATTGTACTTCTTCAGAACTCAACAATTCAAATATTTGCAATGGTTAAAACATCTAAGAAACAAACTAAAATTCTTCACCTTAAAATGAACTTTAATCAACCAACTTTGTCAATTTGAGTTGTGTGAAAAAATGATAATATTAAGCTTCCCACTTCTCTCCTCTATTACTTGGTTGAGTAAGCACATTTACTATTTTGTAGTGTTTTAGTGTTCTTTATTACATTACTCTCTTTATCATACTCACTTTCTTGGCTATCCATGGAGGTGGAAACACCTAAACGGGGGTTTGACTGAGGTAGGACCCTATACAGCCACCCAACATTTTTCCTCCTCTTTGTGTGTAGGTGGATGTGTTTTTGGGAGCTAGCTAGCAAACGAATTTCTTTGTGAGATTATTGTTGCCTCCCTAACTCTTTTATTCTTACTTTATCACATTAGAGTATATTTTGTTTACTTAATAGCATTATTTTGGCCTTTTAGTAGTAGCTAGCTAGGTCGTTAGCTTGTTTTCCTAAGTTCAACCTTGTCTCTTTAGTTGCTTGGTCATATGGATTCTAGCACACTTGAGAGATGCTAGTGCACTGCGTTGTTGTCCCAGGACCATGCTTCCGCCCTCGGGAAGATAGCTTTCTAAGGCATAGTGTTGAACCCGAAAAATAGCTTGCCTAGCCCCATCCTATATTTTGGGTCTGTATGGCGATTGAAGAACTTTATAGTCCTCATCATTCTCATCTCGCATTTCCTAACACCCCCTTAAGTTGAGGTAAGTTAGGGCAGCCTTCCGCTCCTAGCCCTCTATGACCTAGGGCCTTGAACATGGTTGGTCCCCCTCTCTTACAGAATGGTTATTGTTATCAATTAGATTTGCGCCCTCCTGAAAATGAAAAGTTCAGCAATCTATTGACACATGGAAACGTTCTCGAGTTGTGGGTAACTCATTGTGAAAAAAAATCTCCAGAGTGAGTTGGTTCTCCGAATGATAATCCTATTCTAAGTTATCTTGGAGAAAAAGGATAGAAGGATAGCTGAAAATGAAATTTAAGACTAACTAATGATTCACTTTAATTTCTGAAAATCCAGATTCTATCACTCACAACAATTCCTCCATTACAATAGCTCTCACAATCTCATTGGTACATGGTTTCATCAGTAATTTTCATGAAGATTTAAAAGTACTAAACACAACATGCAACCTGAAAACATTAAATTCTATGCAAAGACTCATAAAAGCAAGGCATATAAGGCTTCAAGCTTGAAGACACAAATACATCAAATTGTTGTTACAAGGTTGAGACAAGAAATGAGAAGGAGAACTCCGCTACTTTATTGAAACTGAAAGAGTGTATCTATCTGAACTGAGTACAAAGGAAGTTTACAAGCTCCAAAATGTGTCAAAACCCTAATCCGAGCTCAAGAAGAAAGCTCGAGGAAAAGTATCAAAATTGCCTCAAAAGATTGCACAAAAGCGGAAAAAACACACTTTTTGCACAGACATACTAAAAGGCTTCTAAAAAAAATCCAAATCGCTTCTAAAGCAAAAAAAACACCTTATCTCTCTAGTAGGAATCTCAAATCCGACCCAAAGAAAAAGCAAGAAATCTGCTAAAAATAGCGAAGAATTAAAGCAATTTATAAAATATCACTTTAATCTTGCTATACATGGCTTGAAGATCTTATATTCTCACAATCTGACCTATTTTTTGTAATTAAATATTTTTTGAAAACTTTTACAAAAATAATACAACCTTATCTCTCCAATACAATTTGATTTTCTTATAAAAATCATAAAAATAAAAGAATATCTCTTATCAATATCTTAATTGATTTCTTTAAAATTAATTGAAAAATAAAATAAACCCTAAGTGACAAAGGTTTTTTCCTCCAAGGAATATCTGATTTATAAATTTTAATTGATTTTCTCCAAAATCAATTAAAAACTAAGGCACTCAATTGATGCTTCACAAATTCCTAAAGTCTTAGGCCATAAAATATTTTATCAATCAAGCCTAAAGACTTAGGAAAAACATAAGGTGGAAGCCTCTAAAATGCTTGACCTAGGGCATACATCACATAAAACTAAGGCATTAATACTTAAATGAAGAGCCCACTTCGAATTAGGGCACAGGAGAACAAAATTTGATGCAAACCCTAAAAAAATTTCATTCGCACTTGTCATTTTGAAAGAAAGCTCTGCCTGGGAGAGCGTCACCAATCACTAGAGTTTCGGCTGGAAATCTTTGTTCGAGCCTCCAATCGAGCTCCCAATCTCTCAATCTTGATCGTGCTCGGCCTTCATAACTCATGGTAAATGCTATTGACTGTTCTCTATTCATTCTTTGAATTTTTTGATGAGAAAATGGCCCTAAAGGCCGCGGCTATGATATATTTGTCGGATGTCCCTCCATTATTACATTTTGTTTGGCCATCGTGAGAGCTTGACCTAGGCATTTTTTGCTTGGAAGATGGAACTTCAACCCTCGGGTTTTCATGGTGACCTCCACAGTGATGAAGTCTCAATATTTGGCTTTGTAAACATTTTGAACTTATCCATTGCATAGGTCTTGGGCTTGATGTATTTCTTGATGGATTTTAACGAAGAAAAGCTCCATCTACAAATTGTTTACTTTGACTTTTAATAGATTTGAAGAAAACTCAAATGGGTCCTTCCTTTCTGTGAATTGACAATCATTTAAAGAGTAAAATACTCTCTCTAGGCCGTAGCCATTATACTCACATTTGGTGCATTTGAGGCACTTTTGGGCTCGACACATGATAGTTTTATGTCTTTGTAGTTCTGAAACAAAAAAAAATCACACATGGGTATTTGCTATTTCGAAGAAAATGCATTTATGTGACTAAAACCCAAATGGGTATATGATTTCAAGTATGCACTTTTAGCTCAAAACCTCCTTTTTGATAATGGATATATATGTGATCTTGGCTCCATTTGATTTCAGTTCTTATGCATATATGGTATCTCCATTTCTATATGAATTCACCCTCCTAAACTCTACTTGAAATAAGGAAAATCCCAAACGGGTTTTGAACCTCTTATGGAAAACTGCACTATGGACAAAAACCCCTGTTGCATTTCATGAAGGAATTTGATGTATGGAATCTCTGAAACTCTCAAGACATAAGTTTTAAGTTTCCCTATGTTTTGTAAACCTTGTCCATTTTGCAAATCCCTTATTTGTTGTAACTCCATTCAAAACTGCCCATGGCTACTTGCTCCAACCTCATACAATGATACTTTGAAGACATACCTTGAATGGTGAAAACTAATGCACAATTCCATTTGCAATATATGTCAAAAAATAACAAACCCCTTGTACCATTTACTCCACTTAATGCAACATAATGAAATACCTAAGGGTTAAAAAATCTAAAGCTTTCTTCATGCTTGACTATCCTTCATTAATAATTCTTGATCAGCTCACTTGACAACTATGATAGTTGTCTGGCATTAGCACTCCATGGAAATGCACTCACTGCTTCCTTCTTGATTTATGTCCCTCTTTATTAAGAAATTTTTGGTTACAGTACCTTGCACTTTAAATGTTGTCCTCTTTTCCTATTTTGAACTTTATGCAAGATCTCCTTAAAAAGGCATAAAACAAGAAACTTAGAATTGTTTCTCACTTGTATTGTTCAAGCATGATTAGATGATATCATTGTTCCTCCTCCTAGCACTCTTCATGCATTTTTATGCTCCATTATGTAAAAACTTTTTTATGCACTTGCTCTTTCTAAAGTGAAAATCTGAAACAGTGCTCTTTGTTGAGGCATTATGTATGCATGTTCACTATCATTGATTATGAGATAGAACATTACTGCAATATCTTGAAACAAGATGCATAAACAACACCTATGGTGAAAAAAGAAAACTGTACAGCAATATTTGAGATTTGCAATCATGAAAATGATGTATTCAGTTGAATTGATTGAGCTCAATTAGGTCCATTGTCCACTTGTAGCTTTCAGGAGGCATACTACTTGATTGTTATGAGTGAACAGTCCGCTTGATGGCTTTGATAAATGAAGTATGCTTTACTCTTTCAGTTGTATACTTTAGATGAACATTATAATTGCATTCCTTCATTCATCCCCATCTGTAATGTATAAGGGGCAGCATGTCGAGCTCTACCCTTGTGGGAGCTCATTTTTCCCCACATGCTTAATGTCTTCATAATATGATCAGCTACATGATTTTCCCTATACCTTCACAAGGAAACAAACAATATTAGCAAAAACAGTATATTATTATGATGTTTCCTTCCTTGTTTCTATCCATCTCCCATTCTTGCAACTGTTCCAATGTATCGTTGGAATAATTTTACATTATTGTTGGTGGTTCATATAGGAATGTTCATAGTCGGAGCTCTAACAATGCCTCTCTTCTCTTATAGGTCGATCGGAGCTCGAGGACGAAGGATGGTGCACCACCTCTGCTTCGGCCAAAAGCACAGGCAATGATGATTATGTTCATGCTTATGTGATTTCTTTCCCTGCATCTTCAATAGTGTAGCATGCTCCTCATGATGCATTGTGATAGTTACATCCACGGCTTGTGTGGATTCTTCAAATCTCTCTTTCTGCTTTTCATTCTGAAAGAAATGCATTGAAATGCAAAGTTGTACTGTCATTTGTATTCTTGCAATCAAATGAAAACATGTAATATGAATAACTTCATGAAATAAATGAAAGCATTTGATTTATCATTTGTATACTCAGTTTTGTACTTCATTTGATGTAAATTATTTGGGTAATACTTCTGAAACTCAGCTTCCTTAAAACACTTGCATAACTATTAATTGATGAATGATAAATAAAGTGAAAACAACACTTAAGCACATGTAGAAATAATTGTATTTTTCGCTTTAAGATATAACAATATTTTAAGTCAGCTCCACCAATTGAGTTGTAGCGAAAAAATGGTAACAGTTATCTCATTTTTTGTGCCACAATTTTATTCACCTAGTTGTTTACAAAATTCAATCTTTGAATGCAAACCATCGATTTTTTTTTTCATGCCACAATATGACCATTATCACTCAGTTGTCTTGCTTTAAATTAGGTTCATCTATTAATGATTCACAAAAAGGATGTGAATCAATTGAAACAATTGATTTTAGCCACATGTCTTATTCCACCAAAAACACACTAGTCAACTCTAGTCAATGCAAGCATTTCATGGAAATACTCCATTTTCAATGAATTTTCATTTCCTTTCCTTTGGGGGTCAATATTTGCTCCTCCCTCTTTTCTTATGCTTGGAGTGCATTGCAATACTTGATGAGCAAGCCTGAACACTTAATTTTGAAGCTTCTCCATACTTATCGAGGTTCAACCATTGACCTTCCCCTTTACCAATTACCATCTCCACTCCATTGCAAACCATAACTCATACCACTGAAACACTGGAATCAAGAAACTCCAAAAATATTCATTAGATCACCAGATGTCAGGGTTCTCCCTTCCTTCATATTGCATGCCTACCTTTTGGTAAGGCATAAGCCATACCTTCGACTCGTGATGCCCGACAAAGTCCTTCAAAAGACTTGAATAGATTAAACACATTCTAGTGTTTTCCTTCAGGCTTTCATCTTAACACATTATTCACAAATTGATAAGGCATAAGCCTCAATACTGATTTGTGAGCACCTAAGTCATTTTGGGTGTCGAGATTCAGGGTTCCCTCATACCCGCTTCATCACTTTCTTCTAAGGTGTAAGCCTAAAGTTTAATGTCCGAACTTTGACTCCTTTTCAAACTTAACATGGGAAAACATTTGTTTCCTTTATTTTTTGACAAGTCATAAAACTTATTGCCAACATTCTATCCTTGAAACATTTTCAAGTATCAACCTTCACAGATACCACTTATCTCTTTCCCAACTTTGTGCATTTGGTATAAGGTATTGGCAAAGTCTAAAGTCTGAAATGGTTTCAGACATAACTCATTCTTTCTTAAATTCTTCTAAGGAATTTGGAAGAGGTACGACCAAAGCTCAATGTCTGAAACCATGCAGTATCAAGTAAGCCTCAATCCCGAAGTCTAATGTTTGATCAGACTTGGCTTAATTTCCCTAACTCTTTCCTTCATTGGCAAGCGGTATAGGGTAAGCCTGAGGCCTAAAGCCAAAACTTCTTTAACACTTCAAGGCTTGCACTACAACTTCAAATTCATCATTCAAAGTGAAACCACTTGACATCAATGACCATCATGACTGGACATAAACTCCCTTCTGGCATCAATGATAACCAAATTTCCAACAATGTTAACAGGTCAAGTTCACCAAAATGAAACAAAGAAAATAAAGAACCGTAGGCCTACTATGTAAGCCTAGGATTGAAATGGTTGTTTATTAGGTGTGTTGGTTGTGGTATTTTCTTATGTTTTATTAAGATGGAGATTAAGAAGGTGAGTAGATTGACTTTCAACCATGAAGGTGATTCAATCAAACCTAAACCTTCATCCTATTAAAGATTAGAATGATCTAGAACTGATTTGAAATGATTAACCTAGTTAAACTATATGAAGTAATGAAAAATGAAAGATCATGACATTGCATAGACTGAAACAATAACTTGTAGGAAATATGGAAAGTGCAGAGGATTGTGTACATATCACCAAAAGTTGGGTTTGATCATTGTAGTAGGATTGGGTCGCCCTAGGGTGAATGGGTCTTTATATGATACTTCTGCTTTTTTTGGGGGTCCTCTAATGATAGATCTAAGCTTCTAATTTTTTATTGCAAAATTGTTGGAACACTGTTGACACTATTAAATAATTTTATAGGTGAGTTTTCGTTTGTTGACAAGATGTATGGATTCAAATGCAACAATGAGAAACTTTTCTTCAAGCTTCCCTCAATCCTCTTCAAAACTAAAACCTGCACATTCAAAGAGAGGGAAAATGTTGTTCCATTTAGGGGCTTACCTTAGTCAAACCCCATGTAAGTGTTTTCACTTCCACAATGGTAATGTTAATAATAAAATGATAATGAATAGGAAGGAATGATGGAATCACAAAGTGATACAACTCACCACTCGTCAATGACTTCTTTGAAGGACTAAAGTCATACACATCACCTCAAGGTCTTGGATATTTCTTGCTTGATTTTCTTGTATGCTTTGGAGACCTACAAAAGTGTTAGCTTTCATAAAACAATGATAACATGAACACACATAAACTCACATAAGATTTGACATGATGTTAGTATCTTAAATTGCTGCAATAAAGCTCTGAAATGTTGCTCTTGACTTGCTTGATAGTGCTCTTGATAATAATTGCTCAAATGGTTTCCTAGATAGCTCTTGTTAGATTTAAAATGATGCAATAACTAGCTATTTATAGTTATTTCTTTAATGTCCCAAGAATTAAATGTCGATAACCAACATTTGAAATTTGAATTTTAAATGTTAAGATGGCCACACCAACATGTCCAAAATTGTTCCTTGGTATAATAGGGGGACCCATTCGCCCTTGGGTGATGGGTCCTAGCCCTAGTCTCCAGGGCATTAAGTGTCGAGGGTAGAATAATATTTGGATGCATTTATTGAATGCTTGTAATTTATTGAAAAGTGGTACAAATGGGCTATAGAATGCATAATTTCAGGAAATTAGGGTCCCCATTAGGCTCAATAATTTAGGGGGAGCAAAACATAGTGTGAAATTGTCAAGGTGATAATTATGACATTATATATATATATATATATATATATCTTTTAAATAAATGAGTTTTTACAAAAATATGACATTATTGTATGACATCTGGATGTGATGTAAGTAGATTTTTATGCTCACTCAATAGGAAATATTCATTTAGGGGTACCACAGATTTGATGATGATTTGTATGAATGCATACAAATGGTATAGATGGTACATATCCATACACTATACATACTATATAGGCATATTTTCCAATGACCCTTTCTAAAACCCTAAATTTCTCAAATATCAAGTATTTTATATGAAAATAGGGTTTTCTGGTACTTTTGGACTCAATGGTGAGGTCTAGTTTTCCCTAATGTACATCCAACAAAAGCTCAAGCCTGGATAATCCTTAGATATGATAAGGGGATCTACAAATCTAAATCTATGATACCATGTTAGAGTCACTCAAGGACTCAAGCCTCCAGGATCACTTGTAAAAGCAAAAATAGCCTTCTATAAGAGAGAAAAACAAGAGCATAAATTTACAATAATGGGTGCAAGATAATACTCTGATCAATATGTAATGCCTAAGATTGCAATGGAATTGAATTGGAATGAAATGTACATATGATGCCTTGTTTATAAAGACAAAGTTATGAGATATGATTAGACAAGATCTTGACATGTGTCTTAATCCTGTATAATGAAATAACTACCTCAACATTATTAAATGACCTAAGACACAAGCAGTAAATTCCCTGACCTAAGTAAACTTAACATGTAAATAGGTCCTATAATTGAACTAGATAGCTAAAATGCATACATTTAATTACTATAGTCATCTTCCTATGGAATTTCTAGAACTCCTTAGTTGTACATACAGTACCAATATTATCTTAGAAACATGTCTATGGTTTGACAACTAAATGTAACCTCTTATGGTTAACGATAGATTGATAATGGATAATTCAATTTCCAACAAGTAGAAGTTCATTACACACCTACTCCATATTACTAGTTGATAAGGGAGAGCATACACTATTATTGGCAAGAAAGAGCAATAGTTCAGACACTATCAAGCAAATCCTACTGCATCTTGTCGCAAAGAGCTCGTTGACCATAAGATTGAAAAGATACCATCTAGAGTAGGGGTACTATAGATGGTTCATGTCCCATCCCATAGATATATGTATAGGAAAAGATATGAATAACAAAGAGGGGAGGTGCATATAAAATTTTGTGTATGAAATGGTATATATGTATAAGAATGTACATATGAAAGAATATATGTAAGAAGAAGATAAAGATGTATAGAGTGTAGGAGAAGATATATGAATGTACTCCATTAACACAATTAATATAATGATTACCAAATTTATATATGCATGATGTTATCTTACATTTTATAAATATACAATTGATTAGTTAATCCTTTGTTTGAATCAAACCATTACTGCCCTTATATGACCGAGTCCAAGGTATAAACTACAACACTCAAAAAGTAATTGGAGCTTAGAACTCCAATATGTGTTTCTCCAATTTTCTTTCTAACATTGGTTTCGTTGTTGGGACCTTGGTTAGGTAAAATAAAGGACAGTGATAATTAAAATTTCAATTTTAAATTAAACACGGGAAAATAAAAGAAAATCAAGAAAGATATGAAAACCTGTGGAACTATCCTCTTGGCGCTTACCCTATGAGATAGGCTTAGACACCAAGGGGATGGAGAATGAAAAGGGGGAGGGATTCCAAAAGGGATCCTTGAAGAGATGTGACCAATAAGAAAAGTTACCAAATAACTACCATGGGAAATAATAAAAGGACTAATGTAATGCCAAATCGAAGACACCCATGGTAAAAGGAGATAAGAAAAAAATAAGAGAGGTTAGAGAACAAATTGAATTATCAATAAAATTGAACATGACAAGACCAAATGGAGAAGAAAGAAGAAAAAACCATATTATTGAGAGAGAATAAATACACCATAGAAGGATGGAAATTATGAAGAAAATGAGAAGTGAGAACACAATGAGGGTGTTGTTTAGCGTGCCAAAGTGGGTGTTGTCGAGGGAAAGGAAAAAGAGAATAGATAAGAAGAATGGAAGACCCCAAAGAAATCAAAATTATGTTGGTAAAAAGAGGATAACTTATAACTAGTTTAAGGAGGAATATTGATGATTACAGAGAATCTAAAAGATTCCTATTAGGACCCTGCAATAATACAAAGACTCCAATCCCATAACAACCATTCAAAAGTCCTATAATTACACTAGATCTATCAAATCTAGCCATTAACATGGATGATAGATTTTTTGAATTTATGAAAACTCTAGAAAAGGCCATATTTTTTCAAGCATAATATTTAGAAGAATTAGTCAATCAAAGTATACAAAAACTTAAGGAAGAAGAAATAAAGAGAAGTAAAGAGATAACAAAATTTGTGTAAAGAATTATGTTCACAAACAAATAAAATGTCACTAACAAATAAGAAATTGAAAAGGCATCTTGAAGAGTCATAACCCCCCGACTAGGACCCATCCCCTAAGCCATATAAGAGTAAAAGAATTGTGAAAGAAGAGATACCATAGAGTAAATAGACAAGAGAGAAATAAGGAAAGAAAGTAGAAGATACTTGGAAAAGATTAATTTAATATAAATTTATCAAGAGATAAGGGTAGAGAGTAGAAGCCCCATAGCATTGTAAAAGTAAATAAATAAAAGGAAGAAAGGCATAGTCCACAAATCCAAAAAATTAACGTAGGAAAAAGTAAGAACAATATGGAATTGTCAATCAAAATCCTAGTGTTTGGAAGAGATACAACAAAAGCTATGAAACACATATTCTATTAAAATCTTTGTGGGAAAGACAGGACATTGATGAGGACAAACTGAAACTATTAGACTTTGTATCATCACTAATGAAGGAAGTATTATATTGGTACAAAAAGAACTATTCAAAACATCAGAAATTTTGGAATGAAGTAAAACAAGAGTTCTTGGAAAATTTTGACACTTCAGATATCCCTACAGAGAGTTTCAGAAAAATGAGGACCTAGTATAAGGAGAGGAAGAATCAATGAAGGCATATGACAAAATATTTAAGGAAGTCTACCACAATTTGGAGGAACTTCTAATAGAGCGAAAATATATTGAATGGTTCATCTCTAGATTACAAAAGCATATAGGAGTAGCCTTAGATGGAAGAATATATAATACTTATACAGACTTGATCACAATTACATACCACATAGAAGCTCAAACATGGAATAAACCTCAAAAATATGACATCAAAGACATTCTTGAGATATTGCAGCTAACGATAGAGCAACTAACCATACAAAATGGGATTTTAGTAGGAGGAGAAGAAAATAAAGGGAAAAAAAAAATTGCACATATTGTTCAAAAGAATGTCATCTCTAGAACAATTTCTCTAAAGCCCAAGGAGAAAGAACTACAACAACATTACATGTAGAATTGAAAATAGTACTTGATAGGCATAATCAATGGCTAGTTTTCCTTTACTGATTTATGATTTTATCATTTCATCTACTAAGTTTCACAAACATTCCCAAGACTTTATATATCTTTTATATACCTTTCATGTACTTTAATTCAAACTTAAGTATGTGGAAATAGAATATGATATGTTGACATATGTATGTGCGAATGCATGAATATATGTGGAATTTAGTATGATTCTATGCTTAAATTATGATTGTTAATGATGTGGATGCCTTAGGGATTAGACTAACATCATGCATCTAGAAGGACTATAACCCACAGCAACAAGTTTTCTAGCATGTAACGTAAGGACTATAGGCAGTTGCAGGGGAGAGGTCAAAACAATCAAAGTGTGAAATTTCTAGAAGAGAATGAAGGTGATTGATGCAGGAGCATCCTTGGTTCTTGGCAATCTTGCATCAACCAAAAATATTTTTCTTTCAGTTTTTGTTCTTATTCTGCTCTTGCTCAGTTCATGTTGGTGGATTTGTCATCTTTGCTCACCAAACCCTATGGATCTTTGTGTACATCATCTACATGTTCATTTTCCTTATCCCAAGATTTGAGCGTGTTTGGATCTTTTTTCGGCAAGTTATCACTTCCAAAATTCTTGATAGTTTCTTGAACCAGCACTGGAATAATTTCAAACTTTTTGGCCAGTTCGATCGTTGCAGATCATCCCCGTTACTTGTGGATCTTAACGGTGTGATTTTTATTGTTCCGTGGAGTGTTCCCAACCTTTAGTATAGGTCCAAACTTCATCTTATGCACCTGATGGAGAATAATTCAAATTTGAGGCCAACCTATTCATGCACACATTACATTTTCTTTCATTGGAGAATGTGATGATCTTTGGCTGACGTGGATGTTTCTAGAATTGTGGATATGCTATAAATCTTGTAATCAATCATTAGGATGGAAAAAAAGAAAATAAAAGTAGAGGATTTAGATTGATAGAATATAGACTTGATATGTAATATTTTGCTCGCATATAGGGGCATGTGGGAATACTGAGCATGTTTTATCAGGCATGTGAGCAGAATTTGTAAGCCCGAATGTTGCCAGCTGAATGTAACTGAGATTTTGGTTAATGAGAATATTTGCATCTACATTTTCCTCCATAGCCTGTGTTGCTTTCGTTGTGTTACTCTTGTTGCATGGTCCGGATTTTTCTCTTTGAGGACGCTCCTACCGTGGTTGGACCAGATTGGTATCAGAGAGAGATTTGTTCCTTGTGAGATTGTCAGAGTTTGTGAAGTCCTATTGAAGATTTGTTGTGGGGTGGAGGATTGAGGATCCGACCTGCAGCTGCAAAGGACTTGTGTAAAATGGCAAGAAGAAGAAATGTTAGAGGAAATGGAGTGGGTGGAAATGCTAACCCATCTTTAATGGAGATGTTGAGAGGAATTTATGCCTGATTAGATGCAATTGAAATGGCCCAGAGAAGAAGTCGACTAGTTGATTATGTGAGTGATGAAGAAGTATAAGTTCAAGAGGAAAGAGGAAGAGAAGAGCAACTTGGCCTAGATTAGGGAGAAGAGAGGTTCATAAGAGCCCTAACTAAAGTGAATACAAGACCACACTTCAATCCACCAGATTATAATGGTAAGTTGGATTTAGATGTATTGTTAGATTGGATAACAGAGATGGAAAATTATTTTGAATTTGAAGGTACCTCTGAAGATAAGAAGGTGAATTTTGCTTGTACAAAGTTGAGAGGACATGCATCCCTTTGGTGGGAGCACTTGTAGATGGATAGGCAGAGAAGAGGAAAAGAAAAGATAAAATCATGGAATTGGATGGTGAATAAGTTGAAGTCAAAGTTTATGCCTACAGATTATAAGATTAGTTTGTTCAAGAAGTTGCAAAATTTGAAGTAGAAAGAATCTAGTGTGACAGAGTATACTGAGGAGTTCTATAAGTTGAATATCAGATCTGGACATTCGGAGGATGAAATTGAGCAAGTAGCCAGATATGTGAATGGCTTGAGGTCATCTATACAGGATGAAATCAGTTTGATCAAGTTACAGAGTGTGGGAGAGGCATATCAATGTGCCCTAAGAGTAGAGGAGAAGTTGAATAAAAGACATGAGTAGAGACAAAGAGGAAGAGGTGGAATATTTCAAAGAGGAAGAACTTTTATTGGAGGAGGAAGAGGATCTTTTCCAAATCAGAATAAGGATAAGGAGGTCAGTAAGAATGATAATTCATACCAGAGAGGTGATGGTAACTCTTACAAAAGAGGAGGTTATGGTGGTTACTGAAATGAAGGTTATGGAGGATAGGAGAAAAGGATATTCAAAGGAACCTGTTATAAATGTAGTGGAGAAGGACATAGGGCATTTGAATGTAATCAAGGAGAGACAAGCAAGAAGATGGAGAACAATAGAAGAACAACCTTTGTTGAGAAGGATCATGTTGGATCATCTAATAAACCAAAAGATGGAGAAATATTGGTGAACAGAAGAGTATTGTGTCAAAGTGAGTTGGAGAAAGAGCCACTGCAAAGAAAGAATCTATTTCGGACCAAATGCAAGGTAGCTGGAAAATGTTGCAAAGTGATTGTTGAAAGTGGAAGTTCTAAGAACCTAGTTTCTAAAGAGATGGTGACTAAACTAAAGTTGGAAAGGTTGAAACACCCAAAGCCCTATCAGATTTCTTCGATTTAGGATGAGCATAAGATACTGGTAAGTGAACAATGTCTGGTGAAATTAAAGATGAGAAACTACCATGATGAAGTTTTGTGTAATATCATGCCTATGGATATATGCCATGTTTTTTTGGGAAGGCCTTGGTAGTATGATAGATAGGCTATTCATGATGGAAAGAAGAATATATACACTATAGTTGTTAATGGGATGAAGCAGATTTTGTTGCCATTGGAAGATGTTCCTACAGTTGATGTTTGTACGAATGCTAGGGTTTTTTTGGTTGATGGAAAGAGATTCCTGGATAGATTGAGACATGAGAATGTATGTTATGTCTTGGTGCCTAAGAATAATGAAGACTTGAAGCATGTAGAAGAACACTCAAAAGAAATAAAAGAGATACTGACAGAATATGAAGAGATCATTTCAGATAATGTACCTAATGGATTACCACTTGTAAGGAGTATTAGTCATTGCATGGATCTGATTCCTGGAGCTAGTTTTCCTAACAAAGTATCACACTGGATGACACTAACAGAGAATGAGGAATTGAATAGACAAGTGTAAGAATTTTTGAGGAAGGGTTTGATCAGAGAAAGCTTGAGTCCATGTGCAGTACCTGTTGTGCTTGCACCCAAGAAGGATCGATAATGGAGGATGTGTACAAATTCTAGAGCCATAAACAAGATCTCAATGAAGTATATATTTCCTTGCCCCAAATGGATGACAACATGGATTCCTTGAGTGGAGCTAAATATTTGGTTGCCCCGGATAGATGACATCATGGATTGCTTGAGTGGAGCTAAATATTTTACCAAGATAGACTTGAAGAGTGGATACCATCATATCATAATCAGAGAAGGGGATGAGTGGAAAACAACATTCAAGACAAATGAAGGATTGTATGAGTGGTTGGTGATGCCTTTGGGTTGACAAATGCACCGAGTACTTTAATGAGGTTGATGAATGAAATTTTGAAGAAATTCTTGGGTAAGTTTTTGATTGTATATTTGGATGAAATTTTGATTTTCAGTAAGACTAGAGAAGAAAATTTGTTGCATATTAGACATTTTTTGCGGAGGTTGAGAGAAGAGCAGTTGCTAATAAACATTAAGAAGTGTAGTTTCATGAAGGAAGAGTTGGTATATCTGGGATTTGTGATATATGTGGATGGACTGAAGATGGATCCTAAGAAGGTAAGAGCAATTTTTGAGTGGCCTACACCTAAAAGCATTGGAGAGATAAGATCATTTCATGGATTGGCTAGTTTCTATCGGAAGTTCATTAGGAATTTCAGTTCTATTTGCAGCCCTATGATAGAAACAATGAGATGAGATAGGAAGGATTTTAGATGGACGTCTGGAGTAGACTGAATTTTTGAATTGTTGAAATAGAAGGTGACTGAGCAGCCTGTGTTGGCTTTACCATATTTCAATAAGGTATTTTAAGTAGACTATGATGCAAGTGGAAATGCAATTGGAGCAGTATTGAGTCAAGAAGGGAGACCTGTAGCTTATTTTAGTGAGAAATTGAATGATGCTAGGAGAATATATTCAGTGTATGATCAGGAATTTTATGCTATAGTTCAAGCCTTGAAGAAGTGGAGGAATTATTTGTTGCCTAAGGAGTTTGTGTTGTATGCGGATCATCAAGAATTGCAATATTTGAACAGTTAGGGTAAGTTGAATCAGAAACGCATGAGATGGGTAGAGTTCTTGCAAAGTTATACTTTTGTTCTAAAGCATAGGAGTGGAAGGTCAAATAGAGTTGATGCATTGAGCAGGAGAAAGAATTTACTGATAGAGATGAGAGTGGAGGTATTAGGCTTTGATGAATTGAAGAACTTGTATGAGGAAGACCTAGATTTTGCATAACCTTGGAGAGCTTGTAAAGAACCAGTTTTGGAGGATAGAGGTAAATGGTTGCATTATTTCATTCAGGAGGATATGTTGTTCAGAAGAAGTCAGTTGTGTATACCTCAAAGTTCAATGAGGGATAACTTGGTGAAAGAAAAGCATAGTGGAGGTTTATTAGGACACTTTGGAGTTGATAAGGCAATGGCATTAGTGAGTGAGAATTAATTTTGGCCATAGATTCATAAGGATGTTAGGAAATTTGTGCAGAGTTACAGAGTTTGTCAAGTTGCAAAAGGGAGTAGTCAGAATGTTGGATTGTATAAACCTTTGACAGTTTCAGAGAGACCTTGGGAGGATATTAGCATGGATTTCATACTTGGTTTGTTGAAGACACAAAGAGGTAATGATTTTGTATTTGTGGTGGTTGATTGATTTTCTAAAATGGCACATTTCATACCTTGTAAGAAGACAACAGATGCAGTACATGTACCAGACTTGTTTTTCATAGAAGTGGTCAGATTGCATGGATTACCTAGGAGTATTGTCTCAGATAGAGATGTAAATTTTGTTGGTTATTTTTGGAGGACACTTTGGAAGAAGTTGAAGACAGATTTGAAGTTCAATTCTACATTTCACTCATGGACTGATGGATAGATAGAGGTAGTAAACAGGAGTTTAGGGAATTTTTTGAGATGTTTGGTTGGAGAGAAGACTGGGAGTTGGGATTTAGCCCTTGCACAAGCAGAGTTTTCCTATAACAATTTAGTGAACAGGAGTACAGGAAAGACACCATTTGAGATTGTTATTGGAGTTCATCCTAGAAGTATATCAGAGTTGAGAGACATTAGTATGGAAGACAAGAGGAGTGTAGAAGCAGAAGGATTCGTAGAACACATGAGAAAGTTGCATACTCGAGTGAAACAATAGTTGGAAGACATGAACCAGAAGTATAAGGAGAAAGCAAATGAAAAGAGGAGACATAAGGAATTTGAAGAAAGAGATGAAGTGATGGTATATTTGAGGAAGGAAAGGTTTCCAGTTGGAACATATAGTAAGCTAAAGATGAGGAAGTTCGGACCTTGTAAGATCTTGAAGAAATTTGATTCAGGAAATGCATATGAAGTGGAGTTACCATAAGTTATGGGTATATCACCTATATTCAACATTGTAGGTCTACATCAGTATCATGAAGCAAAATTCAATGAAGAAAGTAAAGCAAATTTGAAAAATCAGTTTCCTAAATAGCAATTAGATGAGATTGAAGAGATTTTGGATGTCAGAGATGGGAGGAAGACTCGTGGAAGATAGTATAAAGAATATCTTGTGAAGTGGAAAGGTAGACCAGTTGAGGATTCTTCTTGAATTTGTCAGGCTGAGGTAGATTTTTTTGGTTTTCCTTTGGCCCTAGAAAAGTGAGGGACTCACTTTTCATTAACCCTGGATGTCTGATGTAGGAGCATCCTTGGTTCTTGGCAATCTTGCATCAACCAAAAATATTTTTCTTTCAATTTTTGTTCTTGTTATGTTCTTGCTCAGTTCATGTTGGTGGATTCGTCATCTTTGCTCACCAGACCCTGTGGATCTTTGTGTACATCGTCTACATGTTCATTTTCCTTGTCCCAAGATTTGATCATGTTTGGATCTTTTTTTGGAAAGTTATCGCTTCCAAAATTCTTGACAGTTTCTTGAACTGACACCGGAATAATTTCAAACTTTTCGGCCAGTTCAATCATTGTGGATCATCCCTGTGACTTGTGGATCTTAATGGTGTGATTTTTATTGTTCCATGGAGTGTTCCTAACCTTCAGTATAGGTCCACACTTCAGCTTATGCACCTGATGGAGAATAATTCAAATTTGAGGTCAAGCTATTCATGCACATGTTACATTTTCTTTCATTGGAGAATGATGATCTTTGGCCAACGCAGATGTTTCCAGAATTGTGGATATGCTATAAAGCTTGCAATAGATCATTAGGATGGAAAAAAAAGTAGAGGATTTAGATTGATAGAATATATACTTGATATGTAAGATTTTGCTCTCATATAGGGGCATGTGGGAATACTGAGCATGTTTTATCAGGCCTGTGAGCCGAATCTGTAAGCCCAGATGTTGTCGGTTGAATGTAACTAAGATTTTGGTTAATTAGAATATTTGCATCTGCATTTTCCTCTATATTCCATGTTGCTTTCATTGTGTTACTCTTGCTGCATGGTCTGGATTGTTCTCTTTGAGGACCCTCCTACCATGGCTGCACCAATGATCATTTAATGATCAACTGTGAGTCACCACATTATACTTTTTCTCATTGAATAAGACTACCAAGAGGAGAAGAATTCTATTTTGAATGAGACTAACTCATGATGTGACTATCCTTAGGAAAATGTCTCTATCATGGAAGTTAACCCTTAAGCATAGAGTTCTAAATCATTTTATCTACTCCTGCTTCATAATTATTACTTTTTGTTTTAAGACTAAGTCCTCTCCCTATCTTTGAGGAAGAGTGGATAGAAACTTTATGAATCTTTTTTTAATCCTAGAGTAATAAGACTCCTCACAAACCCTATATAGTGTGATTTGTTGTTGAGGATTAAATCAAGTCGCTAGTAGATGTTGATTATTAGTTATTTATTTGTTACCAGTTACAACAATAAATACGTGTTATTGAATAAGAAAGCTTCAGAAAATTCTTGTCAGATTATATGTAAGAGTTTAGATTTTTTATGCAATAAAGAGAATTAGTTGATATCATGAATTATTGAGTCATGTAAGTAGGTTTTGACAACTTTCATGGAAGCAACAACTCAAGAAAGGGTCACTTGAGGCACTGCTACTCCACTTCATTTCTTCTTGTTATATTAATTGGTGCATTGTTGAATTTAGTTAAGGTCATTTCTAGTTATATGCATGTGTAATCCATGAACTCCATTCTATAGTTTGGGCTGAATTATGTAGCTTCATGTTTGTTTCATACTCTAGAGGAATTATTTACATTTTAGTTTTAACAATTACAGTCTTGAGTGATAGGTACCCATAGCATAAGGTGGCAATTTATATTTATTTCCCCTATTTTACAAATTAGTAATTCATTTCCTTTTCCAGATTTTACAATTTTTTGTATATGTGTAATTACCTAAAATCCATTGATATAGGATGTGTCTAGGATCCATGAATGTATATATTGTTCCAACACTGGCTAAAGTTTATGAGTCCCTGGTTGATAAATAAATGAAGCCTCTTATGAAAGATGAACTATTCAATCAAGAATTTTCCCTTTGAGTTGTGTGTCTACCTAGTAGCACCAAGTTAATCAGACATTAGAGAGTCTCTATAGTACTAGCCAAAAAAAAACATTATATTGCAGAACTTGTCATGAACGGGATAGTCACCTCACTAAGGATTTCCCTGTAAACCAATTTCAAATCTAAGACTCAACAATTCATCCTAATCCAAGATTCCCTATGAACTACAATTGTGACATAGACATAGAAAAATGACATATGTTAAGGGACTTGCAAAAATCCCTTTATATGGTGCAAGTTATAGACAACCACTTTGGAGAGATAATATAGGTGCTTATGCCTTACAAAATAATACACCACAAGGATTACATGGGAGATAACAAGCAATCAAACTATAGAGGAAGAGGATACACTATAAACAACCATAAAATAATTGATGCTACATGTTATAACTATGGAAAGAGAGGCCATTATGCTATTGAATGTTGTGCAAAAAATAAATGAAAGTGTTCATTTTGCTAAGATGATTCTCATGATATATTCTAATGTGATAAAGCACAACAATACTATCAAAATACAACACACTCTAGAAGCGATGAATTGTAAGACCATAAAGGAGCCAAGGTAATCAAAATACTACCACCATAAGGAGTTGAAAGTTGTCAAAGAAGAGGTCAATGGTCATCTGAAACATCAAATGAAGAATATTCTAGTGAGTAACAACAATTGTAAATTAAGAAAAAGAAGAAATCTAGGATTAAGAAAAATAAGGTTACCGTATTAACCAAACAAGGGACTAATAGTAGGAAGAATAGACAAAGGGAGATTGAAGAATTCAATAAAAAATTAGATCTGGAAGAAGAGGAAGACGATTGCTTTTGTCCAAACAAACAAAAACATGATAAGGTAGTAGAAAAAGCAAGACAACACATTGTGCAACAACAAAAAGATGGCATAACATGTTTTTCAGAAGAAGAAATTATGATTTTGAAGAATTTAGTCTCTTTGGACCAACAAAAGGACCTCCTAGTAAAATTAAAACACTAGGAAAATATTAGAACAAATAGAAATAGCAACAAGTCCATCAACTTATAGAAGACCGGAACTATGAGAATAGTCTTCTTTTAATCATCACACGCCTTAATAACACTAAGGTCAAACATGTGATGGTAGATCTAGGTGTAGACCTAAATATTATTCTGACAACTTGGGAGAGGTTGGGAAGACCCAAGCTAATCAGAACACCAATGAACATTATTTTGGTAGATGGCTCTAGCATGGAAACCTTAGGGACATGGAAAAATGTGGAAATAAACATAAAAGGACTCAAAAAAATTGTTGACTTTGAGGTAGTTGAGATGAAGGAACCTTTTAACACTTTCAAAGAATTACTAGGCTTAAGATGGTTTGTCAATTATAATGGGATAGTAGACTCAAGAAAGGAAGAGGTATCTTTTGTGGATGATAATAAGATAGTCCATATTCCACTAGGAGAGAGGGAAGATAAAACGTACATAGAATAATTTGAACAAGACAGAGAGAGGGAAGTTCCAAGAAATATATATTTTATCTCAAGACTACCTATCATAGAAGACGAAGAAGATCCCAATAGCTCCAAATAAATTAAACTCAACAATGACAATGATCTAGTACTAATAGTGAAGAAGTTCTAGATGCATGGATGCAAGGAGAATAAGAATTAACTTCCCGAAAGGTATATGGGTTATAGAGAGAATTTATGGTACACATGAATCTAATTAAACCTCCACAAACTACTGCAAACACAAGAAAGACATATAAAATGAATAAAACCAACATACAAACACTAATCTAACATCTTATGGACTTATCCAAACATACAAAGTCAAAGGGCTCAATATAACTAGTAACATCTGGAAAACAACAAGGCTACCTAAGGTATAAACATGGGACCATAAAAGCAATAATACATAGAAGGACCAATCATGACAAGACAACTACAACTTTAACATTCCAATTTCATTATCCGCAAATATTGGGTAGGCCCAAGTTTGAAGACCAATTTCCTTAACATAACCCTAAAAAGATAAAACAAGGGATCATAGAAGAATATTATATAACCAAACTAACCTATCTCAAATAAATTTAGAACATAATGTATTATATCCTTTTCATAACCAAAGATAGGAAATAACTCGTCGAGAAAAAAAACAGTAGGAAAATAATGGGTAGAAAAATGTGAGAAGATGAGAAAACAACTATACCATTTATTACACTCACCTCACAATAAAGTTATAAATATATCATTCACTCTCCCATTCTCACTTAATTTTTATTCTACTATTGATAAATCCACGTACATTTCAGATACTTCATGTCAAACCCTAAGAAAATCATCAGTCCACTGCAAATTTCAGCTTCTAAAATTGGCCGCACCTACCCTTGTCAACATCTCTCAAAAACATAGGCCAAAATATAAGATATTCCCATACAAAGCTATGGAGATTGACCTAGTAGGGGCATTCTCAAAGGTACCCATATATTTCATCTACATCAAAGATATCCATAATTATATCCATACACCCCTCATTGAAATTGACCACACTAAGTTTGAAATCCTGAGACACACCCTAATGCATCCAAAATCACAACAATATCTACCACAATACAAGAACATATCTGAGAAATGACTAGATGTTTGGAAGGAGTTCACAAACTTCACAACACAAGAATATTGGGTCTAGATCATATTAAGTTGATTCCATGATGAGTAACTCTACCCAGACCAACCCTGCAAAATTACCAAAGATGTCATCAAAATAGTAACTAGCTTATGGGCAAATGGATAAGTGTTGCCAAAGAAGGCCATCAAGAATGTGGAAGTCACAAGGTTAACTAGAGTGACATACGATGGTAAAATCCTCAATTTCACCAAGATAAACAAATCCAACAATCAAGTATTCCACCATGGGCATCACCTACAAGGTGTACTACACAAACCGAGAGGAATCAACTACCGCCACCACCATTCACACAACCTATCAAATGGTCACAAAGGGGAAGGACATTGAACTATGCAAGGTATTGTGATAGGATATCCTAGACAACATTCAAATTATAGAACAATCTCATTACCAGTTCAGGTAAGGGACATTATTAATTTGCCTCACTTTCTACTTCATGCAACAACTCCTAGCTTTTGCAAAAAAGAATTAGGACTCCACTCAACTGGTTGCAACCCAAATTCAGGAGCATGTTAAACATTTCCAAGATGCCACATCTTGATCCACAACCTACTAAGGTTTCTTCAAATCCCTACAACACAATTTATAGGCTAGGGAATGCATCTCTTATGAGGTGGTCCACAAGTACATCAAAGACATCATCTTCCTAGTCGATAAGGACTATACATTCATGGAAGTGACTAAGCCTAAAACATCCTAGATACCCCAACTCCCATATGATGTGATAGACATAGAGATACACTCATATTCCTCTAAACTCCTCAGCCTCCCCAAGGACCCGCAAGTTGAGAAAATCATAACTTACTGAGAGTATATGGATAATCTGGCTAAAAATAAATTAGAAGAACATGTTGAGAAAAATCAGGAAAAAATGCATGAGAAATAGGGGCTACCCAAGCAAGAGATAGGGGAATAGAGTACATCTACTCCTTAGAGGTTCAAATTGCTATCAATATTCCCCCTACAAAACATTCACAAGGTGAAAGTAGCATATCATGGAAAATAAGATTCACCACCACACTCAAAAAGAGAAGAGAAAGGAAGCTAAGGAAAATGAGAAGCTTAAAGATTTGTACATTGGGCAATTAGCCACAAAAATCACGCCTCCATAGAAGCAAAGGATAGCATAGATACAGAACAAAGAGCTTTATTCTAAGAAAAGGTTATACAAAATCATGATAGAGAAACCGAAGATCACACAAATAGTCCAACAAGAGATCAAAGATGCTACATAAAAATCCTATCAAAAGTTGTGCAAGGAAGAAGAAAAATATAAAGCAACCATTTCAAAGCAAGAAAAATCTTCTCATCCTCCATAGTATGAGAAACCTTCCTCCTCCACAACCTCTTCTATGTAGCCCATTAAGGAATTTTTGGCAAAACCGAAGACGGTCCAAGCAATAGCATCTCCACAATTACTCAAAATTCCACTAGTAGGATCACAAGTAAACATTGGAAGCATATACCCATACATAAATTCTAATTAGGGGATATCTTATAGCAAACAACAAGGGAAGAGATATTGAAAATTCATGTGGAGAACTCTGACCAGCTAGAGGAAATGGTGAAATATATTCGAAGTAAGTTCTTACATCTCCGAGGAGACTCATCCCAACCCTAGACAAGCCAATTGAGAATTTTGGTAGACAGGGTGCCCAAGGATGCCCAACTACAAAAGAAAACAATGATACAACAACTTAGACAAAGTACCAAAAGGCTAAAATCAATGACAAAAGGTAGAAATGTGTTACCGCACATTCTTTCCTAGAGTCCCAAATTGACACCTTGAAGAACACTGAAGGAGATCTCAATACACTTTACCATTTTTTTTTATAATGGCCAACACTAATAGCTCTAATTAAGGCTCAAATGGACCAGCTAGAAGTTTAGATACTTCAAAGAGCTACAATATACAACGCCCTCCAAGATACAGATGGCCAATCCCAAGTACAAATAGAAGCACTTCATGCCTGATTTCAATAGTTACAAAATCAAAGGGATAAAATTTAGAAAAAATTCCACCAAATAAGGGAAGTAGTAAGCTTAAGATTAGCACATATCATGGGAATTCTCTAAGCACAACAATTAGCATAGAGGGTCCAAATTCCCCAAACACTTCCAAAGGTAGAGAAGCAACTACTACAAATCCAAGTTTAGACTCAACAATTACACTAAGCCAAAACACAATAGGAGCACACTTTTTCTAAACTCAAGGAGATATATAAGGATATTCTTCCAACAGAGTAGATTTGACTCGAGGACAAGTCAACATTTTCAAAGGGTGGATGATGTTGGCAGGAAAGAGCAATAGTTTAGACATTGTTGAGCAAATCCTATCACATCTTTCCGCAAAGAGCTTACAAACCATAAGATTGAAAAGATACCATCTAGAGTAGGGGTAGGATAGATGAGTCACATCCCATCCCATAGATATATGTATAGTAAAATATATGAATAACAAAGGGGGGATGTATGTAAAATTTTATGTATGAAATGGTATATATGTATAAGAATGTGTATAAAAGAACATATGTAAGAAGAAGAGAAAGATGTACAAAATATAGGGGAAGATATATGAATGTACTCCATTGATATAATTAATATAACGATTACCATAGTTCTATACACGTGATGTTATCCAACATTCTATAAACATGACACTTGTTTTGTGAGACAAAAAAATATCATATTTTTGCAGGGTCCATTAATTTTGAGTTTTATAGAATTTTGTGGTTGTATAATTTGTATCGTAAGGAAGGTAACGTACTATTGCATAAGCTTAGGTTTAGTTTGGAGGTCACCATTGAAGGAAGATACGTAAGAATGAGAATAGTATAAGTGCATTAAAACTATGATAAACCACAAGTTTTATTTCTTTCAAATCACCAATACTTTGTAAAACTATTGTGTGCAACTTTTTTTATCATTTGATATTTCATGCTTTAAGTTTTGACCTTAGTTGTTGTTTTGATCCCTATGATTGTGAAACCTTTTTGAAATACTACCACATTCTTATGCTAAAAGCCACACATTACACAGTCACAACCGTCATTATCTCCAATCCCACAAATAAGTGTGACATACTTTGTTAGATCTTACATGCAAAGCACAATTGTAAGTTCTAATAAGGTCTAGTAGTTAAAAAATTGCACAAAAAATAACACTTATAGGATTAAACCCTTTTCTAATGACATGACTTTGTTGGCATGATTTGAATACTCTTACAAATTGGAGGTGTATAGTTTTTCTTTGACACAACTACAACTTGCATCATCAAAAAAAGTAATGTTTGTCTTGAAACCTATGGGGTCACATGTGGAGTGAAATGGTTTAGATAAATTGTTCCATATCACCCTTAAAATTTACTCTTGAAATCTAGTAGGGTGTTTCTCTTAATCAATTCTATTTGAATATTGCTTTTAATCTATGGGGTGCAACAAGACCTTCACTTTTATGACTTGTTAACTCTTGGTCATATTACGGACCAAGAGCTTCACTCGCCTTTAGGCCCCTAGTCACGTGGGAGCACAACCTATGGTCCCATTCATCCCATAGGACCTTAATTTTAGCCCTGAAGACTCTTAGCCCCCCAATGCCTAGCCATAATCACCTAGCCAACCAAGAGCTTAACCAGTATCCTTCTTCCATGAAACTTTCTAAAAAATATATATTACAAAAACATAAATTTTGCAAGATTAATCAAATTTTCAAAATTTTATAGTCGTTGGAAGGTTGAATTGGAGTACCACATAGTGGTGAAGATATTGTGTTCAAATTTTATTCCACAATTAAAGTGTAATTATTCAAAGCCAATTTTTTGTTTTAAAATTTCAAATACCCATAACCTTGGCATATGTTATCCTTTTATAGTGATCTTTTAAAACTTTTTATCAAAAATCATTAAATATATTTTTTTTTATTCATTTTTCTATAATATTAACTTTTTTTCTATTTTTGCTAACTTTTGTATGCAAGTCTTTTCATTTTTCCAAGACTTATATCCTTCAAAATACTAACTTAGTGGTTTTGTAGGATATTTTCTGAAGATTTCATTATAGACCTTTTCTTTTTTGTTTTGTTTGTTTACATATAAAAAATTAGATTAAAATTCACATACACATTTTAATTTTAATTAAAAATTTGAGTGTTTCTATTAAACCTCAATGTAAACTTACATATGCTCTCCTCTCACACTCTAGGGTGATCTTGAGGATAAAATATAAGTGCTATATTATTTTATTATTTAGGGGGCTTCATCACCCTAGAGGATGACCTCAACCATGTGTTTCAACAAGGTATATAAGTGGGAGAGAAAAATATATACCTCAAAAAGGAGCCATCATCATGTTTGCCAAAGCCCCGAGACCCTTGGTTTTCCAAGACTCGTGAGGTGAAGAAACTAGGAGAGAGCCTCCTAGTTTCATGCATGTAGATGAGCCCTTAGTTCATGGATTAGGCCTCACATACCCTTGTGGTATTTAGAGGATTCTCTAGAATTCCTTTTCTAGCCTAGTTTAAGACCATTGGTCATATGCTACTCATAATGTACCTTTGTGTGCCAAGATAGAGGTAACTTTGGGTGAATCCATTGGTCATCCTTGGTAAGGGAATTTTGTGCAATGTGACTTACTGAATCTATCCCTAACATGTTAGATGATAGTAGTAGTTAATTATATTGTTGGCCACACTAGGAGTCACACCTTTTATTGAATAATTTAGACTTGTTATTATGTCTTTTTTATTGTGTGTTGTATGTGCCAAGTGTTTTTATAATTCTTTCATACCAGGTTGAGTCAAGTCTAGTTTTTAAAATCCTTTTGCTTGTTTGAATACACAATCCTAATTGGTATCCTTGAAATGCAAAATTTGATTCCAAATCTAGGATACCATTACTTAAATCTTAGTTCTAAATCCATTTTTGCTTGATCATAACCTCATCACCAACTCATAGTACACAAAACCATAGTCCAATAATTCCAAACACCTAGTCCATCTTTTTCAAACTCACAAGTCTTAATTCATACCCCATTTCCTTTTGTCCATCTAATATAAGTCGTAGGACCTTTGTCTTACATCTCCCACTTCAAATTAATACCTTTTCTATTTAACATTATCCATCTTAACCACACACGTATTCCTCCACCTATTATCTATATTTTGATTTATCTCACAGACCAATTATTCAAAACACACCTTTGAGTGCAAATTACACATCCCTTTTTCATTCATTATCCATTGGTTCACAAACTTACTCATCCTTGAGTCACATCCAATATCTTTAAAAACATTAGGGTATCTTTCATAATATGGTAGATACTTCAAGGAACTTTCTCAAGGTAAGGAGAACAATAATGGAAAAAGTCTTGGGTCCCATACAAAACATTGAGCCCAACTAGAATACCACATGCAACTATGATATATTATAAATTATTTGATGCATCCAAAGATCAACATTTTATGGAAAGAAATAAATGCCAACATGGAAAGAATACAAAAAAAAAAATGCTAACGGAGAATGTGGAAATGACAAAGAGGGTAGGGCCCTTTTTTATTGCATTCCTTTGCTAAGCTCTATCTAAGGTTTTTTTTATTTGAATAGGAATTTGCATTATTATTTATTTTCATTCACATTTCAAATCATAGCATTACATTGTGGCAAATATACTAGGGAATCTTCTCTTATCTAACTCCATTTGTGTGTTTGTGCCTTGTGGTGGTTTTTGAGTAATTAGTTTGTGTAGGTTCTTGAGTGGTTTCAGCGATCAAATGTTTATGCATGCTTCCAGGGGTGAAATAAAGCTCATAATTGAGTCTAGAGCATATGAGAAATAAACTTTGATATATGACAATTGTTTTTTTCTTGCAAAAATTATAGTATTTTTGTAAGGTCCATTAATTTTGATTTTTGTAGAATTTTTTGGTCATACAGTTCATATTGTAAGGACGGTAACGTACTATTACATAAGCTCAAGTTTAGTTTGAAGGTAACCATTAGAGGAAGATACATAAGAATGAGAATAGTATAGGTGCACTCACACTATGATAAACCACAATTTTTATTTCTTTCAAATCACCAATACTTGGTAAAACTATTGTGTGCAATTGTTTTGTAAATCATTTGATATTTCATGTTTTATGTTTTGACCTCAGTTTTTGTTTTGCTCTATGATTTTGGAACCTTTCTGAAATACTACCACAATATTATGTTGAAAGCCACACATTACACAGTCACAACCTTCATTATCCCCAATCCCACGAATCTTTGTGACATACTCTACTAGATCTTGCATGGAAAGCATCATTTTAAGTTCTAATAAGGTCTAGTAGTTAAAATTTGCACAAAAAATAACACTTATAGGATTAAATCCTTCTCTAAGAACATGAATCTATTGGCATGATTTGAATACTCTTATAAATTGGAGGTGTGTAATTTTTCTTTAACACAACTACAACTTGCATCATCGAACAAGTAATGTTTGTCTTGAAATATCTGGGGTCACATGTGGAGTGAAATGGTTTAGATAAATTATTTTATATTAGCCTTAAAATTCACTCTTGAAATCTAGTTGGGTAGTTTTCTTAGTCAATTTTATTTGAATATTTCTTAAAATTCATGGGATTTGATAAGACCTTCACTTTTATGACCTATTAACTCTTGGTCATATTACTGACCAAGATCTTTACTCACCTTTAGGCCCCTAGTTAGATGGGAGCACAACATATGGTCCCATTCATCCCATAGGATCTTAAGTTTAGTCCCTAACACTCTTAGCCCCCAAATGCCTGGCCATAATCACCTAGCCGACCAGGGGCTTAACTAGTCTCCTTTTTCCATTAGAACTTTCTAAAAAACATATATTACAAAAACACATAAATTTTATGAGATTAATTAGATTTTCAAAATTTTATAGTCATTGGAAGGTTGACTCAAAGTACTACATAGTGGTGAAGGTATTTTGTTTAAATTTTACTCCAAAATTAAAGTATAATCATTCAAAGCCATTTTTTGTTTTAGAATTTCAAATACCCATAAATTTTGCATATGTTATCCTTTTTCAGCGATCTTTTAATTTTTTTATCAATAAATCATTAAAAATGTATTTTATTTATTTTCTATAATATTAAATTTTTTATAATTTTTGCTAGCTTTTGTATGCACATCTTTTCATGTGTCCAAGACTTATATCCTTCAAAATACCAACTTAGTGGTTTTGTAGGATATTTTCTGAATATTTCATTATAGACCTTTTCTTTTTTGTTTTATTTTGTTTGTTTACACATAAAAATTAGATTAAAATTCACCTACACATTTCAATTTAGATTAAAAATTTAAGTGTTTCTATTAAACCTCAAGGTACACTTACATATGCTCTCCTTTCACACTCTAGGGTGATCTTAAGGATAAAAAATAAGTGCTATGTTATTTTATTATTTAGGGGGCTTAATCACCCTAGAGGATGACCTCTCAACCATGTGTTTCAACAAGGTATATAAGGGGGAGATCAAAAACTATACCTCAAAAAGGATCCATCATCATATTTGCTAGAGCCACAAGACCCTTGGTTTACCAAGACTCGTGAGGTGAATAAACTAGAAGAGACCCTCCTAGTTTCATGCATGTAGATGAACCCTTATTTCACGGATTAGGCCTCACATACCCTTATGGTATTTAGAGGATTCCCTAGAATTCCTTGGATAGCCTGGTTTAAGACCATTGGTCAGAAGCTACTCACAATGTACCTTTGTGTGTCGAGATAGAGCTAACTTTCAATGAATCCTTTGATCATCCTTGGTAATGGAATTTTGTGCAATGTGACTTACCATAGCTATCCCTCATTTGGTAGATGATATTAGTGTTGGCCCATGCTTTTCGTTAAACCAAAATGTCGACCCATTAATTTTTTATACAAATGTTAGACTTAATGGATCTATGAAGCCGATTAGTCCATGTCACAAACCCTAAAATGGGATGTTGAATAATGTTCAACAATCCCCCCTCAACATTACCCAAGGGGATTCAAACCCTTCACCTTTGGATTTGATACCACTTGTTGGCCCACGCTTGTCACTAAACCAAAATGTTGACCCATTAATTATTGGTGTGAATGGGGTTATTTCCTAACTAGTTAATAGTGATGACCTATTCACATTATTATGTTTACTTAGGAGTTAAGTTTCTTAATTATCATTTCTAGAAGTTAGTTATAATGGGTCCATGTCTCATTATTTACTTTTAGTTATCTCGGCATTTAATAATTCTCTCATGCACTTAATATTTGCATTGAGAATTTAATGTGTGTGTCATAGGTTGTTATGACTTAGTTATCTCATGTGATAGGATTGAGAAACTTGTCATGATTTTGTCTAATCCTATCTCACTCCTTGCCTATATAAGAAAGGATTCATATGTACATTGTATCAATCCAAGAAAATCAACTGAGATATTTTTCAGTTGTGTAAGTCAAGTATATTATTGCAATCTTGAGTATTGCATATTGGTCATATCTTGCATCCATTGTTGCAATTTCATGTTCTTGCTTTTCCCTCTTGTGGAAGGTTCTTGTTGGCTTTTGCAGATGATCCTGGAGGCTTGAGTCCCTGAGTGACTCAAACATGTTTTATAAGCTATATCTCAACTCTTACATTAATTTTTGATATAAACATTAGAGTTAATGGATCTATGGAAGGCAGTTAGTCCATGTCACGAACCCTAAAGGGGGATGTTGAGTAATGTTCAATAATTATTATTTAATTTTACTATGGGCCACACTAGGAGTCGCACCTTTTATTGAATAATTTAAACTTATTATTATGTCTTTTTGATTGTGTGTTGTATGTACTAAGTGTTTTTTATAAATCTTTCATACCAATTTGAGTAAAGTCTAGTTTTTAAAAATCATTTTGTCTGTTTGAATGTAAAATCCCAATTGGAATGCTTGAAACACAAAATTTGAAGCCAAATAGAGGATAATCATTACTTATAATCTTAGTGCTAACTCCATTTTTCCTTGATCATACTCGTCATCAAACCTCATAGTACACAAAACCAAAGTCTAACAATTCCAAACATGTAGTTCATTTTTTCCAAATTCACAAGTCTTAATTCATATCACATTTCCTTTCTCCATCTAATATAAGTTATAGGACTTTTGTCTTACATCTCCCACTTCAAATCAATACCTTTTCTAAATTTCACATTATCCATCTTAACTACACCCTTAGTCTTCCACCTACTATCCATATTTTGATTTATCTCATTTACTAATCATTCACAACACACCTTTGAGTGCAAGGTACACATCCCCTTTTCATTCATTATCTATTGGTTTGAAAAATTAGTCATCCTTGAGTCACATCCAATATCTTTGAAACCATTAGGGTATCCTTGATCATTATGCCATCACCATTTTTATTCACATCATCATTACAGTCCAAATCCTATCATCATCAAAAGTAGTCCTTGGATGTAGTTGAAAGTATCAACTTTGAATCTTTAAATAAAATTAATCACCTAATCTATTTTTTTGGGACCCTTAAGCTATCCTAGGGCCCCTAGTTTAATCCTTGGAATGTCTACAACAATCTAGATTCCAAAATATTAGTTAAATCAAACCATCCTTAAGATCCAAGTGTGTAGCATACACTTTCAATCCAAACTTAGGAAATCCAATCCATATAGTCCATCTAATCATGTATTCTAATATTTAGGATTATCCTATCCATTTAAGCTATTCATGCAAGTCATCAATTACACCAACATAAGGCTATCCCTCTTTTATGAATTATTTTCCCTTTGTCATAGTCACCACAAATCAAAATAATCCAAATTCTAAATCATCCCAAAGTTAAAAATCTAAGGACCTAACTAAAATGATGGAATTTTATCCCACACAAGAAAATCCAAAATTCATAATCAAAGCAAGGCCAAAGATAATAATCAAGGGAAAATACAACACCATGATTCCTTTAGATAAACTCATTTTCCCAAATGAAGCGAAGTAAAATGACTATAATGACATTATCAATCAACCAAGATATGATCCCTATGATGATGATGATAGTCTCATTTACCAAACATAATATAATCCTTATGATCAAGAGGATGGTCCTATCAACAAACCTAAATATGATCCTTACAATTATGATGATAACATTGACCAAGACAACATTGATGAGACCCTTATGGACCTACTTTCCATATATCTCATACACCCAACCATTAACTACTATATCCCTCAAAACTATGACCTCCCTAATACTAGCTATCTCATAAACCAACATCAAATATTCATGACCCATCCTTATCCTAATTTTGAAAAGGGAAACACCATCTAGAACAATATCCCCCATCTCCCTAATCCATGCCATTTGAATCCTCTTCAACCAACTCTTTTATATTTTCCAAATCATCTACATCCTCCAAATCATTTGCATCTACTTCCTCCAAACCATTATCGCCCAATTCCTTTGATTCCCCTCAATCCCCTATAGGTTTCACATCACCCTCATCCAAGTCCTCCAACCAACCCAATATAAATTTCACCCATTCATGGAATATTTATTGGTCTTGTCTATCTAGTAAAGGTTTTTTCTAAGTTCTACTCACATGGGATAAACAACAAAACAACAAATCCGAGAAATCCTTGTCCACAACACCTATCAATGAGTCTCCTACCACTATGCCTATCCTGGATCAAATGCCATCAAGCAATACCATCTCCACAATTCAACCCACATGCTAAGCTAAGCGTAAATTTTTCATGAGGTCCATAAACCCATAAGGTCCAAAATCTATAAGCATCATAAGGTCCAAAGACATCCCACTAGCCAAAGAAAATTGTTAAATATGTAGGGACATGTAACAAAGGCCTAATAGATATATGGGATACCAAAGTAAAGAAAATTGTATCCATATTTTCTAAGAAGAAATTAAGGCTATGTCAAGAAATCACTCTAAATCATGATCAAACTTGCTCCCAACCAAATCAAGATCAAGGCATTCAAGTCAATTTTGTCCATCCTATCATAAAAACCCAAGAACAAGGAACCTAAACTAATATTATCTACCATCCAACCACCTCTCCTGCATATGATAAGACACTTGACCCCCTTGAACATATATACAAGCATAATGACCATATTGTAAACCAAGTTCTAAATGATGTTGATTATATCAAGCATGAGGATGCACAAGATAAAATTGATCATATTGAGCATATAATTGATCATATTGAGCATATAATTGATCAAGATGCCATAACTAAAAACAAAGATAAAACACATGATGTAAGATGGTGTGTCCCTTGGTCTCCTTGGTGTAGTGTGGTGCTTGGTTTTGTGCCATGGCTTCACTACCTCTTGTGGATCTTGTATAAATCTAGTAGTTGTATCAGGCATTTAGAGGTCGATCTTTTGGTGCAACGACAACCACCAATGTAACAATTGGTATCAGAGCCAAGTTATAGGTTCGAACCCCACTTGCACTAGGGAGGTATTTTTGCAAGATGGTGTGTCCCTTATTCTCCTCAATGCAACGTGACACTTGGGTTCGTGACATGGCTTAACCGCCTCTTGTGGATCTTGTATAAATCTGGTGGTTGTATCAAGCATTAAGAGGTCAATCTTTTGGTGCAATGAAAACCACCAATGTAACAACACAATCATCTTATAAGATAGGTTCAACCATCTTTATATGATTTTTCCTTCTTGCAAAAGAGAAAATAGACCTCTCTACTAGAAGTAACGGTTTCCTAATGATGGATTTGCATCCAATTTCAAAAGTAATAAATAAGTTATAGAAAGAAAAAATTGTCAAAGCATGAGATACAATGATAAAGGTTTAGGCCTTTATAAACAATGAATTCTAGAACCAATATTAATACATAAAAATGATGGATATTATAATATTGGCTACACATCTCCAAGCATGCAATTTGATGGTGACCACTCAATGATAGTTGGGGAAACCTCACCCAATGAAAGCATCAAAATAGAGGTCATTCATAACTCTTCTAAGAATCCTCCTTCCACCCATTTTTGCCTTAATTTCTCCATCCATACCAACAACCTACATCCAAAACACTTTTAACACCTTGATTGGTACTAACAACCATATATATCATACAAAGTGAAGCATCTCTATGAAGCAAAATATCACAATCACCTATCAAAGCAATACCAAATACAAACTCCATATCAAGTAAAAAAATAAAATGAATCTAAAATGCAACATGCATCCAAACATCAAGAAAAAAGTAAAAAATAAATATGAATTCCAAAGCAAAGTAAATTGATGAATCCAATCAAAGCGATTCATCAAAAGAAATCTACTACTACAAAAGTACACATTACATTCAATAGGTGTGCACCACCTTCATAATTATTATGAAAAATTTCACAATCCAAAAATATTATTGATCCCAATATTAAACCTAATCCCAATTCCAAATCCAATTTTACCGCTCAATTCCAACATCCTTCATTTTTACCCAAATAAAAAATACCTCAGTCCATAGGCACACCTCCTAAGTCCCAATTATCAAATCAACATACCAAATCCCAATCCTCAACTCCAATATCTAAATCTACTCAAATTCATCCTAAATCCAAACCAAAACCTAAAATCCACCACATTCTTGTAACAACACTTTTCCATAAGAATTATGATGGCACTCTATCAAGATGCTTATATTTGGACAAGGCCAACCCAACTATCAAAGAGCATCATCATAGTTGTGAATTGTATTCTAGTGCAAGTATTCTAGTAAAAAAACTATGTAAGGTAGAATACTATTGGCACATCATGATTGAAGCATCTATATCAGCTACATCAAATGCCCATGCATGTAATACCTAAACCGAAAATAAATTGAGAGTAGCTCAAAATTCCAAAAGAAAAATAAAAATTACAAAATCAGAAAGAAAGAAAAATCCAAAAAAAAGTAAAACAATAGTAAAGATAAATAATTCGTCCAATGGTGAAAACCACTTCTTGTGGTGCCTTGGGTAAGTACCATGATGGAAACCCATTCATGGGTGTCATATATAAATTAAATACATATGTGAACCTTCTAATTGGGGGAAAGTTGTATCATCCATTCCATCATACCCATCCACCATATCTATTTAGTCATGCCTCGTTCATCTTCTCTACCTACCTTGATCTTAAGAAAGATTGGGGGTATTCATTTAATGCATAATTTTGGAAACCCTTGGCATAGCCATCCTTTGGCCACACATCATCTATCATCACTTCAATGCCTACATGGTACTACCCAACCCTTGTCTTGAATCAAAACATGTTAATCCTCTATGATATAGTCCTTGGACATCTCCCCTTAAATCCCTCCATCAATCCATATCCTCTCCATCTCATCCAATCTATTAACTATTCCATAAAAACCACCTTCATCCTTGACTCTAGCTTTAGTTATGCCTTTCCATTGGTTCCTGTTACCTAATTTTGGCTTCCAGATGAAATCAGGTAACTTATTGTTTATTCTTTTGTGTTTTCATTTAAACATGAAAAGATACATCATGTTCTGCTAAGTTCATTAATGTGCATAAAGGAGATTGTCAAAACAGATTGCATTTATTCCAATTTTGTAATTACATACAAATAAGAGAGAGAACCAACATGTATTGCAAATGTAATCTTTATTGATAATCATGAGTGTATAATGTCCCTCACAAGCCAAGGGACTAGCTATTCTAATGCTTATAAAGAAAAGACTATACACCTACAAATAAAAGAAAATAAATTGCATATAAAATGAAAAGGGACCCATCATTGCCTAGTAGAATGACAAATCCCATTGGCTTGGTCCCACATCATCTCGATCCTTCCCATTACTCTGCTTTCGTTTGACACCCTCCTCATTGCTCCTAGGTTTCCTGCATCTGAAAAAATAGTGTTGTTAGAGCAATGAAAGGTCCCTAATCAAAATATATTCAAAACATCCATAAATGTTTAATCTAATGTCCATAAGTGTTAAAATAGAAACATACCATAAGTGTCCATGAAAACAAGAAAGGAGTAATCAAACACACCTATGATATGCTTTGTTTATCTAACTGGTTTGTTCCTTGTACAAATTTAGGACAAGTCTTTGTTATTGTTTTGATTCAACTAATTACATCATGTGGTGTAAAATGTGGCTCCAATGAGGGTTGAGCCAACATGCTGCCCTTTGATGTTTTAAGAGGAATAGGAAATTGAGCAACTTGATCAAATCAATGATAAACATATTCTTGATGCATTAAATCAATATGGAATCACACCAGTTGATCAACTTTCATTATCAAATTCAAAAGATGCAACACATAATGTGAGTTGTCAAGAAATTCATGCTTCATCTTTTCACAATGAATCAATCAATATGTTGCCATCATGTCAAAAGGAAGGTATACTTTGTTTCATATTTCTTTCAATCTTCTTAAGTGGGTCCAAGATCCATTTTATTAAAGAAGTAAATTATTTCAGTGATGCATCAAGTTCAATTATAGATGCATCAAGCTCAATTATGCATCTATTAAAATAATGAAGGAGATATCAAACCATGCCTGAAATCATCATGAGTCATATGGGGCAGCAAGAAGGAACAAAGATAATCATGCATTGTTGCATGAGATACACTGTCCAATTCATCTCACTTCAACCCTATTGGACAATCACACATCACTTAGGATGGTGACCTTTCAGGTCACCACCATAAGTGACATATGTCTGCCCAGTACAATAAAAGAAAGAGGATATGGTTTTTGTTTGTTGCACAAGATCAAAAGGACCTAGATGTTTGTGAAGACCAAGTAACAAACCTTTATGTGTAGCAAGCAATTGTTAGGGAAATCATGAAGATTGGGGTAGTCCTAAAGGAAAAACGCATGCTACCTCTCATGCTACATGACAACAACAATGAATGTATGATATGGGGCAGCAAAGGTTCTAAGGTCAGAATGCAATACCCCTAAACTGCACACCTTGTGTCAAAACAATCAATGCGCAATGCCTCATAATGATGTAACAGCCATAATGATCTAAATGCATGAGGAGCATGAGCATTAAGATCACTTAACAATATCACTAAAAGAAAATAACATGGATGAAGTTGCTATGAAGAAGTCACATGATAGAAATTCAAAAAGTAGGTGCATTCAATATGTTTTGTACATGTGAGTACAGTATGAGCATTTACATTAAAAAGATAGTGACTTCAATACAGAGGAAAGATCATAATAGCACCATCCAGCTAAGGATAAAAAGCAACTCCCTGTAAAGCAAGAGACAGAGTAAAGCAAAAGAACAATGATGTTAGGATACAATAAGCCTCCATGAATTCAAAGAACCATTGCACTCACATGTTTTCAGCTCTTCAAGAGAGATTAAGCAAATAAGGATCGGTGGATCTGACTAACATCAATGCAAGATTGATATTATAATGAACAAAGTGAAACAACCATCTAAATTAGCTACAACCATTTGATGCTTTAGGACAGCAAGGTTCAAAAGATAATGCATTTCAAACAACAATGTCTTCCAACAAAGCAACCCCTAAGCATGATCATCAAAATAGCTATTTAAAGGGAATGTATTTCACAAAGGATGCCAACACTTGGAACATTTGAAAGCATTACTAGCAATCAAGAGATTAAAGATAGTGCAAAAATGGATCTTACATTCAAATGATCATCCATATACATCAAGTAACCATACAGGAGGAAACAATGTTAAAAGATGCTCAATTTGAGAAGAAAAAGGTACTGAACATGTTATGTTTTGTATCTAGGATAAGCATATTTCTTTCATATGTAATGTTGCTTTTCAAATGTTCAAGTAGGTTGTTGTCACAATGCTTTCATTTAAGGGCAAAGCAAGCATGTTGAAAAGTAACAAACCTTTGGGGGCAGCCATTTACATTTAAACATAGTCATGTAAAAGAATGCAAACATGAGAATCTTAGATGGAAGCTCAACAAAAGAGCTGAATATGTGGACTGATAAACCAATAATAGAATTATAGTATGCTTTATTTGGAAAATTAAATGAAATCAACATGAACAGCATATGCTTTAATGAAGGTTTGATGCCAAAATGTCATGATAATAAGAGAGAGAAGTGAAAGAAACAAACACAGTGGTGAAAGTAGGCTACTATCAAGAACATTGACAACATACCGAGTTTAAGATGCCCATCAATAAAAATTCAATCCCCAATCTCTAGGGTCAAGTCTCCAAAGCAATAGCAGCTATAGGTCATGGGAAAGTACAGTAGAAGTCTTCAATCACAAAAATTTTCAAAGCACAAAGAGCTCAAGTGTAGCAAATGACATGAGCAAGAAAGAGACTATTTTGATAGTAAGAATACATTCAATATCTTTGTTATAATAGGGGTCAAGTCATCAAGAGCCTGAAAGGCATCAAGACAGTCCCATCCATGTAGCAGGCTAGAGTACGTATTGGAGTTGTCTTTTTTATTTGAGACAGCCCTAGTTAAAGGACATCATGGCATCAAAGGTAGTGAATATCCTAAAGGAGCAAACCATAGTAGTGATAGAAACAAAATAAAGCTATGACAGTGACCTTGCCACTATCTGTAGCTAGGCACCTTCAGAATCCGGACAATGCATTTCAAACAACTATGAGTAGAATGGTAGAGATAACATACATTGGAAGTGTAGAAGTATTACAATCATGGAAAAATGATTAGCCACATACATTTGGAGAACACACAAAATAAATCAAGCATCCAAAGATAAGATACTAAACATGTTTTATGTTGTATCTAGGATGAATACCATTCTTTCAATATTGTTGCTTTCAAATGGTCAAATAGGTTGTTGCCTATTATCAAGAGCAATATTGTAACTTAGTGATGGACTTGTATACTAGCTGAGTACTTTGAATCAATGAAATTGAACATTTACCTTCTCATTTCATGTTTTATTGTGTGTTGTTAGTGATTGATCAGACTATTTGTGAAATTTATCTTTCCTTGTAGTCTTGTATCATTGTTAGGCACCTGTTTAGTAGAAAAGTGTATTGTTGCAGATTACAAGTTGTGTTAGTAAATGCAAAAGTTGTTAGTTGTGAAATTTTCCTTCTAAGAGTTCTTCTAAAAAACCTCCTTATAAATTACTTATGCAAGAATGCATGCAAAATGAGTTGTGTGAACAAGGTTTTGTCATTGTTTTGAATGTGAATGGGTTGTTTTACAAGTCTTAGTTTTGGTGTATCACCCTTTGAAGTTTTTTTAGTTAAGTTCATTTTATGCATATTTTTAACCTTTTCCTCAAGAAATCATTAGTTTAGGTGACATCAAAAGGCAAGCCAACCCGTAATCTACAGGTTTTCTTTCACAATAGGATACCCACAACCTGAAAGCAGTTCCATGTTAGTCCAAATTTGTTGAGTTTCTTTCACAGCTTGGCAAAGGGGTACAAATTTGGGGCACTAACAGTTTTGGCACGCCCGGTGTGACACTTCTAATCATATTAGATTAGAAAAATACACATACTTGTTGGTTTTGATATGCAACCAACAATTTTTTCAGCCTTTGAGAGGTCATATAAGCATATTAGTGACTTTGAATGTGGAAAATAGCAGTAGACCAGTGTTGTAGTAGCATATGAAAAAGATTCAGAGAAGGGGAAACTCTATCCTATTTGATTATTTGCAGCTATCACCACCCTGAAGGAGAGGCAGACCAGCAAAGAAAGTTGTTTCATCAAGAAAAACAACTTCAACTCCACCTTCAGTAAGAGTTCCAAGTCTTGTGAGGCAGCAAACCTTGGTGCCACCAATGGTTGTTCCAAGGAATCAATTTTTTGTCACTTTTAATGGAGGAAGCCCACTGCAATTGGCTCAACATGACGATATTCCCATGGCTGCCCTTAAAAGTGTGCCATATTTGAAGATCAAACCACACCAATTGAAAACATCAAGAACATATCAAATTTGTGTTCAGTGCATCATATAACTCAAGAAAACATTGCTTTGACATTGCTAGCAGCATCATTTAGAGGAAAGGCACTCCAATGGTTTAGGAGTTTAACAGTCAATTGCATCAGAACATGGGATGAGCTGGGAGAAGTGTTATGCAAGAAATTTGAGGACAAATATGACAACTTGTCATTAGTAGAGCAACTGACTCATATCAAAAGATCCCCCCATGAACGGATGATGAACTTCAACTTCCGTTTTCAAAG
The DNA here is from genome assembly GCA_007258455.2 of Sequoia sempervirens. Lineage (NCBI taxonomy): Eukaryota > Viridiplantae > Streptophyta > Pinopsida > Cupressales > Cupressaceae > Sequoia > Sequoia sempervirens. The sequence goes on along the minus strand of VDFB02105785.1, from coordinate 280,040,185 downwards.
AACATGGGATAGAATTCCAGAAACCACAAGGCCTCCAACTGAGTATGCATTCCTTTATTTTTTGAGATTCGTAAATAGTGAAGTTGTTGTTTTGATACAGTCAATGGGTGGAACTACATTACCAGTGGCTTATGATATAGTTGTAAGGGTCGAAAACAGCCGCATACAAGCTGGAAGAATTGCCCCTAGGCCTCCTATGCCTTTTTTACCAGATATACAGCCTCCTACAGCTTTTCCAACACCTCAAATAGCCCCTTTATCAGCTACTATTAGCCAAGAAATTGTTGTCCAAGGACCATCTCAGGAGTCACAAGAGATAAAAAGAAGCCAACAAAAGATTGAGAATCTGCTTCAAACTTTTGAAAATGAGCTTGTGAGCATTAAAAAGCAGCAGTTCCAAGGTTTCAAGCCTTGGCAGCCTCAAAATCAAGGTCAAAGTCAGCCATTTCAAGATAACAAATAGCCATATCAAGGAAACTCTCAAGGTGTAAGGAAAAATCTGAATCAGAGGCCATTTCAGCCATATAATCCAGTTCCAATCAGTGCAGCAAGAGATATGATACATGTTCAAAATAACCTTAAAGAAGAATTTGAGTGGTGCTACCCCTATAACCAAGCCCATAATCAAACTACATGTTCAAATGGTGTCATCAATCAAGTATTGATGGTTCAAAATGCCTCAGGTGTACAGAATGTGTCTAATGGTGAATCTTCACAACAACAGGATCTCCTTGCAAGTGACACAACCCTCCTGAATTGGAAAGGAGAAGAATTTTATGGAGTGAACAGTGATAGTTCTCCAATAATAGCCAACACCCAAGCCAAGAATAGGGCTTTTGAGATTTGACAAGCAACAAATAAAGACAAGGAATTTGTTGGCCCTTCCAATCCTCAAGTAACGCACATCTTACAAAGAAATTCATAAGGCATCGGTGGTGGACAGCTTGGGAACCAACCCCAATCAACCCACTTGTAGACAAACCCTACTGTTGCAAGGACCCATCAAAAGGTAAATGTTGTCACACCCTTCAACATCATTGAATCCATGAAAAAAATGAATGTAAGTATGTCAATGTGAGATTTTTTTATCCATCCCAGGTCAAAAAGAATTATTGCAATCTGCCTTAACTGATTTAAGTGTTTCAAGTGATGTTCTAGTAGGTCAAGTCAAGGTTGTCCTTACAAATGCACCTCAAGATAGCAATAAATAGCCAATTAAGGATGTCAAACCTCCCCCATTTTATGTGTCTTTGATAATAGGGGATAAGTTAGTTCATAACTGCATGGTAGATTCAAGGGCAAGTAGTTTTTTCATGCCCAAACAAATTGCTAATAAGTTAGGACTGAAATATCAGCCTCTTGAGAAGGAAGTTGTTCAACTTGATGGTACAGCCATTAACACTGTAGGTGTCATTAAAGGTTTAAGCCTTACCTTACATGTCTGCCCCAACTTTTCCATCTCTCAAGATATTTCAGTCATTGACTTACCACCTCTTTTTTCCTTATGTTTATCAAGAGACTTCACTGCCAAGATAGGGGGTTATTTGTCATCAGATTGGTCCCACATGGTATTCAGAATGAGATATGGGACAAAAGTGGTCATTAAATCTGAATCACTTGCCAAAGATCACATTGAACCGTATATCTCAAGTGTTGTTAATGCTAATTGTGTTATTTTTTACGATAATAAGCTTGTTGCTACTCAAGAACAGCAAGCTAAAAGTATACCAGATATACTATTAAATGAGTGGGTAGCAGAAAATATCATTGAAACCCCGAATGATAACATTGAGGAGACTGGTTTGGGTGTTTATGTGTTGCATTAATCTGATTCAGTGATCCCAAACCTCAAAAATAAGGTGGAACAACATTTAGAATAGCAAGGTGAAGTATGGAAAATGTTCTTTGACGGTTCTAGAAGCAAGAACAGTGTTGGTGGGGGTGCAATGCTTGTGTCCCCACAAGGTGACAAATACTACTTTGCTTTCAAATTTGCTTTCTCTTGTACTAACAACACTGTTGAGTATGAAGGTTTAGTTCAAGGCTTGGAGTGGGAAAGGAAAACATGGATTGGCTGCTTGCAAATTTATGATGACAGTGAACTGATTGTGAATCAGGTGAGAGGTCTGCACGTCACTAAAAATGATGTTTTGAAGTCCTTCAAACACATAGTGTGGGACATGATAGAAGATTTTAATGCTTTTAATTTGGTTTCTATTCCTAAGGATTAGAATAAACATGTAGATAGATTAGCTACAATAGGTGCTCAAGATGATATTCCAAGTGAGATTAGGAAAGAAAAGTTACATCCATATGTCAAGATAGTCATTAGACCTTTTATTCTTGATAATAACATTCATTGGAAAGTTTTTGAGAGTGATGAACAGATCTTAGGCTTTATGTTGCAAGAAGATGAATTTTCATTAGTGAACCAAGACAAGATCAAGCAATAATATGATGATCAGATCATCCAGTTGAGGTCTAACAAGTTGCCCAAGGGTCTAGTCACCTTGGAATCCATTTTTAGCACTAATGAGCAGCTGAAAAAGAGTAAGACCAGCATGCAGGTCAAAGAAGAACATTATGAGGAACTTGAAATTTTCAAAGGTAAGCTCCTTAAAGTTGGAAAAAAATTCTCACATGAAGATAAGCAAGCTTTTATTGCTCTTTTCCAAGAGTTTCAAGATGTGTTTGCATGGAAATATTATAATTTAAAGGGTTTTGGTCCCCAAATTTTCCAACATACCATAGAGCTTGAGCCAAATGCAAAGCCTATTAGGAAAAAATAGAGGCCTTTAAACCCCAAACTTGAGCCTCTTATGGTCAAAGAATTGACCAAGTTGGTTGAGGGAGACATCATTTTTCCAATCAAACATACCTCATGGGTCTCTAACCTTGTCCCAGTTAGGAAGAAAAATGGTGAGATTAGGCTTTGTGTTGATTTTATAGACCTCAATAGAGCCTCATTAAAGGATCATTACCCACTGCCCTCAACGGAGCAGATTCTGCAAATTGTAGCTGGTTCAGAAAGATTCTCATTACTTGACAGTTATTCAGGTTATAACCAAGTCTTAGTCAAAGAGGAAGACCAATATAAGACTACCTTCACCACAAAATGGGGCACCATGGCTTATAAAAGGATGCCATTTGGCATGTCCAATGTTGGTGCCACTTTTCAAAGGGCAATGGACATGGCATTTCAAGGTCTAATTCACAAACTTATGCTCATTTACCTTGATGATGTAACAATATTTTCCAAGAAGGTTGATGAACATCTTGCACATCTAAAGCAAGTATTTGAGAGGTGTAGGGAGTTTGGTATATCCCTTAACCCCAAAAAATGTATCTTTGTTGTCCATGAAGGAAAGCTTTTAGGACATATAGTGTCAAAACAAGGGATCACTATTGATCTAGAAAGAGTAAGTGCCATTTTGGATTTGACTTTACCCAGCCATAAAAAGGGGCTGCAAAGTTTTCTTGGCAGAATTAATTTGTTAGGAGGTTTATTCTTGATATTTCCAATCTTTTGAAACCATTAACTGCCATGTTGAAAAAGAATACAAGTTTCAGCTGGACCAAAGAGGCCAAGTACAATTTTGAAGTTATAAAGGAGGCCTTATCAGCAGCTCCTACTTTGGTAAACTTGAACTTTTCAAAAGACTTCATTTTGTATGCCTTTGGTAGCATTGATATCATTTCTGCAATGTTGGTACAACATAATGATGTTGGCTTAGAATAGCCTATTGTATTTTTTATTCAACGTTTAGAGGAGTACGAACAAAGATATACTTTTTTAGAGAAACATGCACTTGCTACCATTAGAAGTCTGAAAAAGTTTAAACCTTTGATTTCTAATAGCAAAGTGCATTTAATGGTTGCTCATCCTAGTGTGAAAGAGTTCTTATTGAGTAAGGACCTGAATGAAAAGAGGCTTGGGTAGATTACAAAAGTTATGGAGTATGATGTTGACATTAAGGTAACAAATCTTCTAAGGGGTAAAGGGTTGTGTTAACAACTAGCTACAAGAGATGAAAATGAAGAAAATGCAGAAATAGAGGTAGTTTTGGTTGTTCATAATGAACTTACAGTTGATGCACCAACAACAAATGTAGGTTGGGTGCAAGATATGACTCACTTTTTGCAAACTGGTGAGTGTCCACCAGGTTTGGATAAAGCTAAATGGAGATATTTCATAGTGCAATCCATCCCTTATGTGTTGGTTGGTAACATTCTTTTCAGAAAAGATCTTAATGATGTGCTTTTAAGATGTATTGATCAACATTAGGTAGATAAAGTGGTTCATGAGTTCCATGATGGAACTGTTGGGGGTCATTTTTCCCCAAGAACAAATGCATGGAAAATAAAGAGAGCTAGCTATTATTGGCCAAGCTTGGGCCAAAAAGTGTGTAAAATATGTCATTTTTGCAAGCAAAGAGAGGTTGCCAGCTTTACCATTGCATCCCATTCAAGTAGAACAACCCTTCATGAGATTTTGTAGGTTCCATTAACCCACCTTCAAATGTAGGCCATAGGTGGGTACTTACTGCAACTGATTACTTCACAAGATGGACTGAAGCACTGGCCTTGAAAGAAGCCAACAAAAGTGTTATTTTAAATTTGTATGATGATTTAGTAACCAGATTTGGGGTACTTGAATCAATCATTTTTTATAATGCTTTAGTGTTTTCTGGATTAAGAGTGAGTGATTGGGCTGTCGAGAATGGTATTCATTTGAATACCTCATCAAATTATTACCCTTAAGGTAATGGTTTGGCTGAATCAACTAACAAGAACCTGATCAGAATCATCAAAAGGATTTTGGAGGTTAACCAGAGAACTTGGCACAACAAGTTAAAAATTTTCTTGTGGGCAGATAGAATAACTCCAAAAAGATCCATTGGAAATTCCCCTTATATGTTGGCATATGGTAAAGAGACAAGGTTGCCTTTATCTTTTGAGCTTCCAACTCTTGACATAATTAACAAGCTTGAAATGTTAGAAGAAGAAGATCTAATGGTTGTCAGATATGCACAACTCATGGAGTTGGACGAAACAAGAGATAGAGCCATGAAAACAATGGAGTTGCATCAACTCCAAACAAAAAAAAAATTGACAAGAGAGCAACACCCAGGATGTTCAGAGAAGGATATGTTGTCCTTAAGTGGGATGAATTAAAGAGCAAGCCTGGAAAGCACACTAAATTTGATAGCATGTGGAGTGGCATGTTTATCATTATTGATTGCAAAGAGCACAATGCTTTTCAACTACCATCAATGGATGGAGAAGCTCTACCTATCCCAGTCAATGGGATACACCTCAAACTCTATTTTGAGGTATGATCTAAATCTACCTTGTACAAATTAGAGTAGGTTTTATTTTCCTCTAAGTGTTGTTGCACATTAGTTATAATACATTTTTAGTTTTCCCTAAGTTTTGTTATGCACAATTAGGTTGTTGCTTTGTTTTTTGGTGTGTTTTGAATATGTTTCCCAAGTGTCTCATGTTGGTCTAGTGAGTTACAACAACATACAATGTTTTTTTTAGGTTGTGTCAGCTTTTAGATGACTCAGTGCCTAATGGATAAGCTTCAGGCCACTAGTTCAGATGTTTAGCAGGAAAACATATAGCAAATGTTGCCAAAAATGTTACCTAATTTTGGCTTCCAACTGAAATCAGGTAACTTATTGTTTATTCTTTTGTGTTTTCATTTAAACATTAAAAGATACATCATGTTCTGCCAAGTTCATTAATGTGCATAAAGGAGATTGTCAAAACAGATTGTATTTATTCCAGTTTTGTAATTACATACAAATAAGAGAGAGAACCAACATGTATTTCAAATATAATCTTTATTGATAATCATGAGTGTATAATGTCCCTCACAAGCCAAGGGACTAACTATTCTAATGCTTATAAAGAAAAGACTATATGCCTACAGATAACAGAAAAGAAATTGCATATAAAATGAAAAGGGACTCGTCATTGCCTGGTGGAATGATGAATCCCGTTGGCTTAGTCCCGCATCATCTCGATCCTTCTCGTTGCTTTGCTTCCGTTTGACACCCTCCTCGCTGCTCCTAGGTTTCTTGCATCTGAAAAAATAGTTATCTTAGAGAAATGAAAGGTCCCTAATCAGAATATATGCAAAACATCCATAAATGTGTAATCTGATGTCCATAAGCATTAAAATAGCAGCATACCATAAGTTTCCATGAAAACAAGAAAGGAGTAATCAAACACACCTAGGATATGCTTTGTTTATCTAACTGGTTTGTTCCTTGTGCAGATTTAGGACAAGTTTGTGTTACTGTTTTGATTCAACTAATTATAGCATGTGGTGTAAAATGTGGCTCCCATGAGGGTTGAGCCCAGCATGCTGCCCTTTGATATTGTAAGAGGGATAGGAAATTGAGCAACTTGATCAAATCAATGATAAACATATTCTTGATGCATTAAATCAATATGGAATCACACCAATTGATCAAATTTCATTATCAGATTCAAAAGATGCAACACATAATGTGAGTTGTCAAGAAATTCACACTTCATCTTTTCATAATGAATCAATCAATATGCTACCATCATGTCAAAAGGAAGGTGTATTTTGCTAGATATGTCTTTCAATCTTCTTAAGTAGATCCAAGATCTATTTTATTAAAGAAGTAAATGATTTTAATGATGCATCAAGTTCAATTATAGATGCATCAAGTTCGATTATGCATCTATTAAAATAATTAAGGAGATATCAACCCATGCCTAAAATCATCATGAGTCATATGGGCAGCAAGAAGGAACAAAGATATTGATGCATTGTTGCATAAGATACACTGTCCAATTCATCTCACTTCAACCCTATTGGACAAGCACACATCACTTAATATTGTGAGCTTTCAGGTCACCACCATAAGTGACATATGTCTACCCAGTACAATAAAAGCAAGAGGATATGGTTTTTGTTTGTTGCACAAGATCAAAAGGACCTAGATGTTTGTGAAGACCAAGTAACAAACCTTTGGGGGCAGCAAGCAATTTTTAGGGAAATAATGAAGATTGGGGCAGTCCTAAAGGAAAAATGTGTGCTACCTCTCATGCTATAGGACATCAACAATGAATGCATGATATGGGGCAACAAAGGTACTAAGGTCATAATGCAATACCCCTACAGTGCACACCTTGTGTTAAAACAATCAATGCACAATGCCTTATAATGATGTAATAGCCATAATGATCTAAATGCATGAGGAGCATGAGCATTAAGATCACATAACAATATCACTCAAAGAAAATAACATGGATGAAGTTGCTATGAAGAAGTCACATGACAAAAATTTAAGAGAAAGTAGGTGCATTCAATATGTTTTTTACCTGTGAGTACAGTATGAGAATTTACATTAAAAAGACAGTGACTTCAATACAAAGGAAAGATCATAATAGCACCATGCAGCTAAGGATAAAAGGCAGATCCTTGTAAGGCAAGAGACGGAGGAAAGCAAAAGAACAATGATGTTAGGATACAATAAGCCTCCATGAATTCAAAGAACCATTACACTCTCATGTTTCAAGCTCTTCAAGCCAGATTAAGCAAATAAGGATCGGTGGATCTGACTAACATCAATGTAAGATTGAGATTACAATGAACAAAGTGAAACAACCATCTACATTAGCTATAGCCATTTGATGATTTAGGACAGAAAGGTTCAAAAGATAATGCATTTCAAACAATAATGTCTTCCAATGGAGCAACCACTAAGCATGATCATCAAAAAAACTATTTAGAGAGAATGTATTTCACAAAGGATGCCAACACTTGGAACATTTGAAAGCATTACTAGCAATCAAGAGATGCAGGATAGTGCACAAATGGAGCTTACATTCAAATGATTAGCCATATACATCAAGTAACCATACAGGAGGAAACAATGTTAAAAGATGCTCAATTTGAGAAGAAAAAGGTATTGAACATGTTCTATTTTGTATCTAGGATAAGCATCTTTCTTTCATATGTATTTTTTCTTTTCAAATGGTCAAGTAGGTTGTTGCCACAATTATTTCATTTAAGGGAAAAGCAAGCATGTTGAAAAGTAACAAACCTTTGAGGGTAGCCATTTACATTTAAACATAGTCATGTAAAAGAATGCAAACATGAGAATCTTAGATGACAACCCAACAAAGGAGCTGAATATGCAGACTAATAAACCAATAACAGAATTCTAGTATGCTTTATTGGGAAAATGAAATGAAATCAACATGAACAGCATATGCTTTAATGAATGTTTGATACCAAAATGTCATGGTAATAAGAGAGAAGTGAAAGAAACAAACACAGTGGTGAAAGTAGGCTACTATCAAGAACACTGACAACGTACCGAGTTGAAGATGCCCATCAATAAAATTTCAATCCCTAATCTCTAGGGTCAAGTCTGCAAAGCAATAGAAACTATAGGTCATGGGAAAGTACAGTAGAAGTCTTCAATCACAAAAAGTTTCAAAGCACAAAGAGCTCAAGTGCAACAAATGACATGAGCAAGAAATAGACTATTTTGATAGTAAGAATATAGTCAAGATCTTTGTTATAATAGGGGTCAAGTCATTAAGAGCCTGAAAGGCATCAAGACAGTCCCATCCATGTAGTAGGCTAGAGTACGTAGTGAAGTTGTCTTTTTGATTTGAGACATCCCTAGTTAAAGGACATCATGGCATCAAAGGCAGTGAACAGCCTAAAGGAGCTAACCATAGTAGGGATAGCAACAAAAGAAAGCTATGGCAGTGACCTTGTCACTATCTATAGCTAGGCACCTTCAGAATAAAGAAAATGCATTTCAAACAACTATGAGTAGAATGGTAGAAATAACATACATTGGAAGTGCAGAAGTATTACAATCATGAGAAAATGATTAGCCACATACATCTGGAGAACACACAAAAGAAATTAAGCAACTAGAGATAAGGTACTAAACATGTTTTATGTTGTATCCAGGATGAATACCATTCTTTCAATATTGTTGCTTTTCAAATGGTCAAATACGTTGTTACCTATCAATAAGTCTAAATGTTTCATTTAAAGACCAAGCCAACATGATTAAGAAAGAATCAACAAAAGAGTTCAGCCATTTGATACCAACTCATGAACATTGAGTGTAACACAATATAAGCAACAATAGTGAACAAGTGGAAAATAGTATATCACAACCTTGTTTCTGAACAGAAGAGAGAGTGGGGGCTAAGTTATCTTTATTTTCTATGTAATGGCACTAAATCTTTTGCAGAAAGTTTCAAATGTTTCTTTAAAAAAGAAAATGCAAGAAATGAAAGTGCCCAGATGCAGAGTAATTTTCCTTACAGAATGTTCTACATGTGTCAAGATTAATCTCACTTCTTCATGACCTCAACCTGAAGAAGTGGTTTTCTTCAAAATGACAAAGACCCATTTGGGGTTTTGCAACCGAACTGAAGATTCAGAAATGAGAAAAGAAATATCTTGGAGTTTTTTTTATAATGAACAAAAATGTGTCATGGCGGCCTAGTAAAGGCCATTTTGTTTACATTGACAAGAACCCATCTCGGTTTGTTATGAAATTACAAATTCAGGGGTTTTAAAAGTGAGATTTCATGGATTTATTCAGAGCAAATAGAAAATGGAAAAAACTCACTACATTGTCATGGTCATGGCCTAAAGAGGTGATTTTCATCACATTTCAAAACCCATTTTGTGGTTTGTTACTATAAAATACAGATTCCATGATGGGTTTCAAACCCTCTATAAGAAAATTGAAATACATTTCAAAACCCAGCTATTTCTCTACAGTCATGGCCTAAAGATATGGTTTTTCTTCTCAAGATGAAAAACCCTTCTGGGTTTGTATTAAAAGTTCAAATACAAAGACATTCGAATAGAATATGATGGGGTTTTTTGTTTTCAAAAATAGCAACAAAAATGTATAGAAACCCAAATCTACATTTATGGTCGCGGCCAAAAATCTAATTTTTCTTCACCAAATCACAAAATACACTTGGGGTTCTTAAATCAAACTTCAAATACAGAGAGAAAAACTAGATTTGCTTCATTTTGACAATGGTTCGGCTCAAAATGAGCTCTATTTGCTAAAAAATTAGAAGGTATGGGGTCGACTTGGAGATTACCTAAGCTATCTTTGCTCATTCTCTTTGATTATGCAAACATTTTCACCAGATTGCTTCCATTATTAGCTTCAGAGGTCACAATAATGGCGGTTTTGAGCAGAATGAATAACCACAAAAGATAAACCAACAAAAAATGATCAAAAATATTGCACAACTGCAGCTATTTAGCATGAAATGACCTTCAAATGGTGGAGAAAAGTCAGATTTTGTTAAAAAACTACAATTACCTTTTGTTTTCTATGGAAACCACAAGGAATTTGTCAAAAAACTAGTCATAAAACCATTTTCCAATGATGCCCTCAGAAACCCAATGGTGGCTAGAAGCAACTCTCTAGAACCTTCGATGCAAATGAATGGTTTTTTCACTTTTCCCATGTTTTTTGTTTAGGGCTAGAAACCCTATGGAGGCCGATAAGTGGCTTTTTGCCTTGTTTTTAAAAAATGCAAACACATTTAATTGCTACATAGGTTTGTGTTTAGGTCTATGCCTTAGGAAAATTTTTCCTCATGAGATACATTTACAAGACCTAGGTATTTTTTCCTTATATGTTCATTTGAAAACCATGTGTCTTGACCTTTAAAATATGCTAAGTCCTCCATAACTTGAAACATGATATGCCCTCAAAACTTTAAAAACGTGCCTTTCAAAGATGTTGGAGTTCCTTTATGCTCACATAGGCCGAATTATTGGTCTTTTTGTTTGTCTTTGAAATTATGAAGTGTTGACCAAGTGTATGGCTTTGAAATGCAGAAGTGGGGGTGATTTAAATATTATCAATGTCTTGGAGGGGTTTAAGTTTGCTTGAATATTTTTACAAGCATTTGGAGTAATTAGTGATTTATTATCACTTTTTGTATTTTATTCAATTGAAAAACTTTATTTAAGTGATTTGTAAATCACTTTTATTTAATGTTATCTATAATGCAAATATTGATGTAATCCTAAAGAGATGGTGGGGCCTCTTTTTGCATTCTATTTTGAAATGTAAAATAGTTTGATTAAGTGATGTATTATGAATCACTTAATCAAGTTATTATTTTGAATGCAAAATTAGAGTCTTGTGCTTTTTCAAAAGCACCAAAGGTGTGGGTCAAATGGGTTGAATACATGTGTGGGAAACATGATGACTAGCAAACATGAGAGATGCGTGGGAAGTTGTATTTAACTGATTTTGGAGGAAATGGGCTATTTGGAGGCATTTTTGTCACATTTTTAGCATGACTATAGTCTTGGCTTGACTTTGCTTTAGGTGGAGGACAATTTGGATTGATTTTAGAAGGTTCTTTTTGGCCTTTTTTGTTGCATCTGACCAAAACCTTCTAGATGGACTTGTGTGTGGGTTTTGTTGGAGTTTTTCTTAAGTAACTTCAATCTTTGTATTTGGAGTTAGTTCTTTCTTTCTAGCAGAGTGATAGCTTGGATTTGGAGTTATCTTTGTAGGAGGAGTATTGTAACTCAGTGATGGACTTGTATACCAGTTGAGTACTTTGAATCAATGAAATTGAACATTTACCTTCTCATTTCATGTTTTATTATGTGTTGTTAGTGATTGATCAGATTATTTTTTAAATTTATCTTTCCTTATAGTCTTGTCTCATTGTTAGGCACCTGTTTAGCATAAAGGTGTATTGTTTCACGTTATAAGTTGTGTTAGTAAATGCAAAGGTTGTTAGTTGTGAAATTTTCCTTCTGAGAGTTCTACTAAAAAACCTCCTTATAAATTACTTATGCAAGAATGCATGCAAAATGAGCTGTGTGAACAAGGTTTTGTCATTTTTTTGAATGTGAATGGATTGTTTTGTAGGTATTAGTTAGTTTTGGTGTATCACCCTTTGAAGTTTTTTTAGTTAAGTTCATTTTATGCATCTTTTTATCCTTTTCCTCAAGAAATCATTAGATTAGGTGACATCAAAAGGGGAGCCAGCCCATAATTTGGAGGTCTACTTTCACAATAGGATACCCACAACCTGAAAGCAGTCCCATGTTAGTCCAAATTTGTTGAGTTCTTTCACAGATTGGAAAAGGGGTGCAAATTTGGGCCACTAATAGTTCCATCATCAATATGATAAAAAAAGAAACGCATTCCCAATCTATAGCATGATCCCTAAAACACTTCATCCATATGCAAGCACATAAGTCCAAACATACCCCACTCAAAATCTCACATCCATATGAAAAATCCATAATATTTGTTCCTCATCTTGCTACAAGTTGTGTTTTATCTGAAATCAATCCAATTATCATCATCAAGATATATTGTTCCCAATCTTTGTGTAATTTTTCTCATCATTAACAACACTATCCTTGCATTGTTCTCATTGTCAACAATGATATCGTCATTTTCATTGAAATAATCTACAACTCATAGCTTGACTGTGGGAAAAATATAATCCAATTCTACTCATTAATTCTTGGATCCTCACTAACCAATATGTTTCCCCTTACCAACTCATGTTTTCTACATTTTTTTATTGCTTGTCTATATGGGTTTGTGTTTGTTTGTTGTGTATAGTCCTAGTGTTCCATACACCACTGTCATAGTTGCATCCTTCATATGATGAAATGCCTCAATAAAGTGCCTCTTCGATCACTATGTTGTTTGTAACTTATGTGTTTTTTTGTTAGTTCATATGCACATGGCACATCATCATGATCCCTTATATCATGGTGTATAATTCTCAGTGCTAAAAAAAATAATAGGTTTCTCTTTGCACATGAAGTTACTATGACAACATTTATCCCTCATCCATTTTTACCATTTACCATCCTTTATCCATACTCCAACATCAAGTGTCATTTTAGTTGCACTACATCTTTGTGAGATCTCATCATCCAACATGTATAGCCACGTAATATAGAATCCTATCATCTAATCATCGCAACATCATCAATCAATATGCTCAATCCTCATTCATCTTCATATTCATATCTATGACATGTACATTATCCCAATATGATTTATCCCAAGTTTTATTTTATCAATCATGACACATCTTCTTATCATCCATTATCTTTACCTCCCAAGTTCCATTTCACCCATTAGTTCTCATGAGGTGGCATCACTTCCATCATCATCCCTAAGAAACCAAGACAACCTACCAATGAAGCTCCATCCCATCCTACTTTTCATTCTTTGAAACAATGCCACTTAGTCATGAAATTGTGTCAAAGAGGGCTAAAATGTAGACACCTAAATATTTTCCTAGTCCTAATCAACCAAACACATCACCTAGACAAGTCCCAAGTCTCCCACTTAATTAAATAATGTTATTATTTATTATTCCCCATTTCTATCTCTTCTCACATAAATAAATAAATTATTATTATTTACACCTATTTTGTTGCACTATGTTGCCATTGATGTCAATCTATGTCAACCTCTAGTGTGGTTATGGTGAGAAGGTGTTTTTGGTGTTGAGCAGGTGTTGTAGATGCAGCATGGTCACTTTGATTCCAAATGCTTTTAAGAAATTTTGCGTAAAGAGTGTACAATGTGATAGAGGTGTGTTCTCTATTGTGCTTTGCATTTCTTCATGATTGAACATGTGCTTGTGCAGTTTGGATGTGATGTTCAAAAGTGTTCAGAGGTGTTATATCTAGAGTTTCAAGTTCTGGATTATGCGGCAATAGATGTGTTTGATAGGGTTTGGCCTATGAAGAAGGTTGTTTGGGAGAAATGGAATTGCTCCACATTTCTCTATGTTGAAGTTTCTTGTCTTGCGAATTTGGGAATATGTTAATGATGCTTGTGTCTATCTTCCCTTAGATGATTTTTTGTTCAATTGTTCTACAATCTTGGTTCATGTGTTGTATCTCAGTGGCAATTTGACTGGTTGCACAAGATGATAGTATTCTCAATTGCATGTGTTTGCGCCAGTGTGTTTGAATATTTTGTTAGTGTTGGAATATTACAAGATGTTGTGTAATGTTTCTAAGTGGTTTGTAAGTTACTTTTGGACCTGGTGAAGTTTGAATTTGGCTGCTTGGTAGAGTTAATGCTAATTTGGCCAACCTGGTGTGTTAGCGCTACTTTTGGATATGCTTTGTGGATTATGGAAGCTTGGTGTAGCATCTTAGTATAGATTTGGGTCTTGTTTATCCCTTGGTGTTGTTTTCCTTCACTTATTTCCACCGTGAAAGTGTTTGGTGCCAACCTATTTGGTGGTTGCACGTTTGAGGTGCATCTGTTTCATTGAAGCCGACTTGGAGAAAGTTGTTTGAGGTCAAGGTTGTTATATATACAAGGTCAATTTTTGGAGAAGGGTGTGGTGAGTTGTGGTGTGAAAAATTATGTGTATGTGATCAAGTGTTGTGATCTGAGTGTGAGCATGAACACCTATGACTACCAGAAGCAGTGAGCAAAAGGTGTTTATATATTTAGTGTGCCTAAAGTTGCTAGAGGTATTGAGCCAAAGGTTATGGATGGTGAAGAGTTTTTGTGGTGGATTATCCTATTGCTTTGAGGTAGTGAACCTCCTTGAATAAATATCTTTCTATTCTCTTTCTATTTGAGTAGTGAGCCTTTCTTTATTTTGGACAATGAGTCCTTTGGGCAGTGAGCCTTTTGTAATCAATGTTGTTATTCATATATATGTGAGTTAATCCTCACCATGGGTTTTCCCTAATTAGGGTTTTCCACGTAAAATCTAGTGTTCTATTGTGTATGGTTGTTGTTGTGTTGATGTTTCATTTGTTTCCATTCATGTTGTTGCATAATAAGGGCCTGAAGATTAATGAGGGTTTGAAGGTTTTAATATACAACTAATTCATCCCCTCTCTCAATTGTCCTATGTGTCTAACAATTGGTAGTAGAGCAGAGGTTCCTTAAAAGAAGCTTAACCACTTGAGGTATATCTGGATGGCACATAGGAATGGTGTCAAAGCTCCTATGTTTGATGGAACAAATTATGCCTTCTGGAAAGCTAGGATGGAAACCTTTCTTTTCTCATTAGGGTTTGGTGTATGGAAGTCAATTGAAGATGGATTTACTATACCTACTACTACTCCAACAAGTGAAGATGATACCAAGGATTATGAGAATAATGGAAAAGCAAGGAACACTATTTTGAGTGGACTTCTTGATTCAAAACTTGTGAAGGTGATAAGCTACAAAACTACTAAAGAGGTCTAGGAAAAGTTGAAGAGCATTTATGAAGGAGATGATAAGGTCAATCAATCAAAGATATAGAATTTCAAAGCCAAATTTGAAACACTAAGGATGTCAGAAGATGGAGGTATTGTAGGCTGCATGCTTAGGGTGGATAAAATTGTTAGTGCCATCAATGGTCTTGGTGGCAAACTAGAGGAAAGTGAAGTTGTGAAAAAGGTATTGAAAACTTTTCCTATATCTTATAGTGCTAAAGTTTCTACTATTGAGGATGCTCAAAATTTTGATCAATATTCTAGAGATCAAATGTTTGGTGCTTTTGAAGAGAATTTGACCAAGATGCTCCAAAGAAAGAAATTTCTTTTAAAGTCAGCAAGAAAGAGAGGAATGATGAATCTAATCCGAATGATCTTGATGAAGTGGAAGAAAATTTTCTACGAAGATTGAAAAAGGGCACTAGAAAATATAGAGGTAAGTTATCCTTTAAGTGTTTCAATTGTGGAAAGATGGGTCATTATGCTTCAAATTTTCCAAGCAAAGTTTCAAATGACAAACATAAACATCATAAACGAAAATCTTTCAAGAAGAGTTATTATGTTAAAGAAGACAATGCTATATCTTATAATGAGGAATCAGACTATTCGGGTGATGTTGGTAAGTGCTTTATGACTCAAATCAATGAAAGTTGGCTATGGTATAGAAGAATGTGTCACATCAATTTTTATAGCCTTGTGAAGATCAACTCTACTCATGTTGTGAGAGACATGCCACGAGTTACAAAGCTTATCAATGCAATTTGCAAAGAGTGTTAGGTTGGAAAATAGACAAAGAAGAGGTTCAAAGCTAAAGAATATTTTACTTCAGAACCTGTTAGCTCTCAAAAACACAGGTAAAATACCTCAAGAGATTTCCAAACTCTTGGTACATTGCAGGGTAACATACAAGGCTGAATGGTTTAGACCTTCTTCTCTTCAGGTGCTGCTAAACCTAGGTGGGTCTACCTATGTGAATGATGCAGACTTGAACTATGTGATTCTTTCCTAAGAAATCTATCCACAATGTCAATCTGATGTGGAGAGATGAAATCCTAATTTGATATAGATTATATTTAAAGTAAAGATCAATATGTTCAGTTAACAGATGTAAAAAATAAAATGAATGAAATGAAATGTATGGGACCAGTGCTTGTTGGGTATATGGATTCAAATAGAAATCAGAATTAAGTGACTTAGAACTGGCAATAATTCTAACTATTTGGCACTTCTATGTTTATAACTTATATAAACTGGCAGGGATGTAATTATCAGATTCTTCTTTAATGATCCAAAATAATAATTATAAGTTGTTGTGAATAATCAAGAGGATTTTAATGTTTACTTGAAAGACCCAATTAATTATGCCACACAAATACAACAAATGTGCACTGATGAATTGAAAATATGCTTGATATATCAATTTAAACAACAGAGAAATATTAAATTTGGAGACAAACTGATAATATCTTCAATTAACTTAACAAACAATTGATACCAACATAGAGCCACCGAATCAGAGATTTTCCATTAACTCCTTCAAAATTTACATGTGCATCTTGGTCCTTTTGATAAAAACATCATTTAACACTATCTATTGTATACTTCTTCTATTCATCTATATCCATTTTGACACTATAAAACAAATATAAATACAACAAAATCCTGAAAGGACACATCCCTTCAGAAATGTTTTTTGCTTAACAACAATAATAACCTAGAAATTAGGCTCTATTAGCCACAAATGGACTTTTGACAAATGATCCAAGTAATCTTGTCGCTCATGTGTGTTAGCATCTCCTAGGGCATTCCATATTGCTATCTCCATTATCACCATCCTTTTGTTCTGCTCACAAGCCTTCTCCAGTGTTGAATTGTTTCATGTAGCTGTCTCCAGAATCATTTGCAACATTGACTCACATTCCCTAATTCACCTATCCTTTTCTTTCACATTTCCTTCTTCTTCAAACAAAATTGGTAGTCCCTTCTTTGTGGCATCAATCAATCCCTATTCACCCCCCTACAATTCTTCATGAAAGTCTTTGTGTTTTCTTACGAAATGGTTAGCAGTATCAATAGCCACATTATCTAGAACATCTCTTCTATTTATTTCTTGGAACTTCTCCTCGATTCTCCCATCAATTCTCTTATGTTCTTTCTCTGTAGCATAATTTTTTGAATGTGTTCCCCAAAGTCTACTTGACCAAGTCATCAAGCTGGCTTGCCTCTTTTTGATCATTGTAGTAAGTGCATCTTATTTACCCTGAGAATATGCATTTGATCCTTCCCACTGGTCTCTTGTATGAGAACTCTAACCATGATTCAACTGCTTAGTGAATCCTAGTGTGATTCCCATCATATCTTTCATGTGATCATTTTCTCTGAGTAATCTTTCATTATTAGCCTTGTACATTTCCTTCTCCTTAATCACCATTTGGATCTGGGCCTTATTCAACTTGGCAACATTGATGCCAATCTCTATCGTAGTTATGGGATCAACTTTTCCAACCTTTAATGTCATTACATGCCCAAAAGATTTCTCAGTATTAATTACAACATATTTCTTGTATGGTGGATACAGGTCCCATATCATGAGTGATCCTTCATCTAGATTATACTTGGATCCTGCATATATCTTTGTTACCCCCTCAGGGATAAGCTTATGTGTTGTATTATTATTCTTCAAGAAGCTATCAAAAACCAAAGCATAATTTAAATCTAACCCAGGAAAAATCATAACACCTACATCCTCCAAAAATTTTATTCCCTTCTCAGGGGTCATGTCTTCCATTTCTTTCTCTACACTTAATTTTAAACTGCTCAATAATTTCCCTTCATTATTTGGTGTTATATTTTCCACTAACTCCCTTATTGATTTCCCCTTTTGCTTGTACAAAAAAGCTTTAAATTCTAGAGTTTTGACAAATTCATCATCAGCCACAAATGATCTGTATGCCATCTTTCTTGTATCTATATCTGAACTCTCTCCAACATCTGGTTCCCTAGGAGGACATTTGTAATCTTGGGTTCTCAACCTAGAAATTTCATCAACTATGTTATGAGGCCTATCATCACCAGATGTCTCTTCCCCAGAAGACAACAATTATGTATCTGGAAATCCTCTATTGTATTCATCAACAACCCTTTCTACTTCTTCCTCTTCCATGTTTCTGATAAGATCATCATATTGATAAGGTATATGATCATACCCACCCAAGTTCATTTTATTCCTAGAAAAGTGGATGTACCCCTCCGGATCAAATCCCTTTCGTGGTGGACCTTTCTTCATATTGTATTGCAAGATTTTATTTAGAACCATATCATACCCATCCCTTGATAACACAGTGAAATCACCAAAGCATAGTGTGATGGGCATAAACGCCTATTTTCCAAAAGAACTTAGGTTCCTAACATCTAAATAATTCAATTGCCTAGCAATCTCCAAATAAGCAATCCTATCAGGCACCATTTTGGGTAGAATAAAAGGTGCATCTTCAAATCCATATACTCTGATCATAGTTGCACCTTCTAAGCAATACCAATCTCCCCAATTGTGATTAACTGGCCCATTGAAGTTCTTGGGTCTACGAAACCTTTTTATTTCATCAGACAATGAATATTCACAAGGATGGTTATATAATCTATATAGTGGTTTCACAAAATACTCTTCAAAATGTATAAAACAAGAATTAGAAAATTTGTTGTCCCAGATGATAGTCCAGAGCTGAACTGGTAATAATCTTCCTTCCCTATCCAACTATGATATTCTTAACTTCTCAGTCCACAACCTCAACTCTTATCCATAGTACAAAATTGTATGCATAAGGATTGAAGAATGCTTCAAATGCAAAATAGGAGACCTATTTTTTATTGCCATTAATCCTACATCAAGCCCTTTGACAATATGTGAGGCATAATCAAAAGGTCTAGAATTATGGTATTGAACATCCATTGCAACTACCATGGGCACAATTGACATGTATTCTGGAGCCTCCATCCCTAATACCTGGCATGCTGAAAAGTATGTATATTTTAGGTATGGTTCAAACAAGTCAACATGAAATGGAGGGCATCACTATCTTCCAGTGGAATTAAGTTGACATCCTTCTTGAGTCTATGCAATGGTAACCCCCAACCCTTGTATATGATATCCATTCTGCAAAATTCTCTTTCTAGCTCCTCATGTATAATTTTTTCATCACATACCCCTTCTAGGTTAAACACTTCACAAATTGTAGTCTTTGATATGTGTATGAATGGTTTTCCTGACAGATCACAAATAGCTTTGAGCTTCAGGTCATAGTGAACAACTAACACTTTTACCAATTCTATGTCCACAAACACATTTGGGCAGACTAATTTTCCAAGGTTAAATTTCCAAGGGTTACACACTGGTTCATACTGATTCCTTTGGTGGTAATGAAAAATAAACAACTCATATCCCCTAATCGGGGTGCATATATCTCCTATGTGCTTGCAATTATCCTCCAATTCTTCTACTTCTACCCTAAGTTGCGTAGAGTGTCTGGCTTTAGGTCTTGAGTCGGGAAATTGATCAATTACTTGGTTCAATTTCCTCTCAGCTATCCCTAGTTCATTTTCAATTTCATTATTCTGCTTTTTTCCTTTAGGGTGACTACTCTCACCTTGTCTCTTTCCTTTTGTCTTCCCTGAGCTCATTCCCTCCATTATATTTCTTTAAAATCATAGAATTGGGAACTGAAATTGTAGAGAACTTACAAGATTTGTTTGAAATCCTCCAGCTGCAAAGTTCTCTGGTTTTTTCGTCTGTTCTCCCATTTCTCCCGCTGCCAATTCTGCAAAAAATCTCCTTCAATTATTATTCTTCAATTCAGGAAATTTCCTACTTCTTTGTGTGTTTGTGTCGCCATTAATGTTTCATCACTAAGCAGGAGTTTGCAATTTTTTTGAAATTCTCACTATCACATCAAATGCTTTTTGTTGGCAAGACAATTCAAACTCTGGGCAATCCTTTTTATTCGGGTTCAATCAACGTTTAGTGAACACCCTGTTGGTCGAGGAGACATTATATATTTTTCACCAATATCACATAATTTATCCTTCTGATCCATACTACATAGATATCGCCAAGAGTCACCCCGATGAACCCTTTGATCCATTCGTATCTTTATAGGCAAAATATCATGTATCGTTGAGACATTTAGCTGTTTCCCCGACGTTATAAGTCTCCCTGATGTTCATTCCTTTGATCTTAAGTATATCACCAAGACTCTTGCTGATGTAATCCTATCGGTGTGACATGGATAGTCGGGGGGACATTTCAAACTTACCCCGATAGCTCTTGTCTTGCCGATATGCTTCTTTGTGATTTATTTGTGAGACATGACAGATTTCATGTTGATGGTGTTTCATCGGTAAGACATATATGCTTGATACGACCTACTTATCTCACCCCAATGGTGCTTGTCTTGTCGATGAATTTCTTTATCAGCAACACCATGAACTGTATCTTCCCAATGCGCATCTTCTTATGAAATCCGATCAGTGTGACATTCCTAACCTCTCGCCGATATGTTGAAAAATATACATAGGAAAATAATGGTTTATGAATCGAAGAGACCTACACTATCTCTTTTTGATATGAATTATTTATTCAAATGCTTGGGCTTAGAGGAAATTTATGGTATCAAATGGTCAAGACTGATGTGATCAGCAGTAGTCATGATATGTAGAGGGTGTTGTATCAATTTTGTATTCAAGATATGGGCTTCTTTGGGGAACTTATGAGTGTAAATTTTTTTAAAATCTCATAGTTCCAATAGGACCTTTGGAGTTGGTGCATGCAGACCTATGTGGACCTACCAAAACAAGAATCTCTCAAGGTGATAGGTATTTTATGTTGTTAATAGATGATTACACTAGAATGACTTGGGTAACATTTCTCAAAGAAAAATCAGAAGCTCTAGATAAGTTTAAAGCATTTAAATCTATGGTTGAGAATGAAATGGATTTGAAAATCAAGTGTTTAAGGTCTAATAGAGGTGGTGAGTTTTCCTCCAATGAGTTTAACATTTTTAATGAATATCGTGGGATAAAAAGACATTTATCAACTCATAAGACTCCACAACAGAATGAAGTTGTGAAAAGGAAAAATAGGACAATTCGGGAAGCAACAAGAACCATGTTGAAGGAAGCAAATCTATCGAATGTCTATTGGAGAGAAGTTATTCATACTATATTGTACATTATAAATAGAGGACAAGCAAGAGTGAATAATTCAAAGAACCCCTCTGATCTATGGTATGGAAAAACTCCTACTGTGAAATATTTTAGAATGTTTGGAAGCAAATGTTATATCAGGAGAGATGAAGAGAACTTAGGAAAGTTTGATGCAAGATCAGATGAAGGAATCTTCCTTGGATATTCTACAAAAAGCAAGGCATGCAGGTGTTACAGCAAAAGGCTAAAGAAGATAGTTGAAAGTTAAAGTGTCAAAGTGGATGAAGAATCTCATCAAAGCTCAATGTTGATAGAAGGATATGAATTTGATGAATCCCCTTGCAGAGAAGAAGAAAAAGAAGAGAAAGAAAAGGAGATGTTAGTGGAAGATGAAGAAGCTCTATAAAAGAATCCTAAGACTCCTAATTATGTGCAAAAAAATCATTATGAGGATCAAATAATTGGAGACAAAAGCGGAGGTGTGTTGACAAGAAGAAAAACTGCTATGATAGAGGAACAAGTAAAATTTTGTTTACTTTTTGAGATAGAACCTAAAATAGTCACTGAAGCATGCAAGGATGAAAATTGGATCAAAGCTATGGCAGAAGAACTGAGGCAGATTGAGAAGCTCTAGAAAATAATTAGAGCTAATTCTCTATATTTTCATGGGTCGACCCAGCTTTTGTATGAAAGGGAATGGAGAGAACCCTCCATATTTAGCTCGATCTTTATGTTTGGTAGGAAACTCCATGACTCTTCACTTTATTTTCCAGCAAAAAACCCCTATGGTTTCTTTCTTTGCAAGCACTTCTCAGTTACTTCTCTGTGAAAATGAAAAAAAATCAATACTCGTTTTGGGTTCCATCTTCATATGTAAAACTTGAGGGTTTTAAAAAACCCTAGGCCATGGCTACTCCTATTGAAACCCTAGCATAGAAACAAGGGTTTTCCTTCTGGAGAAAAACAATGGGTAGAAGATCCTCTTGTGACAGTTGTGGCTTTATTTAAACTCTTTGTTTTTCCTTGAAATACATAAATGAAGAAAACCCATCCTGAAACTTGGCTCAACCTTTTGTTCTTGTTCCTTCTAACCTTGTTTAATACTAGTTGAAGGTTACATTCAAGATGGAATTTTCTGGAAACGCTTACAACACACCTCTCACTTAGACATTCTTGTGCATTTATTCAAACTTTATGTTGTCTTCTAATGCATTTCACAGTAAAAGAAAATGTGTAGATTGATGGTACATAGTTGTATTTCAATGACCTACATTCATGATGTGTCTTTGACTATTTTGGCACAATGCCACTTGCTTCGATACTTCATTCATTGTCCTACATTAAAAAAAAATGTGATGATGAAGTTAATGCATGTGCTTAATGATGACAATGATTTTGGTGATACGTAGCTCACTGTTCTATCAAACAGTTTCAATTATTGGCACTGTACTTTGCATTATTAATAAGGTTGCTTTACTATTTCTTATTATTGTACTCCATTGTGCATGGAGAACTCATATTGAATTCAATGTGTATCCTCTGTTATTTTCAAGACATAATGGTTGTCATCTATGCATTAGTTGTCCTATGTGTTTGAAATAATGTTCACAGTATATATACATTGTGCTATCCCATAACAATGATAATAGAGTGAAATAATTGAATCTTGGCATGTATGTTTTTGCTTCCTACATTAATGAAATGTTGCTTTCTGAGCATAATGTATTCATTGATATATGATATGCTTCTTTAGAAACTTGTAATGGCTGTCAAGATTGAAGTCACTTCCATTGATTAAAATATACTTCATATCCCATCTAAACATCCAAGAGAGCAACATGTTGGGCTCAACCCTTGTGGGAGCCCTATTTTTCTCCACATGTTGTGATGTCAAACCATGAAAATCTAGAATATCAGATGAACCTATACCTGCACAATGAACAAACAAGTTAGCAAAACAATGAAGTTGAAAGCTTCCAATGATGCATTAATTCTTCTACTCTTGAATGTTTGTGAAATCTGCATATCTAATCAAATGATTAATAGGACTAGATTATATATATGTTAATGAATGCATATGAAGAGAAATTTGGTCCTGAGCTCTAACACAATACATTCATCCCTTACAAGTATTTTTGGAGCAACAATATTGGAAGGAGCTAGAGCCGGAGCAACTGAAACTAAAGACACAACTGACAACTTTGTGATTCGTCATTCAGGCAATGACGAATCAATTTCCTTTCATGTTCATTACTTCATCAGTTGTAGAGTTTACTCTTTATGTTTCATTTCATCATGTATTTCTTAGTTACTCCCATAGCTTATGTGGGACATCATATTTTGTACAATGAATTAAACAACAATTCTTTTATGCAAATTGTGTAAACTTTTTTGTTGTAAAACATTTGCATAATACTTTATTTGAAAACATCTTTTGTGCAATGACAAAACATTAGTAGAAATGTGTATGTACCTTTCTTTCTTTAGCTGCAAACTATGTTCCATCTCTACCTGATTGAGCTGTAAGAAAAAATTAGGTAACATTTTGGCAACATCTTAGGGGTGTTTGCTTGCTAAAAAATAGGACCAATAGCCTTGCATATCTTATCCATTGGGCATAGGATTCATTCCTTTTCCTTTTGTGATTTAGAAAAATACTTGTATCTCAGCTACCAAGAACATGAACAACAACAGAACTAAAACTAAAAACAACTACCATGGCTCTGTTTAGGACAGAACCAACAAATAGTGCATCTATACTCATTGGAAAACAAAACAAAAACTGAAAAGAAATGTGCCTAGAGCACTTATTAAGTGGAAACCTCTATTAACTATGTACAACAACAACCTTTGAACTTCAATAACATAGTTTGAGTTGAATCTCATTCACTGGGATAGGCAATACCTCTCCATCCAACTTTGAAAGTTGAAAAGCGTTATGTTGTTTGCATTCAGTGATCACCTATGGACCATCCCACATAGCATCAAAATTGGCATGCTTACCAGGTCTGCTTTTAAGTTTATCCCATTTAAATACCAGATCACCTTTATTGAAC
Source organism: Sequoia sempervirens (assembly GCA_007258455.2). Taxonomy (NCBI): domain Eukaryota; kingdom Viridiplantae; phylum Streptophyta; class Pinopsida; order Cupressales; family Cupressaceae; genus Sequoia; species Sequoia sempervirens. The sequence goes on along the minus strand of VDFB02105785.1, from coordinate 280,015,648 downwards.
ATTCGTGGCACTGTTTTCCTATCAAATGTCCTTTTCATCTAAGCTTGGTGAATCTCAAGCTTCCTTAATGCTTCCTTTCTTGTTTCCTCTAATTCCATCAGTTGTGCAAGCCTAATTTCCATAGGGTGCTCCTCTAACAATTCAAGCTCCTTAATGAAATTCAAAGTAGGCAATTCAACTTTAATCAAAAATTTAGCCTCTTTACCATAAGTAAGAACATAAGGTGAATTACCTGTAGCTCTTTTAGGAGTCATTTTGTTAGCCCAAACGGATAACTTCAACTTATCATGCCAGGTCCTCTAATTATCCTCAATGGTTTTTTTAATAATCTTGGTCAAATTCTTATTGGTGGATTCAACCTATCCATTACCCTAAGGGTAATAATTAGATGAGGTATTCAAAAATATATTGTTCTTAACAAACCAATCATAAATTCTTAAGCCAAAAAAGGCTAATGCATTATCAAAAATGATAGAATCAGGAGTTCCAAACCTTGCTACTAGATCTTGATAGAAATTTAAAACTATAGTCTCATTAGCCTCCTTCAATGTGACAACCTCTGACCATTTGGTAAAATAATTTTTTGTTGTTAATATCCATTTATGATTTGCACTTGAAGGTGGGTTAATGGGACCAATGAAGTCAAGACCCCATTTCGCAAAAGATTGTTCTACCTAAATTGAGTGTAATGGAAAGGCTACAAGCCTCTACTTTCCTGCAAATAATGAACATTTACTGCATTTTCTGACTCAAGCATGTGCATCCTTAAATAAATCAAGCCAATAATACCCAACTCTCATAATCTTAAGATTTGTAGTTCTTGGTGCAAAATGGCCTCCAAAAGGCCCATCATGGAACTCTTCCAGAATTTTATCAATCTCATCTAGTTCAATGCATCTAATTAAAACACCATGAAAATCCCTTTTATATAAAATTCCATCAATTATAGCATAAGGGATGGCTTGAAGCCTATAATACCTTTTCTTTGGCTTGTCCAAACCTTCAGGATAGTCACTAGTGTGTAAATAATAAATCATTTCCTGAATCCAATTTGTAGAAGGAGTTGAAACAACATCTTGCTCCTCATTATTGAGCATTGTTGCAACTTGCTCATTAATTTCCTTGTTGTTTTCTTCATTTCCAACAAGATTTTCACATATACCTTTGCCTCTAACCAGCTTAGTAACCTTGATATTGACATCATACTCCATTACCTTAGTTATCCAACCTGCTCTTTTATCATTGATATCTTTACTAAGCAAGAAATCCTAAATTTCGTAAGGCTTCTTACTATAGCTAGCACATGATTTTCAACAAATAAGTATCTTACCTCGTAATATTGCAAAACTTGGCTGAAAAATGTCACAAGTTGTTCTAATCCTTATTTATTCTACTGAAAACTTAGCATAGCTGAAATAGTATCAGCACTCCCAAATGCATATAAAATGAAACCTTTATCAAAGTTTGTATTAATGAGTGTTGGAGTTGCTACAAGGGCCTCCTTTATCTCTTCAAAAATTCTCTTACCCTCTTTGGTCCAACTAAAAGTTATATTCTTTTTAAGCATACTTGTAAGAGGTTGCAATAATGCTACAATGTTAGGTATGAACCTCATAACAAAATTAATTCTACCTAGAAAGCTTTGTAAGCCTTTCTTATGTGTAGGCAGGGGTAATGCTAAAATAGAAGTGATCCTTTCTAGATCAATAGAAATATCATGCTTGGAAACAACATGTCCAAGAAGTTTACCCTCATGGACAAAAAAAATGCACTTTTTTGGGTTAAGTGAAACCCCAAATTCTCTACATCTCTCAAAATCTGCCTTAGATGATCAAAATGTTCGTTAGAATTTTTGGAAAAAACAATAATGTCATCTAAATAAACAAGAACAAACTTGTTTATAAGGCCTTGGAATGCCATATCCATTTCTCTCTGAAAGGTTTCCCCTACGTTGGACAAACCAAAGGGCATCTTTCGATAAGTCATGGTTCCCCATTTGGTAGTAAAGGCAATTTTAAATTGATTCTCTTCCTTCACTAAAATCTGATTGTATCCTGAATATCCATCTAACAAGGAAAACTAGTTAGAACCTAAGACAACCTGTAAAATATGTTCCATTGAGGGTGATGGATAACGGTCTTTAAGAGAGGCTCTATTTAAATCACAAAAATCAACACACATCCTAATCTCACCATTCTTTTTTCTAACAGGTACCAAGTTAGAAACCCAAGATGTATGCTTAATTGGAAAGATGATGTTACCTTCAATTAGCTTGCTTAACTCTGTTTTGATGAGGTGCTCTAGCTTAGGGTTTAGAGGTCTTTGCTTCTACCTCATTGGTTTTGATTTAGGCTCCAACTCAATGGTGTGTTGAGCTAACTCAGGGTTAAAACCCTTTAAATCTCCATACTCCCAAGCAAAAATATCATTAAATTCTTGGTAAAGAAAAATAAAATCTTGTTGTTCCTCTTTGGTACGTATCTTTCCAAGCTTGAGGAGCTTGTCTCTAAATATCTCAATAAGCTCATAGTGTTCTTCTTTCATTGATATGTTGTTCTTATCTCTTTGAACTTGATCATCAATATTAAAAATTGATTCCAAGGTTGCCAAACCTTTAGGAAGCTTGTTTGAATTTAGCTATAAGATCTTATTGTCATATTGTTGTTGCCATTTTTGCTAGTTTCCAACTACAAACTCTGCTTCCTCCATCAAAAAATTAATAATCTGCTCATCATTCTCAAAAACCTGCCAATTTACATTATTATTTGGTAGAGATGGTCTAATTACCACTTTTACATACTATTGTACTTCAACATTGTGAACATTAGTTGGAATATCAAACTATGAGCCTATGGCAGCTAGCTTATCAACTTCTTTATTCTAGTTTCTAGGAATAGAGAGTAAGTTGAAAGCATCAAAATATTCAATTAAATCCCAAATACTATGCTTATACAACTTGAGAAAATCATTTTTTGTAACATATAGATTTCTTACTTGATTTGCTATCAATTCATAATTGCCAAAACTTGTAAACATTTTATACCTCTCTTCCTGGCCCATTTTAGGCCATGAATAAGTGCCTCATATTTTGTTGTATTGTTTGTACAACTGAAAGAAAATCTTAAGGCTAAATAATACTTTTCTCCATCAGGAGAAATCAACATGGCTCCTCCACTAGCACCCACCTTGCTTCTTGAGCCATCAAAATACAACTTCCAAAGTTGATTACCTTGTTGTTCTGGTTGTTTTTCATCTTTAACCAGATTTTGAACAATTGCATTATGCTCTTGAATCGTGTAAATGTCCAATCCTACCTCATCCATATGACTAAAAGGGTCAACTTCATGATTCTCGGCTGCCCACTCATCTAGATTAATATCATATATGCCTTCAATAGGTGTGTTGGGGTCTAGGGTCATGGATTGATCCTCCTACTCATGGATGGCTAGGTTTGCATTTATAGGATTAGGAACATAAAGTTCAATATGATCTTTAGCTTGTGGTTCTGATTTTATGGTCACTCTAGTGCCATGTCTAGTGCTAAAAATCATATGAGACCAATTTGATTACAAATACCCACCCAACTTTGTAGTAAATTCCCTACAAAGGAAAATGGCAAAGAAAGGTGGTAGATCAATAACATAAATATACTATGGGATTGAGAAGTTTGGAAAAGCATGTAAGGTAAGGGGTAGATTTTTTATAACTCCAACAGATTTAATGGTTGTACCATCTAACTGAACTACTCCCTTTGATAATGGCTCATAAGTCAATCCTAGCTTATCCACTAGCTACTTAGGCATAACAGAGTTGCTTGCTCCTAAATCAATCATGCAATTATGCACTAAATATTCACCAATGATCAAACTGACATAAAATGGAGGTGGTTTAACCTCTTGAACTAATTGCTCACTCTTGTTTTCAAGGCTATTTGCAAGCACTACTTTAGGTTGCTCTCTACTAGACTCATTAGAAATTGAAATCTTAGCTAAAGCATCTTGCAATAAATATTTTTTCCCAGGAATATGTAAAGCATCAATCATTGACAAATTAATAGTAGCTTTCTTCGTATGATTCACAATATTAAATTTTGCAACACTAACCTTTGTTGTCCCTTGGAAATAGTAGCCTCAGTTTGTGACTGTAAAGGCTAAGATTGAGCCTTTGGTTGTTCCTTCCTGCTAGCGTTTGACTCCTTCAAAAAACATGGACATTCTAAGAAGTTGAAGGCTCACTCTGGCCCTGTTGAGTTGTACAAGTCTAATTTTTATCCTTACCATCTTGTTGTTGGCCTTTATCTGCACTATTGTAAGCTCTTATCAACTTTTCTGAAATCAATATCTCTTTTCTTTGACCTTGTATTGGCTGCAATGGAAGTATATGATTGGTTTTTCCCTTGTGGTTGATTTACTCCACAAAACTCATTACCTTGCCAATTCATTAAGGAAACATCAGGATCATTTTGTGGAGTTTAAGAACCCTACTGATCATGACTTTCTTTGGTCACATCCTCTATAATAGTAGTGTTTTTTTGCACCATGAGAGCTTGATTCTACACTTTGTTAGAACAAGTGTTCTGATTATGAGCCCGGTTGCATGGAAAACACCACTCGAAATCATGTGCCATTTTGTTTTGCACAGGCATGAGCTCTTTTAAAGAGCTAGTAGTATTAGGATTGTATGGTTGAAATGGTCTAGGGTTGCAATTCCTTCTTTGAGCTTGGAAATCAGTTTGATAAGGTGGTCTATTTGGCTAATATGGTGCTTGGTAGGGTTTAGTATTTTTACCTTGCTACTTTTTAAGGTTTACCAACTCATTGCCAAAGGTCTACAATCAACTTTAAATCTTTTCTTGATTGCCTTTAATCTCTTGTAACTCTTGAAATTGAGCTGGGACAACAGTTTCTTTGGTTGTAGCTTGATAACTTGTTGCTGGAACAAGTGGAACAACAGCTATTGGGGGTAATGCTATTGGTATAGATGACTGTACCTCAAGAAAAATTGGCATTGGTAGCCTAGGGGCTATTTTACCAGCCTGAATGAGGCTATTTTTTGCTTTAATGGCTATTTCATATGCATCGAGAAGTTTATTTCTACCCATAGATTGAATCATTACTGAAATATCACTATTAATAGGTTAAAGAAAATACAAAAATGAATGTTGAGGTAAAGGTTTTATCATTACTAGAATTCTACCCCAAGTCTTCAAAAATGATAATTGAAGTCTGACATATGCTCATGTGGAGCTCTTTTAATAGTACTCAACTGCTCCATCAGAGATAGATGATCTAATTTATCCTTGAACTGCTTATGTAATGGATAACCCAATCCATCCCATGTCCTAATTGAATTACTGGAAGGGTCCAAAACCATTGTAAAGCTTTTCCCTTTAACGATGCAGCCAAAAGCCTAAGTGCTACATTTTCTGCAATGATATTGTGAACTGAACACAAAGTAGTGACATCTCTTATGTGCTCAATAGGTGTTGTCTGATTCTCCCCTATGAAAATGGCAATCTTTTGAGGGTTGCTATAGATATGTCATCATGTTGAGAAATATCTAATGGGTTGCCCCCATTAAATGGTGCAAATACAAACTGTCTCACCATTACTGGTTCTTGAACATGCACTATTGGTACTTGTTGAATAATTAGTACTGGATTTCTCTGCACTGGATTCACAATGTTGTGGTTTGGAGGTATAGCTCTTGATCCTCATGGTGGACTGAAACTTTTTCTTATTGTCCTATCTTTCCTCTTGGTGGTGGCAGCTACAAATACTCAAACGATGAAGAGCTTCCTCTTGTTTGCACTCTTCTCATAGGTTGTTTGCACTAGATCTGCTTCAAAAGATAGAGATAAGAGTCGCCAGGTATAAATTGTAACCACTAGAAGGTAGAAATACTATTAATTGTATATACTAGAACAATAGCTTGCAATTTGAATTCTTTCTCTGAAGTGAGCTTCAGAGTCCCACGGGGCATGCCAAAAACTATTATCAACTAGGATTGCACCCTAGCTAAGCCTAGACTTAGCTAATCTTGTTGAAACATTGGAATATCTCCAGGTTGTGCGTACCCTATAATGAAGATAAACCTCCAGATTATGGGCTAGTTCCCCTTTTGATTTTCTAAGGAAACTAATGATTATGCAGGAAAAGAGATAGAAGGGTTTAAAATGAATGGAAAATTGAACTTGAAAGGATGGTGATGCACCTAAATGACTATGAAAATGAAAAATGATTCACAACTATTTTTTCAGACAGATCTATTCACATAGCTCAGAAAAGTGCAATTTGATCACAATAATGTTTCTAAAGAAGGCTTAATAATATGTCTTTTCGGAAGGAAAACTATGTTTCACAACTTGGAAGACAAAATAAATACAAGCACAACCTAAGATCTATGATAAAGGATTTCTTTTGTGCATGTACAGTAATGAATGAGACAAAACTAGAGGTTTTGGTGATTAAAACACATTAACTTCATCAAAATCATTCATAAAGACACTCACATTAATCTGAGAAGGTAAAATTGATAAATCTTGAACAAAAATAGCAGGAAAATACTGCATAAATGATAATAAGAAGTAACCTATAACCTACTGCTCTGTATAAATTTGTAAAATGAGTTACAAAACTTCTTAGACTCTCTACAATTAGCATGAGAGTAGAAAGTAAGAACTAAGGAAAAACCTAAGTCTTTTCTCCTATATACAAAAAAGAGTCTCTAAGTGCCATGAGGTGGCACTTGCAGTTAACTACATCTAAAAATATCTCCAAGAAACTCTCCCATGAGCAGAAATGAAAACCCTCAAAAAGAGGGGTCAAAACTGAAGAATCTTGAGCTAAAATAGCCTCAAACTCACTATCACAATCAATTTGACCCAAGTGAACTTCAAACTCACCCAATTTAACTCCACCTCTTCAAATTTTGCATGATTTTGACATGAAGTTAATAATTTAAACAAGGAATGAAGTAAACAATTATGACTCACTTCACTAGGTGTTATGGATTTGTCTATTTTCTTGCATCTTTATGACATTTATTTAGGAAATTTATAATTGATTGCTTCAATAAAGTTTACATTATTAATTTGATTCAAAATCATGCAATATTTGAGGAGGTTGACCTTATGTTTGACTTTGCACAAAACTTTGCAGAAGTTTACAAGGGTAGCTTAACATAAGCCAAGGTATTAATTTTGCATGAAAAGGTTTAAATCAAAGGAAAAATTCCTCCTAAATGAAGTTGACCACTTTAGGGTAAAAGAAACCCTAATAACAAAGACCCGCAACCTCCTTTCATTTCTCACTCCACACTTAGCAAATTTTTGTGGGGCATCGCCATGCCAGGGTTTTACTAAAGCATTCTGAAACTTTTTTTCTACGAGATTTATGTTGGATTTTGCATGGTAAGAGCCTTTTTTGTATAAATTTGTTCTGATTTATCATTCTCTGTAAATGAAAACAATTATTCTAGCTTCATTGTGAAAGAAAAGAGGTTGAAACATTCATTTTATGCGTGTTCCATTATCTTCAAAAGCTTTATATATGAAATTGCTTCTACTCTTGCAAAACTTGGGATTTTTTTCATATTATATGGCAGCCTTTGCTTCACTATTATATTTTCTGATTATTTTCTTATGTATGGTCACAACTCTATGCAAACCCTTAATCATTTTCTAGAAAATAACTAGAGCTAATTCTCTGTATTTTCATGGGTCGACCCGACTTTTCTATGAAAGGGAATGGAGAGAACCCTCCATATTTAGCTTGACCTTTATGTTTGGCAGGAAACTCCATGGCTCTTCACTTTATTTTCTAGAAAAAAAACCCCTATGGGTTCTTTCTTTGCAAGCACTTTTCAATTACTTCTCTGTGAAAATGAAAAAAAAACCAATACCCGTTTTGGGTTCCATCTTCATATGTGAAATTCAAGGGTTTTAAAAAACCCTAGGTCGTGGCTACTCCTGTTGAAACCCTAGCATAGAAACAAGTATTTTTCATCTAGAAAAAACAATGGGTAGAAGACCCTCTTGTGACAGTCATGGATTTATTTAAACTCTTTGATTTTCCTAGAAATGCATAAATGAAGAAAACCCATCCTGAAACTTGGCTCAACCTTTTGTTCTTGTTCCTTCTAACCTTGTTTAATACTAGCTAAAGGTTGCATTCAAGATGGAATTTTCTGGAAATGCTTACAAGAAACCTCTCACTTAGACATTCTTGTGCATTTATTCAAACTTTATTCTATGTCTTCTAATGCATTTCATAGTAAAAGAAAATGTACAGATTGATGGTACATAGTTGTATTTCAATGGCCTACATTCATGATGTGTCTTTGACTATTCTGGCACAATGCCACTTGCTTTGATACTTCATTTACTATCTTGCATTAACAAGTACTATGATGATGAATTTAATGCATGTGCTTAATGATGATAGTGATTTTAGTGATACCTAGCTCATTGTTCTATCAAACAGTTTCAATTATTGACATTGTACTTTGCATTATTGAGAAGGCTACTTTACTATTTTTGATGATTATACTCCATTATGCATGGTGAACTCATATTGAATTCAATGTGTATCCTCTATTCTTTTCAAGACATAATGGTTGTCATCTATGCATTAGTTATCCTATGTGTTTGAAATAATGTTCACAATATCTATGCATTGTGTTATCCCATAATAGTGACAATAGAGTGAAATGATTGAATCTTGGCATGTATGTTTATGCTGCCTCCATTGATGACATGTTGCTTTCTGACATAATGTATTCATTGATAGATGATATGCTTCTTTAGAAACTTGTAGTGACTATCAAGATTGAAGTCACTTCCATTGATTAAAATATACTTCATATTCCCTCTAAAAATCTAAGAGAGCAACATGTTGGGCTCAACCTTTGTGGGATCCCATTTTTCTCCACATGTTGTGATGTCAAACCATAAAAATCTAGAATATCAAATGAACCTATACCTGCACAATGAACTAACAAGTTAGCAAAATAATGAAGTTGAAAGCTTCCAATGATGCATTAATTCTTCTACTTTTGAATGCTTGTGAAATATACAAATATGATCAAATGATTAATAGGAGTAGATTATATATCTATTCATATATGCATATGAAGAGAAATATGGTCCCAATATTTAACACAATACATTCATCCCTTACAGGTATTTCTGGAGTGACAATGGAAGGAGTTGGAGCTAGAGCAACTGAAACTGAAGACACAACTGACAACTTCATGATTCGTCATTCAGGTAATGACAGATCAAATTTCATTTCATGTTCATTACTTCTCCAGTTGTATAGTTTACTCTTTGTGTTTCATTTCATCATGTATTTCTCAGTTACTCCCATGACTTGTGTGGGACATCATATTTTGTACAACGAATAAAAAATAAATTCTTTTATGCAAATTTTGTAATATTTTATGTTGTAAAACATTTGCATAATACTTCATTTGAAAACATCTTTTGTGTAATAACAAAACATTAGTAGAAATTTTTATGTACCTTTCTTTCTTTAGCTGCAAACTATGTTCTAGTTCTACCTAATTGAGTTGTAAGAAAAAAATAGGTAACAGTTAGAAAAAAGGCTAGGCTTGTGTGTAAGGGCTACTCACAAGTGGAAGGAATATATTTTGAAGATGTGTTTTCTCCTATAGCAATAATGGAAGCTATCAAAATGTGTTTGGCTTTTGTAGCACATAAAGACCTCAAGGTACATCAGATGTATGTAAAGTTTGTATTTTTTAATGGTGAGTTAGAAGAAGTATATATTGAACAACTAAAAAATTTTCAGTTATCAAAATATTTTGATATGGTTTGCAAGTTGAAGAAAGCATTGTATGGACTTAAACATGCTCCTAGAGCTTGGTATGCAAGATTGGGCGGGTACTTATTACAGTAGGGATTCAAAAGGGTACTGCAGATAGAAATATTTATTTAAAAGTTGAGGGAGATCAAATCCTTATTGTAGTTGTGTATGTTGATGACATAATCTTGAGAGGAAATGAGGTAATGTATAAAAATATGAAAAATAAATTTTAAATGTCAATGTTTGGGGAGATGACTTTCTTCCTTGGGCTACAAATCAGTCAATCAAAAAAAGGTATATTCATTACACAATCAAAATATGTTAAGGAAATGTTTAAAAAGTTTTGAATGGAGTACTCTAAACCAATATGTACTCCCATGGTTATTGGTTGTAAATTGAGAAAAAATGATGAATCTCCTTAAGACAAATCAAACCAAGTATAGATCCTTGATTGGTGGATTACTATATCTAACTGCAACTAGAATGAATATCATGCATGTAGTATGTCTTGTGGCAAGATTTCAAGAAGATCCTAGAGAATCACATGTAGTAGCAGTCAAACGAATATTCAAATATTTGAAGAGCACCCTAGACTATGGTCTATGGTATTCTAAGGATACTAATTTCTCTTTGAGTGCTTATATAGATGTAGATTAGGCAGGTTGTGTAGATGAAAAAAGAAGTACAAGTGGAGGTACTTTCTTCCTTGGAAACATACTAATTTCTTGGTTGATTAATAAGCGGGATTTAGTGTCATTATATACTATAGAGGCGGAACATATTGTTGTAGCATCTTGTTGCACACAGATGTTGTGGATGAACTAGACATTGAAATATATCAGAGTACCATATTATGAACCTATCTCTATCCTATGTGATAATACAAGTGCTATCAACATTTCAAAAAATATGGTAATGCATTCAAGAACAAAGCATATCTCTATCCGATATCACTTTCTAACAGAGAAATTTGTTGAGAATGAAGTAAAGTTAGAGTATGTGCCTACAAAGGATCAAATAAAAAAAATCACAAAGGATCTTCCAAAATATACATTTGAGTATCTCAGAAATAAGCTAGGGGTTATTGCCCCTCCTTCTTTCAACTAGATGCATAAGTTGGTGCATCTATCCATGGGTGCAATTCAAGATGAATTATTTGACATGGATTGATGAAGGCTACCTCTCAAGGGGAGTAAGTAGTGGTTTCTTTGGTTGGTGTAGTCAAGGGGAGTATATAATGTGCCTAAAAGTGAGAGAGAGAAGTGTAGTGTGCAGGTGTTTCCCTTTTCCATTGATGTCAAAGGGAGAGATAAGATTGAAAAACATGGAGAGAGTGATGTATGGAAAACTAAAGAGAAAGGGGGAGAGAGTAGTGGAGATAGAAGTGGAGATTTGAAGTAAGGAGGAGAGTTGCTTGAGAGTTGGAGATCAGAGTTGCTTTTGTTGTTGATGGTTTTTCAACACGTGTTACCATCAATGACAAAGGAGGATATTGTTGCACTATGTTGTCATTAGTGTTGTCATTGATGTCAACCTATGTCAACCTCTAGTGTGGTTATTGTGAGAAGGTTTTTGTGGTGTTGAGAAGCAGTTACAGATGCAACATGGTCACTTGGTTTCCAAGTGATTTTGATAAAATTTGCATAAAGAGTGTACAAGGTGACAAAGATGTTTTTTGTATTATGCTCCACATTTCTTCATGCTTGAAGATGTGCTTGTCTGATTTGGATGTGATGTTTAGAAGTGTTCAAAGGTGTTATATCCAGAGTTTCAGGTTCTAGATCGTTCGACAATAGAAGATGTGTTAGATAGCGTTTGGCCTATGAAGAAGGTTGTTTGGGAGAAATGGAATTGTTCCATATTTCTTTGTGTTGAAGTTTCTTGTCTTATGGATTTGGGAATATGATAATGATGCTTATATCTATCTTCCCTTGGATGATTTGGTGTTCAACTATTCTGCAAGCTTGGTTCATGCATTGTATCTCAGTGGAAGTTTGACTAGTTACACAGATGATAGTATTCTTAGTTGCATGTGTTTGTGCCAGTGTGTTTGATTATTCTAGGATGTTGTGTAATGTTGCTAATTGTTCCATAGGTTGTTTCTAGATTTGGTGAAGTGTGAATTTGGTTGCTTGGTAGCATTAATGCTAGTTTGGCTGACCTAGCATATTAATGTTACTTGCAAATGTGCTTCGTGGATTGTGGAAGCTTGGTGTAGCATGTCAGTGTAGATTTTGTTGGGAATAGGATGCCATTTAATTGCAATCCTAAACATATTTCATGTATCTCCTAAGTACTTGGAAAGTATTCCCCAACACTAGGATTAGAAAGAGATTAAATTCAAATGAAATGAAAATGTAAATTGACATTTGTGATTATTCCTAAATGATAGGAACATGTGGGGATGTCCAAGAAGAGCTCCTACAAAATAGGAGCACATGGGGCGCCCACATGGAAGGTGGAACCCACCTTGATTAAGTTAATTGTTTGAAGAATTGATAACACTTCAGTAATGCATGTTTTGTTCCTACAAATTTGCCTGGATTGATAGTTACATGAGTGGAGAGTGGTACTATCAGTTCAGTATCAGTTCAATTCAGTTTAGTTCAGTTTAGTTCAGTTATGCTTCAATTATCTTTAGTTGCATGTAGTTATTTTGAGTTGAATGCTAGTTGATCTTAGTTGACTTGAGTTGCATGACTAATGACTTCAGTTGCATGACAAATAACAGGTGGATACTTTCAGTTAAGTGGGGATGATCAATCATGCATAATGTTTGCATGAATTGGTGGAGAGATATGTTTTAGTTAACTAAGATTGACTTGGGACCACCTTGGGCGCCCAAGTTGGCATCTTTCAGTTAACACCTTTTGCATGAGAAGATATTTACAAGGCTCAATCAAGTGGGCCCATTCTTGGGCGCCAACTTTGAGGAGAAGCTTGCAAGATATTTTCTTGACCATAGTTCAGTTAAGTGTTCAGTTTGGGGCACCTAAATTGAGGAAGGCTTTGGTTTGACTTCAGATTACATGGTGGAACTCAACTTGCCAAATCTAAGTGTAGATTTTTGGGAGGACCTTTATGCTCTTGTTTTGTGCAACTCTTATGAGTTTACATGCTCATTAATTTTCTATTAATTGCAGCAAGTGGATGAGAGTTCTATGAGAGTTTATTGTAGGTTGTGAAGAAGGATTGTTGAAGGCAAGGAATCATATCAATCAAGGATTGATACGGTATTATTGTAATCTTGTTCTAAGGTTAAATAATACAAGCACTATTGATTTTGGTGGAGTTTTTCTTGAAAGGGTTTCTCCACGTATATGTTGTGTCACTTCTATCTTCTTGTTTCATTCTTCTACAATCTCCTGTATCTTTCTACAATTGGTAAAATTGATCCAAAAAAATAATCATACACAAAGAATTATGACAAAGAACACTTAATTAAATCTACAATCTCATAGTTTTATAAGTTTTAAGCTACAATATTACCTTCATTTTCAACATATTTGGGTCTTGGTTATCCATTGGTGTGGTCCACCTTCACTTCTTTCCACCACATAAGTGTTTGGTGTCGGCCTATTTGTTGGTTGCACATTTGAGGTGCATACATTTCATTAAAGCTGACCTGGAGAAAGTTGTTTGAGGTTGAGGTTGATATATATGCAAGGTCAATTTTTGGAGAAGGGTGTGGTGAGTTGTGGTGTGCAAAATGATGTGTATGTGATCAAGTGTTATGATATGAGTGCGAGCATAAACACCTATGACTACCAAAAGCAATGAGCAGAAGTTGTCTATATTTTAGTGTGTCTGAAGTTGTTGGAGGCAGTGAGATGAAGGTTGCGGATGATGAAGAGTTATTGTGGTGGATTCTCCTATTGCTCTAAGATAGTGAACCTACTTGTAGTAGTATCTTTCTATTCTCTTTTTTATCTGAATAGTGAACCCTTGACAATGAGCCTTTCTTTCTTTTGGGCAGTGAGCCCTTCTAACAGTGAGCCTTTTGTAATCAACATTGTTATTCATATATATGTGAGTTAATCCTCACCATGGTTTTTCCTTGATTAGGGTTTTCTACATAAAATTTGTTGTTCTATTGTGTATGGTTGTTGTTGTGTTGATGCTTCATTTTATTACATTCATATTGTTGCATAATAAGGGTCTAAAGATTAATGAGAGTTTGAAGGTTTTAATATACAACTAATTCACCCCCCTCTCGGTTGTCTTGTGTGTTTAACGTATTTTCTACCTCACACATGGCTAAAATAATTAAATAATATTATTTTATAATTATGGCTATATTCCTTTCACCAATCCCAAAAATAAAGGACGCATGAACATTAGTCCTCATGGTTCCAATATTCTCTCCACTAATTCCACTTATCCCTTATCTCTCTCATGGTTGCAATTAACCAAATTTAGCAAATGCATCCTAGCCCTTCACATTCCAACAACTCCATCTTGACCCTCCATTCTCTCCTCAATCCTAGGGAAATCCTCTCATTCATCCTCACATCTCAACCTTCCATTTCCTCTTCTAAAATCCTATAAATTGAGGCACTCTCTCATCCATTTTCATATCATCACACATTGAGCTAAGTACATGTTTTCAAAATAGGTAACTTTCAAGCAAAGAACATCCACATGCTAATTAACATTAGAGCAAAGCATTTAGCATTGAAGTGTTATTGGTAATATTGCTTTGATTGTGTTATTTCTTTTGTTTGTATTCCTTTGTTGAGCTCTATTTGATGTTTGTATTAGTTTGGAATAGGAATCTTTTGTTTTCTATTTGCTTCCTTATTCACTTCTAAATTATTGCTTACAAGACTCTCCAAACTATTAGACTTATGTTGAATTATCCTTGAGATCATGAATGGGAGTCATCGACACCATCAAAAACTTTCACTAAGAAAAAATGAACAAGGTAGGCCCCAAGCAAATAAAATGTATACACAAAATGTTTTTTGCACCATCAAATTTGACAATCAATGATTGGTGGAAAAACACACTATTGAGTTGGCACTAGTAACCAATTTTTTTTTACCAAGGGAATGAGGTGGGACATCATTGAAGGAAATAAAATGAAGCCATGAAAGTTTAAGGGAAAAAGACTTTGTGAGTGTCTTTCCTCTTGAAACTAAGAAAAAAGAACCTTGTGGGTACAAAAGGACTTGTCAAGGCTCAAAGATAAGAATGATTGATATGAAGGAATGAGGGACACCTATTTGAGGAGTAGGTGGATCATCCAAACAAAATTCTAGAAGAGACCATGCTCAAGAAGGTCACAAGGTTTCATAAGGAGGAATAAAGCAATAGGAAAACACAACAAATGAATCAAACAAACTTAATTCAAACAAGATAAAATTCCAACCATACTCATGAAATGAAGTTCTAAAATAATGAAATAATACAATGTAATCCTAAAATTAACATAAATTGAATTCAAAACCTTAAAAGCTATACCATCCCATGTCAGATTTGTGTTTGTATTGACATTTGAATGTCAGATTATTGGATTCAATACAAATCCTCCATTATTGTTGTTGCAAAAGCTTCAATTTGTGTTGATAATGGTGAACTAGAATGTGAGGATAGCAATTCTCAAAATGTGTTCAAGAATCGATTGTGCAGTGCTTTGTTATGTAAATTCTAGATGATTTGTAAGAAGGTGGAAGATTGTTTTATAGATTTCCTGTTTCGGGATAAACAATTAAGATTTTTTGGTAAAAGATCATGATCGACGATTGAGAACCGTTAAGAGGAAATAAATTAGATAGTTAGCTTCTGTGATTGATTCAATTAAGGATTTTAATTGGATAATCAGTGGAATTATATGAGAATGATTGGTGGGATTGGAAAAGCCAAATTGAGTGGTTAGTGGGATTTAAGAATTAGGTTGAGTGGTTAGTGGGATTGAAGAATTAGGTTGGGTGGTTAGTGGAATTGAAGAATAGATGAGTTAGTCAACCGATTAGAGTGAGAAATCAATGATCATGATTTTCTCAATCAAAAAGAGGGGGAGGAAATTAATTAATTAATATTAGAGATGAATGTGCAAGTCATGTTTAACTTCAACAAATAAATTTGTATTTGTTTGTTGACTATGTTGAATGATTTCGAATAATTAATTTAATTATTCAAGTTTAGAGAGGGAAAAGTGATGTGATTTAAATTATAAATGATAATAATTTAATTGATTTAGAGGCATAGGGTATATTAGTGACATAATTAAATAATTGATGTTTATTTAATTAATCAGGATGAATAAATTTAAATTAAGACATTTATTAAATAAATGAGATTTATTTAATTAGACAGAAATGATGATTAAGGATTAATTAATTAATGTTAAACCACTTAATTAATAGACGAATATAAAATTTGATAATAATTAAATAATAATGTATTATTTAATCATTTAGAGTAGAAGGGTGAAAGTTAGTTAAATAGTGTTGTTCGCCAATTAGGACAATTTAGGGTATATACATTTTTCCCCTCTTTGATACAATACAATTTTGAGCGTTGTGTCAAAGAAAATTCAAAAATTCCTACTCAGGAGTTTCCTCGATATGCCCCAGTGACAAGGGGATAGCATGATGCCCCCTCGAGAAATTTGGTGAAAATTTTGGATAATGAGACAATTTTTTTGACAAGCTAATGTGATGCGTTTAAGTGCAAGGATTGAAAGAAGAAATGTTGACTAGAAGAAAATGTTAGTAAGATTTAGAAGAAAATTGATGGTGTTAGTCATTGATGAGTTTTCTTTTGCTTCAGAGACTTCGTATTTTAGCAATGTAGAAGTTGTCAGATCCAACTTCAGAGTCCAAGGACACCTACATGCAAATGGATACCTATCATAGGGAAGAGAATAGAGAAAAACAAGCGAGGGTTTGAAGCTCTGTAATATCAGAGATCTATTATCAGAAAAAATTTAAAGAACCAATTGAATAGAATACAAGAGATCAATCCTTATAAAAGGAGATCAAAACCGAAGGGAAAACCTAACCCTAAAGGTGAGTGCATTTAATAATTAATATTAATTATTAAATGACTAATATATGTGCATAAAGTGAAGTCTTAAGAGGAGAGTAAAGTTAATTAATTACTTTACTCTAACACCCCCCCTTAAGATGAGCTACAATGTAGCTACAAACAATGCAGGAAAGTAAAATTGGGTCCCGGAAACTAGGCCTGATCAGGTACCCAAATACAACCAAATCTCTATAAAGTGGAGACAAGGAGAAAACCCAGTGCAAAAAAAATCCTCTCCAAAAAGAGATGAACAAGAGTGAAAGAAGAAGAGAGATAGAAGGAGGACTCAACATGACCCCCCAAGAACTGCTTCTATCATGCAAGTACAAAATATGTTCCCCCATAGGAGAGAGAAGAGGCTCCAAAACCCCCCCAGAATGAGAGAACCCCTGTGCCAATGATCAAAATAATGCGTCTCCTCGGAGGAAGAAACAAATCCAACGGTCGAGGAAGAGGAAATCCTTGGATGTGAGGTGAAAATGGAAATCCTAGATGATGCTCACTGAAGAATGGAACGGCAGTATGAGTGTCTGAATAACAGGATGGTGAATCAAACAACTCAAGATGATCCTGAAATGGAATCTCCAATGAAGATGGGATAACAGGTGTGTCGAAACTGTCATCTGTGAGGAAAGGAATATCCTCTGATATGGCCTCAACAACTACACTTGATGGCTCGATGAGAGGAGCAACAATGTTAGTCATAGCTGAAGAGGAATCCTGCTGAATAGATGTGATCTCAACAGGAGGTAGAGGTGTAGAAGTCTCAACACTAGTCTCATGAACAGATGGAAGAACACATAAGTTCAAGTGACCAAACTTCACCTCAGATACTGCATGATCTCTTGTAGAAAGAGAGGAAAACTCAGACAGTGGATATGGTGGACCAAAGTGTGTGAATGCATAAAACCGAGAAGAGTGATCAACTGTCCCTGTTGCAACAATGTTGCCAGTCTGAATGTCTCTGATGTGCACTGAATCAGGGGTGAACTCAACTGTCTTCCCTGTCCCACTATGAGCAATCTGATAGATGGAGAGAAGGTTATTGGACAAAGATGGAACACATAGTACATCATTGAATGTACTGTCATCAATGTTGATAGAACCTTTCCCACATACACTCATATTAGTGTTATTACCCATCAATATGTGTGGTGAGGATGTAGCCTCGAAGGATGAGAACATGTCCTGAGAAGATGCCATATGGTGTGAAGCACCTGAATCCAATAGCCATCTAGATGAATGTGAACTGGTGGTTGCACATAATGCATGACCCTTATGTGGGGCCTGTCCATATCACTGGAGTGAAGATGAAGAAGAAGACTCCCCTGATGTAGATGCAGAAGAGTGATGAATATTGTTCCTCTCAAGAAGAGCTGTCAAATCTGAAACCTGTTTGGCATATCCATCTATCTTCTTCTCATAACACTTGGACTCAGAATGTCCTGGCTTATTACAATAAGCACACTTAGGTCTATCTTTCTTCGATGATTCCCCCTTAGGAGAAGGTGAATCAAAGGTGTGCTGTGAACTGGAATCCTTCCAATGCTCTGTGGTCTTTGGTTTCTGATTTTGTTTTCCCGTGGAGGACTGGGCTACCAACGCTTGGTTCTGTGAACCTGAAAGTGAATCCATCTACTTGAGCTTGGCTTGCTCACGAGTCAGACGATCACAAAACACCTCAAAAGTAGGCATGACATGTTGAGCACCCAAGGCATCCATGGTGGAATAGAAGGTCGAAGAGAAGATCTAACCCTAAAGGTGAGTGCATTTAATAATTAATATTAATTATTAAATGACTAATATATGTGCATAAAGTGAAGTCTTAAGAGGAGAGTAAAGTTAATTAATTACTTTACTCTAACAAGCAATCCTTATTAATGTAGCAAATAGATACGATGCACCAAGGTATTAATGACCAAGATGACTTTGTATCTATTGCGTGGACTTTGACTCTACAAACAGGGAGTATTCTTGCTCATATCAGACATACGAAAAACTTGCTAGAGTGTATGGGTGAGAAGTTTAGATTATTTTGGACCAGTGCATAGAGCGGTTTGAGGAACCAAACATGCAAGGTCGCTTGAGTTGCTTGAAACGACTTCCATACGCACAGGGAAATTATTTTCCATGGTAGTATTGCAAAAATATCCAACAAATAGAGAAAATAGAAATCAATGATAAATGCCCCATTCCTTCTCTAAATCTTTAATGAACATCCTTGAGAGATCCTAGGAATGATTCAATAAGATAAATCAGAAAGATAAAATAACAAAAAGATAAACAACGTTGTTGTACATCGCTTGTCATATTTGTTTTGAGGTTTTAGGTTATTATCCATTATTGATGATGTCTATTATAGGAACGGTCTATCCGTTAAGACATATCTCAGGATGTTGATGGTGAATTCTCAATAGATAGGTAGTTAACACTTTGACATTGTTTTAGTCTGATTGCAATAAAATCCGTGTGATTGTTTGCTTGAAAGTTTTAGCTTTTGATGTTGCTTTGTTTGTTGTTTGTTTTGTCAAAGGTTGGAGGTGATGATTGTTTATTATGAATGGAAAGTTTATTGCAGATAGGTGACAATGGAGATAGGACTTTTTTTGTGATTTTCTGATTTATTTGATGTTGTTTTTGGGAGATTTATAGACTATTAGGGGGACTAACCAACCTAGGGGCTCAGGGGCTCATCAATGATGGATTTGCCTACGTTATACACACAAAGGCTCGTAGTTCACTTGGTGTTGACTCAAAGCATAACATGTTTTTCAGGATCTTGATGTTTTTGAATTTGTTTTTTATTTTGCTTATTTTTTGGATGTTTTTAATTTTATTTGTTTTTTGTATTTTTTGATGTTGATAAGATATTAATATGTAGGGATATCAATAATATTTTGATATCTTGTTGATAACAAGGCTAAAATTGATTGAGTTGATTGAGTAATTTATGATAATGATAACATTGTTGAGGATACACAACAATGCAAGGATAGTGTTGTCAATATAGGAACAACACGATAATTGGGAAGGATACATCCCAAGATGATGATTGATTTATTATATAATTATTGATCAATATTTTGTAGCTAGGCTAGGAACAAGATTGTTGAATATTTGGATACCATGTTGAAGCGTCAATAGGATGCCACTGATATGGATTGTTTGAATTGTTTGGGAAATTCCTAGATCACAACATGAGCTAGAAGACATAGATCAAGATTTATGCTGAAGCAATATGTAAATATTTGCCCCCAGTGTCTAGCAATGTAAAAAATGCAAGGATTATCTTATGATTAGATAACATGTTCGGATAGAGTATGCCCATTTGGACAGTGCCTCATGGCTTAGATAATGTTGGATAGGATAGGATCAATGATAGTGACCCATGTCAAGATGTTTACCATAAGGAAATGTGAAGTGTACACTGAACCTTTGTCAAGATCAAGATAAGTTGGATTACGATGAAAATGGGTTGGATGAATGGTTCATGGATTTATTATGGATAAGATGGATGGATGATGGATGGAATGTTGGATTTATTATGGATAGGATGAGATGCTTCTACCTAAAATGACACATGCAAATGCTTGATTCTACTCATGATGCCTGTTTGCTAGGTTTTCATCATGGTACATGTCCAAAGTGCCACCATAGTGGTTTTCACTAGAGGATGATTTTTATCTTTTCTCTTTTCCTAATTTTTTTTGAAAGATTTTATGCTCATGCTGAGCTACCTAGTGGTGCTAATGTAGATGATGTTGGGGTTAATCTAGGTGTTGTTGCTGTCATAATGTGCCAATGATATACCACTTGAAGGAGTTGTTTTGCTAAGATATGGGCACTTGAATGTAACCCCTGATGATTTTTGTCTTCTTTGTTGATACCAGAGTCAACCTTACCTTGATGCACACAATGTGATAGAGTGCCCTTATAGTCCTTATGATAAAAATTCACTACCAATACATGGTCCATGTGAGATTTGGATATAATCGATGGCAAAATGCATTGAGGTATATGAGATTCATATGGATTGGTTGAAAATTATCATATTTGACTCTCCAAACTTAGGATGATGAACAATGATGGGTGGATATGGATATTTGATTGGGACCTGTTAGCTCTCAAAAACGCAGGCGGGATGCCTCAAGAGGCTGCCAATCTCTTGGTACACTTTAGGGTAACAGACAAAGCCAAATGATCTAAGCTTTCTACTCTTTAGGTGCTGCTAGACCTAGGCGGGTGAACCTATATGAATGAAGTAGAATTAATGTACTTATCTCTCTTGAAATGTTTTGCCCAGAATGGCAGATGGGAGTGGACAAAAGGAATCAAATTTGGTATAGATTGTATAGCAATATTCAAAACTAAATCCTAATATGCTCAGTTAACAGATGTAAAGAAAATGAATGAATCTAAATGGTGAAATGCAGAGACTAGTGCCTTATTGGGTATGCGGAGTCAAATGAAATAGCAATGGGCAACCTCTTTCTGGAAAACACTCAAATTGTTGGCATATATTTTGTTTATAACTTGTATAAACATGCAAGACTGTGATTGATAAGCTCTTCTTAATAATCTAGATGAATTTCCCTAATTACTGTGATCAACCAAAAGGATTTAATCTTTTCTTGATAGAACCAATCAATTAATCACACAGATACAACAAATGTGCACTGATAAATTGAATATAAACTTGTTGCACCAATTTAAACAACCAGAAAACATCAATCTTGGAGACAACTTAGTAATACTTTCGCTAAGCACAACAGACAATTAACACCAGAAATAAGCAGCCGCATCAACTGATTTTCATTGATATCTCCATTTTGAAATCATACATCATAGTCTATGTTTTGTGGAAATTTATCCAACTGTATATTATCTACCCTACCTACCGTATATCCAATCTCTAATCTAATGTCCCCATTTACAATTGAGAATGAATATTTATACATATGCATCCGAAAAGACACATCACTTCGCATTCTAATGTCGGCAAGCAACAGTATTCGGGCCTTTGTTAGTACTCGCCAGATATTCGCCGTGACATCCCGTAGTCATACCGAAGGCCAATGTTATACCGACAGTCATCCTGTTGCTCATCGCTATGAAGTCATTTCGTCTTATCGACAGTTTGAGTCTCATCAAGATATGTTCTTTTGTATACTTTTCGGTCACTGTAACATTTTGTTATCGGGGAGACGTCCCACAGATCATACCTTGTCTTACCGAAAGTCTCCTGTGGTATATTTTCCGATCGCTAAGACAATTCTGAGTTAGGAAGAGGTTTCATAGAATACCTTTGTCTTACCGAAGTACCCCATGGTGCATTCTTGTCACTGAGACGTAACCACCCTTTCGCCGATGAAATTAATCTTACCGATGAAATAAATTTCATCGGCAAGACTATGAATCTTCGAAAAGACTCATACCGATGCCAAATGTCTCGCCGAACCCGTTCCTCCAGATTACTCTATTCAATGAGACTTTCCCCAAAGTATTCTATTGGTGTAACTTTCACCTTTCAGCGGAACTCACACCAAAGACTCCTTCTCTCGTCGATGCAATTCTCTATCGGTGTGATATTTGAGTCGGCAAGACTACATAGCTTCTTCCCGATAGCCTTCTGATGGAATCCTTTTGTGCTTTATCGGCAAGACCGAAGCCATTCGCCAAGACCTTATTCTGATGCACCTTAGTCTGGCCAATGAATATCCATGTGCACTGGTCGGCAAGACATAATGCACTCAGTGAGACCTTACTTCGATAGCATGACTCCTGCCGATGCATATCCTCATCGGTGTGACATATGGGTTGCAGTGACTTACTCCGATAAAAATATCTTTCATCGATACACTCTTTTTGTTGCTTGTTGGTAAGACATGAAACAATCGGTAAGACACCACCCCAAAACCCCTTAATTTGGCCGATAAGCCTCCTCGCGCATTGGTCGGTGAGACACGACCCATTCGGTGAGACCACATACCGAATACAATTTGTTTGGCCGAAGTGAATACTCCTGCGTCGGTCGGTGAGACAATAGAACTTCATTGTGACTCATCCCGATGAAGACCCTCTTGTCGATATGAATCTTTTGTCGCCGAGACAATGTGTTATGTCTTGCCGATAGGTGCCTATAGATGAATTTTGATCGCTGTGACACCAAAGAAGTCTCGCTAATAGACCTACAGCAGATATATGTTAGAAAAAATGCATTATGAGCCATGGAGACCTTGATATCCTCATGCCGATATAGATCATAATGTGAAATACTCAAACCTAGATAGATTTTATGGGACAAATATGGGAAAAAAGTGAGCAAAATATTATGAAGAGAGTTCTTGAGCACATGGTGAGGACTCAATTGGAAACTTAGGGATATGAAAAGCTTATGAAATTATTTAGAAATTTATAGTTCTAACAGTGGCTCCGTCTGGGGATGAATGGTTGTGAGATCATTGCAAGGATCCAAATCTTTGGGTGAACAAACCAGACTCAAGTTGATGGATTATGAGCAAAATGGAATGAATGGAAATGAAAGTGACCCTACACTAATGTACATGGAAAAAATATTTTGAAAGAAGGAAAATCAGGATTGTCCATGTACTAGCAAGTCATGTTCCTTTTATTTCCTAAACTATTGTGCATGGAAAATAATTTTAAAGAGGATCATCAAGAGTTGTCCATGCACTGGCAACCCTTAATCCTCTGTGTTGCTCAAGAGAAAAAATGTTTCAGAAATTTCCCATGCACAGGAAACTCCTAATCTTCACCAACCATATTTTGTAGATAATACGAGTCTTCACCCTTCTTTCCAATAACCACAAAAGGTCCCAGCCACAAGGCTTCAAATTTCCCATGCTTACCTTTCTCCTGACACCTTGCGTTCCACATCAGTACCAAATCATTTTCTTCAAATTTTCTATCCTTTTCCTTTTTATCAAATAGATACTTCATCTATGTCTGTAACTTCATGTTTTGGTTTTGGGAAACTCTCCTTATTTCATCAAGTTCAGCTAGTTGCTCCATTCTTTCCTCCATAGGTTCTGGAATATCCAAATCCTCCTGAAGGACAAACTTGCAGATTGGTAACAAATTCTGCAAAGGCATCCTTGCTTTTCTTCCATACACCAATTCAAATGGGGATTTCCCAATTGCCTTTTTTACTGTAATCCTATCAGCACAAACAGCCAATTTTAATTTTGAATCCCAGGCTTTCTTGTTCTGACCTAACATCCTCCTTATAATCTTCAAAAGACTCTTATTGCTAGACTCTACTTGACCATTAGCCTGTGAATGGTAAGGAGTTGCATAAGAAATGGTGATACCATATGTGCTACAAATTTTTTTGAATTCATCTGATCTGAAACACATCCCATTGTCAGTAATCAACCTTAGTGGTGTACCAAACCTGGTAATGATGTTATCCATTAAAAAAATTGTTACAACTTTACTTGTAGCCTGTTTGGTTGGGACTTCTTCTACCCATTTGGTAAAATAATTAGTGGCCACCAGTATCCATTTATGTCCACCACTTGATTTTTATTGTATCTCTCTAATGAAATCCTCCACAAACTCCTTCATGCATTTCACTTAAGACATGCCTGGCCTGAGATTCATCCAGACATAACAATAGTATACCATCCCTATTCTTCCAAAACAAATCTCCATCCACGAAGACATACTTAGATGCCTGCAACTTCAACGTTCTTTCTGGCTGTCATTCAATTCCTCTGGACACTTCATGTATTTTAGATAATGCATGATATTTGCATACCATGGGGTATGCTCAATACTTGCAATTGCAGTCCCTTCCTCTACATTGCAAATTTGATTTGCTTCAATATTCACCTCTGTCATCAACTTAGCCAAGCCTTGACCTCTTACTAGTTTAGTAATTTGTATCTCCATGTCAAATTCTTGGATTTTGTTAATCCATCTGCATCTTTTTCCTGTTACTTTAGACTATGTCAGAATATCTTTGACAACTGCATGAGGAACATAAGCAACCACCTTTGCTCCAACAAGATATGGCCTGAAAGCTTTTATAGCTTTCACTAATGCAAATGCCTATTTTTCCATTATATCATACTTTAATTCAGACCCCTGTAATGACTTACTAAAGAAAGACACAGGTTGTTCATAACCATCCTCATTCTTCTGTAACATAACAGTAGCAATGGTGTGCATTGAAGCGAATGAAAATATCTGAAAAAGTTTTGCAAAATCTAGAGACTTAAGGACAGGAGCTTCCTTGATGGCCCTTTTTATGGATATAAAAGCTTCCAAGGCTTCTGTAGTCCACTCTACCTTTTGTCCTTTCTTCAACATCTTTGATATGGGTTTAATGATCTCAGCAAAGTTAGAAACAAATCTCCTAACAAAATTAATCTGTCCAAAGAATGACTGTATAGCCTTAACAGTTTTAGGGACAGGAACTTTATCAATGGCCTCAACCCTCTCAGGATCTATCTTAATCCATTCTTTTGAAACAATATGTCCCAAGAGCTTACCCTCTGTGACTGCAAAATGACACTTCTTAGGGTTCAAACTAGTACCATATTCTAAGGCTTTAATAAATACCTTCTCCAAATGTTGAACATGATCTTCAGCCTTCTTTGAATAAGTAGTCAGATCATCCTGATACACTACCATGATAGCATTGATCAAATCTGCAAATGCCACATCCATAGCTCTTTGGAAAGTTGTTCCTGCGTTTCTAAGGCCAAATGGCATTCTCATGTAAACATACGTCCCCCAAGGAGTTGTAAATGTTGTCTTATATTGCTCATATTCCTTGACCTTGACCTGGTTATACCCTGAAAACCCATCCATCATAGACAATAGTTCGCACCCTGTAACCTTATGCAATATAGCCTCCATATTGGGTAGAGGATAATTATCTTTGAGGGATGCCATGTTTAAATTTCTAAAATCTACACATAGTCTGATATCTCCATTTTTCTTCCTCACAGGGACCAAGTTGGAGACCCACGTTGAGTGCCTGATTGGTTTAATAATTCCCCCATCTCTGAGTTTTTCCAATTCCTCCTGCATCTTAGGCTCCGATGTTGGATTTATGGGTCTTTGCTTTTGTCTGAATGGCTTAGCATCTGGCTTCAATGGTATTTCATGCTGAAACAAATCTTCCCTGTATGCTTTTAAATCTTCATAGGACCAAGTAAACACATGTTTATATTTTCTCAGGAATTCTATCAACATTCTTCTAATTGTAGGGCTAATCGTCTTCCCTATGTACACCTTTCTTGGTGCAATTTCAGTTCCCAAGTTAATTTCTTCAATATCTTCCCTTTTAACTGGTGTTTGCTTCATGAGAGACCGATCATTTCCATCATACACCCTCTCCAATGCCACTAATCCTTTAGGAAGCTTATTTGTTTTAAGCTGTAAGATCTCCTTTCCAAATACTGTTTGCTTCGCATCCACTTCCTCAACAAAGGCATTAAAATCAATTTCTTGGGCTTCATATTGGTCTATACAGTGGAGGAATTTCAAAAGGTCAGTATCATCATTAAAGACCTGCCAACTATATATGTTATCAAGGACTGCAGGCCTTGTCTTGAACTCAATCTGTGATATTCTAGCCAATGTAATGCCATCCCTTTTTAGTGCCACATTCGCTAAAAAATCTGCCATTATGTTCTTTGACCTATCAATCCACTCAATTGAGAATGCATCAAACAATTCAATTGTGTCCCATACAACATTTCTATATTGTTTCAATCTTTTATGTTTTGTTGCATATTTGGACTTAACTTGTGAAACAACCAACTCAGAATCCCCTAGAACAACCAGCAACTTGATTATATGTTTCACAGCTATATTCAAACATGTTAATAAAGCTTCATATTCCGCCACATTGTTTGTACATTCAAATGTTAACAGGAATGAATACTTAAATGTAATACCTTCAGGCAAAACAAACACAATCCCAACTCCATTACCCTCTTGGCTGCATGCTCCATCAAAATACATTTTCCACACACCATTGCAATTTTGTGCCACATGCTTTTCAATTGGGTCAGTATTGACTAGTTTTGGCTGGGCTAGTTCTATCTTAAAACTTCCAAGATCAACATCACAAAAATAATTGATTTGATCTTGTGGTACACAGTCTACAACCTAATTCATCCTTGGCTCCCTGTATAACTTTACTTCC
The DNA here is from genome assembly GCA_007258455.2 of Sequoia sempervirens. Classification (NCBI taxonomy): domain Eukaryota; kingdom Viridiplantae; phylum Streptophyta; class Pinopsida; order Cupressales; family Cupressaceae; genus Sequoia; species Sequoia sempervirens. Next base: position 279,988,606 of record VDFB02105785.1, on the reverse strand, counting down.
TGACCATTCACCGGAATTGTTGCATAAGATAGATCAAATTGGACATTTCCACCAACTTTTGTCATCCATTGTCTTGATAGAAGCATCCCAAACTGAGGAGGGGTATCAATTACTGTTATATCAATGTTATAGGCCACTTGAGGATAAGTAGCAAGCTTGACTTCAACATCCCTTATTATACCCACTACAGGAACAGGTCGGTTATCCATTGCATAGCACTTACCTCCATTGGTATCCACCCACATGCCAAGATGTTTCATAACTCCTACTGGCATAATATTCATGGCAGCGCCAGAGTCTATCATGCAGTTCCTCAAAATTTTGTTATTTATTAGTAATGTAGTGAAAAAAGGATCAACTGGTGGGGGATTTAACACCGAATTGCTAAGGCACACTTCTGGAATATTTACTTTCTCTTGCTTATTTTTAGTAGCCATCTTACTTTCATAATTTATATGTTTTTCATTTCCATTTGTTATTAATTGAACAACATTGTCTCTGTATTCCTTAATTTTCATCATCTCAAGAAGTGGAACAAACATCTTTACCTGAGATAAAGCCTGAGTGAAGTCAAAAGAAGAACCTTCTGCCTTAATCATTTTCTTTTGTTCTAATGTTGCTCCTTTGTTCTCTTCCTTTTCTCCTTTATTTGGATGATCAAGCTTTTGCATTTCTGTGTGTAATTCCTTCACCTCTTCCTTTTTGATAGGCTTCTGTTCGCTTTTGTCATTTTGTTTGTTTTATGTTTTCTTCGAAGCTCCTTATGTCACCTTTTGATCCTTCATAAAGATTCCCCTAGGGAAACCTTCCTTCTCATTTACTATCCTATTTCTCAACCAGTACTTACTCTTTGCTTCTTCAACTGCAGCAACAGTTAATCTCTCTATCTCCTCTTCAGTGATTTTCCTCATGCTGCCCTGAGTAGGCATCTCGTCAAAATGTTGCTCTGTATAATCTTCCTCAAAATCAGAAAGGATCTACTGCTCAGCCATGTGGACATTGCATTTCTGATTTGAAACATCGTACTTATAACCTTCATCCTTTGAAGATGGGTACCTCTCCTCCATATGGTGAAAAGTGTTTGAAGTCAAATACACTTTATGATCTTCTCCACTGTTTCCCATCAACATTCCTTCCTCTTGCATTCTTTGGGCTACAACACAATAATCTGGGGAATGTGGCTTATCACAGACTTCACATAAATAATTGTTATTTACCATATAGGTTCCCTTCTTTCTCAATGGATCAGGAGTTTCCTTGTTTCTAGGCCTATCTGTTATGGGTTTTCCATCCTTCCAATTTGTGTTATAAGGCATGTCATGCAGCCTAGGCCTTTCATTCTTGTATGTGTTCTCCTGTTTGTATTGGTGATTATTGGTTTGTTGGGGAGCCCTATGATTGTCTCTTTTATCAATTATCCCAGCAGCCCTCCTATTGTTTTCAATTGTTAATGTTGTCTTCTGGGCTTCAGCCAAGTCTCTTGGGAGTCTATTTCTTAGTTCATACCCTGTTTTAGGATCGAACGCATTCAAATAAACACTCAATGCCACAGATTCTGGCAATTTTGATCCAGGAGGTATTTTATTCTGCAGTTTATTGAATCTTCGGTTGAAATCATAAATTGAGTCATTTTGATTTTTCTAAATTCACATCAATTCATGAAGAGCAGCATCAGGTGCACTTTGATTCCCATATTGCTCGAGGAATCGGTCCTGAAATATTTGGAGAGAATCAATAGAGGTTGTTGCTAGGCTATTGAACCAATCCCTAGCTTCTTCAATAAGCGACATCATGAATAGCCTCATATGTAAATCTTCATAAGGTACATCCAAATCTTGAATGAAGGCATTGAAACTCCTTAAATGGTCTTCAACAGAAATTGCACTACTTCCTGTAAACTTAGGGACCAGACCTCTCCAACTGCCATCCATGGGGTAAGGGTATAATTGAAACCCTGCCAAATCAAATTGTCTGATCATGGTGGTATACTAATGAGGGGGAGGGTTAGGTGGGTACTAGTACATTGGGTTATTATATTGTGTCTTATGATGTGGCACATAATGCTAACCATGAGGTGGCTGAACATTTGTATATTGTGTGGGAATATGAGGTGGATGATTTGGCTGTCTGTATTGATTCCCAACTTGATGGTGAGGAACTCTTGATGGATCAGAAGGCCCTGTACCAAGATTACCCTGCTTATGAGGTGGCACATACTTTGGGCAACCAAATGTCTGAACAGTATTTTGAAGTTTATGCAATTCCAAATTTCTCATTTCTTATATCATCTGGGCTTTCTCCTATTCTTCTCTCTCCTTTTTCCGAGATTCAAACCGTGCTTTAACTTCCTCATGAGTTAAAGATTCATAATCATCTTGAGGAGTTTCCTGATCAGTAGGTCCATTCTGATTACCTTCCATTTTTTGATCATATTCATGCTGAATTTTGATTCGTTCAACCTCGAGTACGGCTCTAAACTCAGCCTGTTTTTAAGGATCATGAAAAGGATTCCTTTCATCTTTTGGGGTACAAGGCTCTGCACTTGAATTATCTCTCCATGTATCATAACAGTTATATGTTTCACCATGTGGTATTGATGATTTTTCTTTGTTTGTCATGCACATGTCCTCACTTATCCCTTTACCCTTGTCAACCTTATCATCTTTGTGTGTCCACTTACTACTGCCAGCAAGAGCCCCAGTATGACCTCCCCTTTATAAAGATCTTCTTCCATTCATGTTGTAATGTTTTTATCAGATTCGCCACTCACTTTCTTAAAAGTGAGAAAGTATTTGATATTTCTTATTCCTAGCGGAGTCTGTATAAAGTTCTTGACTCTATGATTAAGGCCCTGATTCTAAATTTAGTCCCCAGCAAAGTCGCCAATTTGTTAGCTCTCAAAAACGTAGGTGGGATGCCTCAAGAGGCTGCCAATCTCTTGGTACGCTTTAGGGTAATAGACAAAGCCAAATGATTTAAGCTTTCTACTCTTTAGGTGTTGCTAGACCTAGGCGGGTGAACCTATATGAATGAAGCAGACTTAATGTACTTATCTCTCTTGAAATGTTTTGCCCAGAATGGCAAATGGGAGTGGACAAAAGGAATCAAATTTGGTAAATTGTATAGCAATATTCAAAACTAAATCCTAATATGCTCAGTTAACAGATGTAAAGAAAATGAATGAATCTAAATGGTGAAATGCAGAGACTAGTGCCTTATTGGGTATGCGGAGTCAAATGAAATAGCAACGGGCAACCTCTTTCTGGAAAACACTCAAATTGCTAGCATATATTTTGTTTATAACTTGTATAAACATGCAATACTGTGATTGATAAGCTCTTCTTAATAATCCAGATGAATTTTCCTAATTACTGTGATCAACCAAAAGGATTTAATCTTTTCTTGAAAGAACCAATCAATTAATCACACAGATACAACAAATGTGCATTGATAAATTGAATATAAACTTGTTACACCAATTTAAACAACCATAAAACATCAATCTTGGAGACAACTTAGTAATACTTTCGATAAGCACAACAGACAATTAACACCAGAAATAAGCAGCCGCATCAACTGATTTTCATTGATATCTCCATTTTGAAATCATACATCATAGTCTATGTTATGTGGAAATTTATCCAACTGTATATTATCTACCCTACCTACCGTATATCCAATCTCTAATCTAATGTCCCCATTTACAATTGAGAATGAATATTTATACATATGCATCTGAAAAGACACATCGCTTCACATTCTAATGTTGGCAAGCAATAGTATTCGGGCCTTTGTTAGTACTCGCCAGATATTCGCCGTGACATCCCATAGTCATACCGAAGGCCAATGTTCTATCAACAGTCATCCTGTTGCTCATCGCTATGAAGTCATGTTGTCTTATCGACACTTTGAGTCTCATCGAGATATGTTCTTTTGTATACTTTTCGGTCGCTGTAACATTTTGTTATCGGGGAGACATCCCACAGATCATACCTTGTCTTACCGAAAGTCTCCTGTGGTATATTTTTCAATCGCTAAGACAATTCTGAGTCGGGAAGAGGTTTCATAGAATACCTTTGTCTTACTGAAGTACCCCGTGGTGCATTCTTGTCGCTGAGACGTAACCACCCTTTCACCGATGAAATTAATCTTACCGATGAAATAAATTTCATCGGCAAGACTATGAATCTTCGAAAAGACTCATACCGATGCCAAATGTCTCGTCGAACCCGTTCCTCCAAATTACTATATTCAATGAGACTTTCCCCAAAGTATTCTATCGGTGTAACTTTCACCTTTCGGCGGAACTCACACCAAAGACTCCTTCTCTCGCCGATGCAATTTTGTATCAGTGTGACATTTGAGTCGGTAAGACTGCATAGCTTCTTCCCGATAGCCTTCTAATGGAATCCTTTTGCGCTTTATCAGCAAGACCGGAGCCATTCGCCAAGACCTTATTCCGATGCACCTTAGTCTAGCCGATGAATATCCACGTGTGCTGGTCGACAAGACATAATGAACTTGATGAGACCTTACTTCGATAGCATGACTCCTGTCGATGCATATCCTCATCGGTGTGACATATGGGTCACAGTGACTTACTCCGATAAAAAGATCTTTTACCGATACACTCTTTCTGTTACTGGTCGATAAGACATGAAACTATCGGTAAGACACCACCCCGAAACCCCTTAATTTGGCCGATAAGCCTCCTCGCTCATTGGTCGGTGAGACACGACCCATTCGGTGAGACCACATACCGAATACAATTTGTTTGGCCGAAGTGAATACTCCTGCACCGGTCGGTGAGACAATAGAACTTCGTTGTGACTCATCTCGACGAACACCCTCTTACCGATATGAATCTTCCATCGCCGAGACAATGTGTTATGTCCTGCCAATAGGTTCCTATAGATGAATTTTGATCGCTGTGACACCAAAGAAGTCTCGCCGATAGACCTACAACAGATATATGTTAGCAAAAATTCATTATGAGCCAAGGAGACCTTGATATCCTCATGTTGATATAGATCATAATGTGAAATACTCAGACCTAGATGGATTTTATGGGACAAATATGGGAAAAAAGTGAGCAAAATATTATGAAGAGAGGTCTTGAGCACATGGTGAGGACTCAATTGGAAACTTAGGGATATGAAAAGCTTGTGAAATTATTCAAAAATTTACAGTTCTAACAGGACCAACATCTTGATATGCCTTATAGGTCACTCATGAAGCTTTCTTTTTGATCATTGGACATTTTGAATGGATGAACTTCCCTTTTTGATTTTTCCTCATAGTTTCTTTGACCAATGGAGTTTGATAGGGATGATTTTCTTGCTTTTGCTTTGGTATCCATTTGTTTTTTCTTTGTCCATTTTATTTTATTGATTGTTTTGCTTCAAAGATTTCCTCTTTTTCTTTGATATAGCTTTTTCCCTTGTTATTGGTCCCAATTAGAAGGTTGAAATATGTGTGGATGATGATTCATGATACAGATAGTTGTAGCATTGGTAGCAATTTCATCATAAGGACTCTTCGTGCTCTCTATGTTGATGATTGCATTATATAAAGTTTCCCACAATATTATAGAGGTATCCATGGTAATGTTTAGATTCCCTTATTGTTGAATAACCAAGACCTTGATGCTTAGGTTTGCCAATAATATGCACTAGTTCTAGGATACCTTGTTCATGTAGGCCTAATCCTTTGACTTGATAATGCATCCATTGAAAAAATTTATTTGCAATAGGATATAATTTATTATGGAAACAAGGTGCTAATCCTTCTTTGCTCTATTGTAGATCTTCAAAGGTGATAACTTCTTCATTGCTAAGATAGCTTGCTCTAACAAAGATAAGTGATCCAAGTTTATAAGTGATAGGTCCCTAAATATGTGGGATAACTTCTTAATTAATATCTTCAGCTTGATCCTGTGAAATATTAGATTTTGACGGTCCTTCAAAATATATCGGTGCTTTTTTTATTGTTGTATACCAAATGCTCTGCTAGTCATACTCAATATCTTCAATTTGTCTGGAGGATGTTTTTGATTTGAATGCTTCTTCATGATTAATTTATGATATGTCTATACATCATGCTATTCTTGATCATGTGTAAAGATGTTAAGAGTGGGAGACACTTGTTCCTTAGTAATGATATCAAGAGAATGAGACTCTTGTTTTGGAAGAAGATCATCTACATTTCCATTAGGAGTAAGCATCTCATGGATAGATGTATGTGCATTTGGTATTCAAAATTTTTCTTCTTTTGGAAAACATTGGATGTCTTGGAAGATATCTGCCAAGTCATTATAGTATTTTGATTATAAGGATTCTTGATCTTGACTTCGTGTGGTGTTATCTTCGACATGCTTTGGTTCGTGCTCTTGACATGAATCAATTTCAAAGAAGGGATTTCTTGTAAAAGATCCTTGGATTTTCTTGAAATGCGGACATATGGATGATAGGTCTTGGCTTAGATTTTCTTCATTGGGTATAAATGTTGGATTAAGAGTCTCTTGATCATCAATATGTACTTCCATGAGGTTGGATGATGTCAATATATCTTGGACTGGATCGTTGCTAGACTTTGGTGGTTGATTTTGATCATGCTTGGGATTAAATTCTTGATGTATGTCCTCTTGCTCATGAGATGATGTAGAGACATTGTCAACGTGATCATTGGTAGATGGCTCTTGTTCATTGTCTTCAACATTTGAGATATTGTTAATGTTTTCAACCATGAGATCAAATGATGTTAAGATTTCTTGAATTGGATCATTGTTAGACTTTGGTGATTGATTTTGATCATGCTTTGAGACATTGTCACTATTATCATTAGTAGTTGAACATTGAATGTTGTCTTCAATAAATATTTCTCTTTGATCAATAAGGTCTTGGATGATTTTTTCGAGTGTAACACATGTTAATGCATCATGACCTTTTAATCCATGGTATTTACAATAGGCCTTGTCATTGTGCCATGGGAATTTGATGATAGGTTCAATACTTCATGATGATTTTGGAAGTGTGATAAGTTTAGCATTGACTAAATTATTTAACACCCCCTCAATTGGCTTCCCCAAAGGAGTGTATTTATGTTTAGCAATGTGGTTGGATTGTAAGGCTTGTTGTGGTGGAGATGATTGTTGTATTTGAGATGGAATTTCTTGTTGGTCTTGAGATTGATGATTTTGATGATGTTGTAGTTGATGATTTTGATGTCAATATTGTTGATTTGGGGGTTGATATTGTTGATGGATTTGATTTTGATGTTGGGTGATCTAATTTTTATTTTGTGACCATTGATGTTATTGATTCACTTGATGTTGTGGAAATAGACTTTATTGTCAATATGAATTGACATTTTGATGATGTTGGAAGTATTTTTTATGTGGATATTGGGATTCTTGTGGGGTGATGTTTGTTTGTTGTTGATATTCAATGTCGTGATGTTGAACATGTCATTGATGATATGTCATGTTTTGATGTTGTAATTTTAGACCTTGTTGTTGATGTTGTGGTTGTTGATATGCAACGTCGTGACGTTGAACATGTTATTGAAGATATGTCGTGTTTTGTTTTTGTTCAAGTACATCAAATATTTTCTCAAGTGAATTTAGGGAAATTTGATGTTGTAGATTTTGTCCTTGATTGTGATTTTGAAACCCTTGATAAGAGTGATTTTGATATGAATAAGGATTTTGATTGAAATCTGACATGTGACAAGATGCACTAAAACCTTGATTAGGGAAATTCATAGTTGATATATCATTTACATTTGTAGTATATGATGACCCCATGGGTGTATAGAGTGGAATTGAATTTGGGTGATGGATCGATCTATTGACATGTTTTGGGGACAGTTGGATGTTTTGATATGACTCTAATCTTTAGGACACAAAGTGTACAAGACTTGGACCGATATTTCACTATGTTTTTCTAGAGGATATGTGGATGATCTACTTGAACTAGCCTTGAGGTTGCAAGTAAATGTTAATATCTTAGAAATTGAGAGTAAGGGAATAATCCAAGTTTTTGTGTTTGTCTTGAATCCTAAAACTAGGTTGATTTTCTATTTTTTGATTTGGGGATGTGGAATGAAAGTTTGATAATCTATGATATGAATGTGGATGTCCAAATTTTTTTATGAATCTTATGTAAACTAAGTCTAAAATGAAGGAGGGTGATGTTGGATTTTGATTAATAGGTCTAATAATGCTCTCTGATGACTAAATGGAGTTTGAGGTCAATGTTGAAAATCAACTATTCTTAACAATTTTGAGGCCAATCTGTAAGTAGGTTGATAACGTTCCCTATTTAAAGCAATAGCGGCAGTGTTTTAGATCAATAGAAATTTTGTGTAAAGGAAATTGCGACTAAGTTTAGAAAAAGAAACTCTATTTTGATAGTGACTGTCAAAAACTAGAGACAACAATAGTGACAAATTTGAGCAATAGCAAATATATTTTTCAATAGTGCACATATTTTGCAATAGCGCTCATATTTTGCAATAACGCCAATATTTTTCAATAGCTACCAAGTTTAGGTCAATAGTGGTAAAACTTTTTGTAATAGCGACTCTATTTAATTTGTTTCCAGTTTTTGTTTAACATTAGTTTGGAAAAGTTTATAATTTTGAGACGTTTGGTGGATTTGATTGTTTTGAGAATATTCATCTGAGTTTTTGGCAAGTGATAAAGCACATTAATCAAAATACACAAAATTGATCGAAATGTTTTGATGATAAGGAGTAAAAACTAGCCCATGTTTAAATTGGTAATAACATCAAACCATATCAAGCAATATTATCCCTAATGTCAAATTGGCCAATGGCAAAACTTTTAGGCCCACAACTTGGAAGCTTCTTTGAAGTAAGGTAGGGACACCCTTCTGAGTGTATACACTTAAGTCTTTTGAGAATGGACAGATAGGGGCCTCCAGAATGGAAGGATGACCCAATCACCCTCTCCCTAGAATGTTACAAGTAGCAAGCTACAAGCAACTTATACAAGCCAAAGATTTATGTCTCAATTCAAGGGAGTTCATATGGTGAGTAAAGTTCTTCAGAGTATGGTGTGCATCTCTTGCACTAAACGATGTCGCCAAGTAGAATATCTCAAGAAAGGGTGGCTTTCTACTATAAAGTTCTTCACAATTGCTCAGAGGACACAACACCTAGCTATTATCCAACAAGCTACTAAAGTCTTTAACCACTCCTACTAGGGGCTCTATATACCCGAAGGTACCTCCTCATTCTGAACGACACTATAGACTAAGTAATCACCTATTAGATCTTGGTGTTTAGTCTTGATCAATTTATATAGTGGCTTGAGGGAAATACCGCTTTGAGTCACCTTGATTTCTCTAGTATGGGATGTATCTCAAGACAAGCCTGATCTAAAGGTGATGCTGAAAATAAACAATTGTGAAACCCAAAGTGCTTTTCATCACCCAAGATCATCAAAATATGTGAGGGAAGAGGATACACACTTGGTTTTCCAAGCATGGTGAACACGATATATAATTCATCATAGTTTCTTTTTAAGTCCTAAAATTGAAATGTGTGAAGATATCAATTTGATTTTTAAGTACACTAATTTCAAAGCATTTTAAACTTTAAGCAAGACATAGCAATGCATAAATCAAAATTGATTTGTTCAATTTTATAACACCAAATGAAATGTTTCTAATCACATTGTTCATATTAAAGGGTCAACAAATGAAAAAAATTCAATTTTAGGAACACCAATTGAAAATGTATGAGTTTCCTTGTTCAATTCTTTAAGCACCAAAGCAAAATATGAGATTTTCCTTGCTCATTTTTAAAAAGCACCAAAGTGAAATATGAAAGTTGCTTTGTTCAATTTTAAACACCAATTGAAATGTGAAAGTTGCCTTGTTCAATTTTAAACACCAATTGAAATGTGAAACTTGCCTTGTTCAATTCTTAAGCACCAATTGAAATGTGAGAATTATAGGTTCAGTTTTAAAAACACCAACTGAAGTGTGAGAATTATAGGTTCAATTTTAAAAACACCAATTAAAATATGTTTTAACTATGAAAGCTTAAAAACTGAAATGGCCTTGGTCTATTTTCCACCCTTGCAATCAAATTATCAATTGTCCACACAAAAATACGCCATAACCCTACAAGAGCAACACAAAAAATGTTAAGCAATCTCATAAAATGCAAGAAACAACCAGTAGTTAGGGTTAGATAATTGATTAAGCATCAAAACCCTACAACCTAGACCAAATTGTAATGTAAGTTAATTTTAGGTGCACCAATGGAAAATTTAACTATACAAAAAATGAAAACCACTTGCACCATTACAAAGAGCATAAAATTCTACCCCATTTAAAAAAAAATCACTGAAAAATACTTCCATATGACCAAGATATGGCCGTTTGAAGATAGGGTATAAAAGTCCTGATTGCCAGACAATAGCAATCCTGTTTACAACAATAGTGGCTCTTTTCTTAACAATAGCGACCTTGTTTAGGTCAATAATGACTAAGTTTAGGTCAAAAGCGACTCTGTAAATGTTAGTTAAAATACCCTTGTTTAGAAACTTGCAACATAAAAAATGTCAACAACAATCAAGTTTATGTCAATAGCGACAAAGTTTAGGTCAATAATGACCAAGTTTAGGTCAATAGTGATAAAACAAAAGTGAAATGTTCTAGTTTAGAAAAATTGATTCTTCAGAAAGGCGTACACTATTGAGAACATGCAACTGCTTATAAAACTCAAAGAAAATGTTAAGGTTAAGGACCTAGGTCCCACCGGGCATGCCAAATTTCATAAGGGGGGAATAAAGAAATATAGGAAAACACAACAAATGAATAAAACAAACTTAATTCAAACAAGATAAAATTCCAACCATACTCATGAAATGAAGTTCCAAAATAATGAAATCAAACAATGTAATACTAAAGATAACATAAATTGAATTTAAAACCTCAAAAGCTATACCAATCCATGTCGGAGTTGTGTTTGTATCAACGTTTGGATGTCGAATTACTCGATTCAATACAAAGCCTCCATTGTTGTTGTTGCAAAAGCTTTAATTCATGTTGATAATGGTGAACCGGAATGTGAGGATAATAATTGTCAAAATGTGTTCAAGAATTGGTAGTGCAGCGCTTCGCTGTGTAAATTCTAGATGATTTGTGAGAAGCTAGACAATTTTTTTTATATATTTCATGTTTCGAGATGAACGATCGAGATTTCCTAGTAAAAGATCATGATCGACGGTTGAGAACCGTTGAGAGGAAATGGATTGGACAATTAGATTATGTGATTGATTCAATTAAGGATTTTAATTGGATAATCAATGGAATTAGATGATAATGATTGGTGGGATTGGGAAAGCTAATTTGAGTGGTTAGTGGGATTGAAGAATCAGGTTTAGTTGTTAGTGGAATTGAAGAATAGATGAGTTGGTTAACTGATTAGAGTGAGAAATTGGTGATCATGATTTGCTCAATCAAAACGAGGGTGAGGACAATTAATTAATATTAGAGATGAACGTGCAAGTCATGTTTGACTTCAACAAATAAAGTTGTATTTGTTTATTGACTATGTTGAATGATTTCAAATAATTAATTTAATTATTCAAGTTTAGAGAGGGAAAAGTGATGTGATTTAAATTATTAATGATAATAATTTAATTGATTTAGAGGAATAGGGTATATTAGAGACAATTAAATAATTGATGTTTATTTAATTAATCAGGAGGAATAAAGTTAAATTAAGACATTTATTAAATAAATGAGATTTATTTAATTCAACATAAATGATGATTGAGGATGAATTAATTAAATAATGTTAAACCACTTAATTAATAGACGAATATAAAATTTGATAATAATTAAATAATGTATTATTTAATCATTTATAATAGAAGGGTGAAAGTTAGTTAAATAGTGTTGTTTTCCAATCATGACAATTTAGGGTATGTACATCAGTACCAACACCGTCTACATTAGTACCACCAGGTGGTTCAACATGAGCATAAACATTAAAAAAAAATTCATCAAGAAAAGAATAAAAAGAAAAATTGTTCTCTAGTGAGAACCACTACGATGACACTTTGGACAAGTACCATGATGAAAACTTGAAAAACAAGCATCATGTGTAGAATTGAACATCTACATGTGCCATTTCAGGTGGAATCATATCAGCCTATCCATAATAAATCCAACATTCCATCCATCTCCATCCATCTTATCCATAATAAATCCATGAACCATTCATCCAACCCATTTTAATCCTAATCCAACTTATCTTGATCTTGGAAAAGTTTCGGTGTACACTTCACACTTGCTTATGGTAAACATCTTGACATGGGTCACTATGATTGATCCTATCATATCCAACATTATCTAACCCATGAAGGCATTGTCCAAAGGGGCATACTCTATCCAAACATGCTATCCAATCATAAGATAATCCTTGCATTTTTTTACATTGCTAGACATTGGCGATAGGTACTTACATCTTACTTTAGAATAAATCTTGATCTATGTCTTCTAGCTCACAATGTGATCTAGGCATTGTCTAAACAATTCAAACAATCCATATTAGTTGCATCCTATTGACACTTCAACATGGTATCAAAACATTCAACAATCGTGTTCCTAGCCTGGCTACAAATCTCGATCAATCGTTATTCGATCAATCAATCATCATCTTGGGACATATCTTTCCCAATCCTCATGTTGTTCCTATCATGACAACACTATCTTTACATTATTGTGTATCCTCAATAATGTTATCATTATTAGAAATTACTTAATTAGATCAATCGATTTTAGTTGGCCTATCAACAAGATCTCAAAAGACTATTGATATCCCTACATACTAATATCTCTTTATCATCCCTGCATATTGATATCTCTTTATCATTCATCATATGATCAACATCAAAATAAAAAACATCTAGAAAACCAACAAAATCCAAAACAAAATTGTAAAATATCAAAAAATCCCAAAAAATAGTTTATGCTTTGAGTTAAACAAGTCGAACTACATTGTCTCTAAGATTGCACGTAGGCAAGGCTAATCTTTGATTGGCCCCTGAGGCACTAGGTCAATCCCTTTAGGTCCCCTTATTTGTTTCTAAATCTCTCGAAAACAACATCAAAAAAATAAAAAAACCTCAAAAGTCCTATCTCCATTATCACTTATCCGCAATAATCTCTCCATCCATAATAAACAATCATCACCCTCAACCTTTGACAAAACAGACAACAAACAAAGCAACATCAAAAGCTAGAACTTTCAAGCAAACAATCACAAATATTTGATTGCAAACATACTAAAACAATGCCAAAGTGTTAACTACCTATCTATTGACAATTTGCCATCAACATTTTGAGATATGTCTTAACGGATAGATTGTTCCCATAATAGACATCATCAATAACAAATAAAAGCTTGAAACCTCAAAACAAATATGGCAAGTGATACATCAACATTGTTTATCTTTTTGTTATTTTATCTTTCTGATTTATCTTATTGACTCATTCCTAGGATCTCTTGAGGATGTACATAAGGATTTGGAGAGGAAGGAATGGGGGAAATTGAGTGTCATTTTTGTTTGGTCTATTTGTTGGATATTTTTGTAATACTACCATGGCGAATACTTGCCTTGTGTGTGTGGAAGTCATTTCAAGAAACTAAAGCGGCCTTGCATGTTTGGTTCCTCATACCTCTCTGTGCACTAGTCCAAAATGCTCTGAACTTCTAACCCACACACTCTAACAAGGTTTTTGTATGTTTGGTATGAGCAAAAATACTCCTTGTTTGCAGAGTCAAATTCCACGTAATGGATACAATGCCACCTTGGTTATCATTACCATGGTGCATCATGTCTATTTCCTACATCAATAAGGATTGCTAAAAATATGAAGTCTCTATGAAGTAAAAGCAAACTCATCATGTTCTACATATCATAATCATCTAAAACAATACTTCTATCTTCTAAAATCTTACTAACATTTTCTTCTAGTCAACATTTCTTCTGTCAGTGCTTGCACTTAAACGCATCAAATTAGCTTGTCAAAAAAATTGGCTCATTATGTAAAATTTTCACCAAATTTCTCAAGGGGGCACCATGCTATCCCATTGTCATCAGAGCATACCAAGGCAACTCCCATGCTATCCTGTTGTCACTGGGTCATACCAAGGCAACTCCTGAGCGACAAATTTTTGAATTTTCTTTGACACAATGCTCAAAATCGCATTGTATTAAAGAGGGGCAAAATGTAGATACCCTAAATTGTCTTGACTAGTGAACAACACTATTTAACTAACTTTCACCCTTCTTCTCTAAATGATTAAATAATACTTTATTATTTAATTATTATCAAATTTTATATTTGTCTATTAATTCAGTGATTTAACATTATTTAATTAATTCATCCTCAATCATCATTTCAACTAATTAAATAAATCTCATTTATTTAATAAATGTCCTAATCTAACTTTATTCCTCCTGATTAATTAAATAGCATCAATTATTTAATTATGTCGCTAATAAGACCCCCATTCCTCTAAAATCCAATTAAATTATTATCATTAATAATTTAAATCCATCTTTTCCTTCTTTAAGCTTGAATAATTAAAATTAATTATTGACATCATTCAAAAGTTCAACATACAAATGCAACTAGCTTTGTTGTTAAAGTCAAACATGACTTTGCGTTTATCTCTAATACTAATTAATTATCCTCACCCTCTCTTTTTTTGGTTAAGAGTAAATCATGATCGATTTCTCCCACTCTAATTAGTTGACTAGCTCATCTTTTCTCTTTAATCCACTAACCACTCATTGATTCTTCAATCCACCTAGCATGTGATTCTTCAATCCCACTAACCACTCAGCTTGATTTCTTCAATCACATAGATTATGCAATCTAAAATTCTTTAATTATGCAATCAACATCCTTAATTGGATCAATTACATAAGCTAATTGAGCAATCCATTTCCTCTCAATAGTTCTCAACCATTGATCATGATATTTTACAACTGAATCTTGATTGTTCATTTTGAAATGAAAAAATCTATAAAGCAATCTTCTACCTTCTCACAAATCATCTAGAATCTTCACTTGTAAAGTGTTGAACAATTTATCTCTTAAGCACATTTGAGACTTATTATTGCATTCCCTGGATTTCACCATTATCAACATGACTCGAAGCTTTTGCAACAACAACAATGGAGGCTTTATATTGAATTGAACAATCTGACATCCAAACGTCAATACAAACACAACTCTGACATGGGATGTTATAGATTTTAAGGTTTTGAATTCAATTTATGTTATCTTTAGGATTACATTGTTTGATTTCGTTATTTTAGAACTTCATTTCATGAGTATGGTTGGAATTCTATCTTGTTTGAATTAAGTTTGTTTAATTCATTTGCTACTTTTCCTATTGCTTTATTCCCCCCTTATGACACAAGAGATTGTAATCAAACAAATTGCAAGAGATTTGTATAATTTCGATTTGAAAATTTATTTAATTTTCATATTAATTATTTGCTTTACTTTGACATGTATCCACCTAGTAATTCACATGCACATCAAAGTGAGAGAAAAATGTAGGTGAAAATTGCATGCCCATGCCCCTTTCCCTTATGTGTGGTTTGCTTAGTTTTAGAAATTATTTTAAATGTAATAATGTATTGTAATGATCTAATCCTTGCATAAATTAATTTTTCAATTTTACTCCAAACATATAAAGATAACAAGTAACAAAAGGCAATACAATAATTTTTTCCTTTCTTCATTGATAAATGTATACAAGTTACAATATATTTCCACATGAATTCCATTTCATTGCAAATATAAATTAGAGTACAAAAGTAATACAATTACATACATAGCTCAAGAGCTTTTGAACAAATAGTAGTAAGAAGGTCCAAGATTCTTTTCCTTTCAAATCTTGGTACATCGACCACTTGTTGTGGAGGAGAAACATCACTCGGGCGCTTTTCTGCCAACCATAGACTTATAATGCGGTCCCTCGCACATCCATTATTCAATAGATGGCCCTCCCTTCGTTGACAAGATTGGTAGGGTATCCTTTAACGATTACCAATTGAGCATAGTGTTGTTTCCTACACAACTAGAACCTTGCTATTTCACAATCTCGAACTAGTACAAGGATCATAATGAACTGACAGTGTAGTCTCAACTATCTCACACCTAAGTGGATATACATTTCACTACTTTGGCCAAAGTATTCTCATTCAATACTTTGAATGAAGGTCATCTATCATAAAAACTACTCAGGGCCGATTTGACTTAAGGCTATCTTACTCTATGCATAGGCTATGTCCTTCAATGGGTATTCAGTCACCCCAGACTACCTACAACAAACTATCTACTTAGAAATGAAACAGTCTACAAGTGTCTTGTAACATAACTCCTAATCTGTAAATCTTTATCCTTGGAGTGCTTAGCTTGTCTCAGTCAACCTAATAACTTAAACCTTAAGACCATACTTGATTCTGCCTTCATTTTGATCCTAATAGATAATAACTACTTCATCGTATTCTCCATTTATGAAGATCATACAAAACATGCAATATTCATTCTAAATGCATTTAAATCCCTTCCTTTATCTCTTTCACATTATTTTCCCTTTTATGCAAAACATTTAAATCATTCCCTTAATTTCCTTTCACATAAATCCCCTTTTCACAAATTCCCTTTTTCATTGATTCCCTTACACAAATTCCCTTTTATGCATAACTTATAAATGTTTTCCTTAATAATTCCATCCTCTTATAACTATGGAAAACAAACAAGCACAAGAAAATAGAAACCAACACTCAAATTAAAAGATACAAAATGAAGAAGTTCAATGCTTGTTTCAAAGTTTCTCCTTCCCAAATCGTACTTCTAGTCCCTCTTTCAATCAAGCTTCCAGAAAAATAGTGACTTCTTACTAAAATTGACTTCCCAATGATGGATTCTCACTCTATATTGAACTCCTTATGAATCTTCACTCAATAATGAACTCACCACTAATTTCTTATTCAATAATGAACTCACAATGATTTCACTCTCAACTGTATTGGGATTATTCACTGTCTATGGCAAATTGCTGGTAAAATCTCTATATTTTCTACTCAAAAAAATAGAGTATATAAACATAATTATGAAATGGAAATGTAAGCTCAGAGAAATGCTAAACTCAGATTCCAAAAGTGATGCCATATAGAATGGAAAGGCGTCTATATATAGGGCCTGAAATGCAACGTTTTCCACTTATGAAGGCATGATAAATGACAACACAATGCTCAGAAATATTCGAAGAGAGTCATGGCGGGTTTCTAACCCCTTACTCATAAAAAATGGAAGTGATTCAACTTCATTTTGAGCCAACAAAACAAGAATAAATCAACTCAGTAAGAGAAATCTCCACCTACAGGAAACTTACCTGTAATGGCGCCCATGTAAAAATGATTCATCATTTAGTGAATCAGTCAAGGCAATACTTTAAACACCTCACCAGTTGCAAGGTGCGTCGCCCATATTCATAGCATTGGTTGAAAATTTATTTAGGCAACTTGTGTATTTCCTCAAGCGCCATTTTCACAAGAAAGCTTCTTTCAACAATTTTTGCCTTTTTCCAAAAGTTTAACTATTTACTTACAAAATATTTTGATTCCTCATTGAACTTTATGTTTTAAATTCTTTTAAATGAAAAGGCTCGATTCTCTTTTACTTGAGATTTATTATTTCTCCATAGTTTAATTTTAAATATTTACTCCAAGTAAAAATTTAATCTTTTAATTTTTCACTTTAGAGTTTTAAAATATTTTAAACCATATATTTATATATATTATATACTATATATGTATATATATATTATGTAATTATTAATATATTCATATATATATAAATATTTTCCTCATTACTCTTGTAATGTATATATATATGTATATATTATCTTACTATAATATATATACATATATATTTTTTCTTTATATAATATATATAAATATATATATTTACATATATATTTACTTATCTATGTATATATCGTTTAATATCAATACACCATCGATATATACATATATACATACATATACATGTAAATTACCAGACAATAATATCACAATATTATTTATATCCACAGTTAATAGGTAGTGTGTATGTATATACATGTGTATAACTGTATATATCTCTGTGCATAAGTATGTGTATGTATACCATGTCTACACATACGTATGAGCATATCCATTTGCCTATCATACGTCTGTATCGATATGTTTATACATATGGATATGTGTACATAATATATGCATGTGTATACATACCCACTCAACCTATACATATATATCCACTCACGTTTTCCACACAATGATCACAATATAGTAAGTTTGATAAACAAATAATCATCACTCACAAAGCACAAAGAAGTAAACGAGACTCCTAAATCCTATGGATGACTTATCAAGACCAACTTTTCTGACTTGGTTCCTCCAAACCTATAATGACGTGTGTGTATATGCTCAAATGATTCTCGTTATTGTTTACCCGGCCAAGCTCCTCTCCCAAGTGATATTTCTCCTCTGCTTGGAGGAATGGTCCTCATACCTGCACATAATGACATGACAACAAAAGGCATATGTTCTCAACAATGCAGTATACATAAAACATCTCAAAGGTTAGAATAAACATTATTCAACATCTTACATGCAACATTCATCAAGAATAACATCTAAATAAGACAATCATTAAATGGTGACACTTTCATATTGATAACAAGAACAACATGTTTTATTCATCACATTGATTCAGTCACTACAATTAATTTCCCTATGCAATAGGAGCTATACAATCGAGGTGTAACAATATGTGTACAAGTGCTATATTCTTGCATGGATTCATCTCATAACATTCCCATATATCGATTATGCCATCACTTATCTCTATAGATCTAATCTTCATCCCTTGATCCCTCTCAATTACCTTAGATTAGAATTGTAAGTGCAAATTTGATCTAGGTCACTTTCACACTCATGGACCTAAATTCTATACTTTTAAAATTAAAATTAAAATTTTATCCCAATGACTCCCTCCTACTAGCCAACATGAGCAAACTTAAAGCACACATGTGTTGATTTGTGTGTTTGGTGGTTGTATTTAAGGACACTCATTCATTTTAAATTATCTAGGAGTTCTGTAAGTAATTATCATAGAGCATTTATTGGGAGCATCATAATAGATCATTAGAGAATTACACCAACATACACCATCCTATGTCCATTGCATGCTTGCTTATTGTTTGTAAATCTCTCACTTAGAGTCATGAAAAATATCCAACTAGGGGTCTAACTAAGAACAACATGGACTTGCAATTTATTAGATTTCGAAAAGTATTCCTAAACATTGTCAACCCTTACACAAATTTAAGTTTTAGAAGGCTTTGTTGAGCAAATTATGATAGTGTACACCTCACCAATTTAGATCCACGAGTCATAATTTAGGTTCATAAGTTGATTTGGATTTCCACCCATAGAGATCAAGTTCACATGTGCGTAGATGAACTTGGGTGAAAAATAGTTAGTCAATAGAATATTCTTCATATAAGCAAGCCCAAAAAAACGAGTACCTTTACAAATTAATTTTTAATATTTGTCAGAACATACATTCTCGTCATAACATACATTCTCATCATCAAATTTTAAACTAAATATCACAATTAACTTATTTTAATTTTCATATTAAATTTCTATAGTTTTTTTTTAATTTTTAATTCTAACTCATTACCCTAATTTAGATTTCCTTTATCACCATGATTTAATTAATTATTTAAAAAATATTTAATATTTCTTTACATTTATGACGTAATTATAGGAAGCCCACTTCAAGTACTATATTCGTGGAACAAGGGGTCCCATGAAAATTTTCATTTTTTTGCTACAAAATAAATTAAAATCTTGAATCTTGTTTATGGAAATAGGAGCCTCGTGAACTCTCTTTAGAGTGGATCATAGAACTTAAAATTTTGTTCTCTAATTCATATGAATTTTGTTACCACAATATCATTTCATCTACAATTTTTAAATTTCCACCAATAGATTTAAAGAATAATTAAAAAAAAAAATTCTTAACCAAAATAAAGAATCTTACAAAACTTTTGAACTTGCTACCGTTACAAAATCTATAACTCCCTACAGCTCCTAAGCACCTCTAAAATATATAAAATATGATAGACAGCCCCTCCATGAAACCGCTCCCTTACATGCCGAATAATGATAACTCATTTCGTCAGAGGCTTTGACCAGCTTTGTAGTCAATGGCAATAATCTATCGCGTAAAATATGATATAGTCCATGGCAGATTGAAGAAAGTAGGCCGCCTCTGGCTGACGGGGTGGACGCGTTGAGAGAGGCTGCTGTGGTAGGCCCTCTCCACGCTCGACTGGGTCATACTACATTTTCCTTTTACCTGTCTCCTTAGCATTGCTCTTCATCTTCATTTCAACAAAATTGCATTCCATTTCCTCTTCTACAACATCACTTCCTTCTACAATTCTGGTCTTTATGGACAGGTAAGGCCAATCTGGTACAGACAATTTGCTAGCAGTGATCAGAAAATTATATTCCAAGTCTGTTTTCCTTGTATTTTGCAATTTATAGGCAGGAAAGTGCACTGCAGTCAAGGTTGAGACACCTTAGATTATACCGAGGCTTCTCGAATTGCAATTCTATGTAGTTGATTTTGAAGCCGGGTGGCAGGAGCTCCTTGGTTATCACGACTTCACGTTTTTGAAGCCCTGTGGTAGCAAGACCTTTCACTTAATTTGATTCAACGGAACCCTAAGGTGTGAGCTCTCCACTGATTCTTTCTAATTTATGTATTGCATGGAAACCTGTTATGAAGCCCTAAGTTGGAAAGCTGTTTAATTTTTGGCGAGCTATGTTATGAAACCCTAGGTTGGAGAGCTGTTGAATTTTGATAACCTATTGTGGAAAGGTCTTGAAAATCTTCCGAGTGTCTGCTTTTGAAACCCAAATGTGTAGTCTATAATTGTAAGGTAATCCTTTGAGAATTGAGAGGAATGGCAGACAGTATGTCAATGGATGAGAAGTCATGGCAGGAGCTTCTGAGAAAAATGCTGCCGGCCGGGGCACGGATACCTAATCAGGAAGAGCTGGATTATTCATTTGCCATGGAGTATCAAGGCCCGCCTGTTTTGTACGAGATACCGAAAGTTGATCCACTGGATGCTAGACAAATTCCCACTGCAGCTGTTGCAGGGCCAGTAACTGACTTACCGCAGTTGCCAGTTATCCAACCGATACAAAATGCATCCCCAGTTAAAATTAATCACACAGCATCAATTTTTCAGCCTGATAAGAGTAATTTTGCTGTGGGAAAAACTTTTTCCAAAATGATATTCAAACGGAAGCCTTCTGATATAGAAAATCCAGATGCTCCAAAATCACCCGATTCTATAGTTTCTATGAAATCTGCTGGTGACTCTTCACCAGTCTCCACTGTACACGGAGGACCAAATTTGTCACTTTCTCCCAGCTATGCATCTGAGATTGTTGATGGTGATGATGGCACGGCCAGTGGTACACCCGCAACCGATGGAAACCAACAACTAGATTCAGAAAATGCTGGAGAAAATAAGCCCTCAAAAAAACTCTTGGAATTGGAATCCGATAGTGCTCAAGGTCGGATTAGTTTTGCCAGGAAACTGTCCGTGGAGAAAGTCCACCCACATTTGGAGTCTCATAATGCCGGAGAATGCGAAACGTTCATTGAGGACAACCCTGAGGAGAAAGTCAATCCGGAACCAGAGTTTGCTAGCCTGGGAGAACATGTGCAGTCACTTAAGGAATCATGCGTGGAAACGGATTACCCGCAATTGGAAACTAATGAAGTGAGAGAGAGTATGGAGAAGACCACTATATATTCAGAAATAAATGGTTCTGCATGCGGGGAGCCACATAGTGCTGAGCCTGGGAATAGTAAAATAATTATTATAGATGAAGCTCAACTACCATCAAGTTTTGGTAGTGCTGAGGAAAATTCAAATGCATCACATTCAGGCCTTCTAGAATCAAAAACAAGACCAAATTCGAGAGAAGTGGGGATATCTTCACAAACAGCTGTTCCCACTGAGCCTGTTTCATCTGATTGTGATCAATCCATCCCTTCTCCATTTCACGGTTCACCTAATGAATCATTTGACGCAGTTGATATGAATACAAACGAAGGACAAACAGTTATACTTGAGAATACTGAAGAAAAGGAACTGGAGGGTACTAGTTCAGGCCATCACAATTCTTCAGGCACACCAACGGCACCCGATGCTACATTGAGAGACTTTCCAGAATCCAAAGCAGGATCAGATTCAAGAGCAGAGGGTGAATCTTCACTTGCTATTGTTTCTTCTCGGGCTTTTTCATCTGATTCAGATGAATCCTCTCCTGCTGCACTTCATGGTTCACCTTCTGGATCAGTTAACTCAATCCACAGGGATGCAAGGAGAATAGCAGTAACATTTGGGGATACTGAAGAAAGGGAATTAGACAATACAGGTTCAGGCCGTCTAAATTCTTCAGAGAACCCTATGGTGCCAGAAAATAATGATGGAATTACCAAGGCACTTAGGAAGAAAGGAATGTGTTATAGATGTCTGAAAGGCAATCGGTTGAAGGAGAAAGAAACATGCCTGGTTTGTAATGCCAAATATTGTGGCAATTGTATCCTCAGGGCAATGGGTTCGATGCCTGAAGGGCGCAAATGTTTAGGCTGCATTGGCCAGCCTATTGATGAGTCCAGGCGGTCAAGCTTGGGTAAATGCTCCAGAATCTTGAGCCGCTTGTTTAGTCCCTTGGAAATTCAACAAATCATGAAGGCTGAGAAAGAATGCCCAGCAAATCGGCTGCAACCAGAATATTTATTTGTTAATGGAAAGCAACTCCGGCCAGAGCAAATGGTCATTTTACTTGGTTGTCCTAATCCACCCCGCAAATTGAAGCCTGGGCAATACTGGTATGATAAAGTATCTGGTCTTTGGGGCAAGGTAAACAATCTTTTCCTGTAGATAACTCTGATAAAGTTTTCCTATACTGACTAACAATGAATTCAAAGATTTGAGGGAGTTAAACTCAATTGATTTGTGTTCTCTTTTATTGTTTGCCCCATTAAACAGGAAGGACAGAAACCAGACCAAATCATAAGTGCACACTTGAATGTTGGAGGAGATCTTCAACATGATGCTAGTAATGGCAATACACATGTTTATATTAATGGACGAGAAATAAGTAAAATTGAGCTCAAGATGCTCAAGGTGATTATGGAATTTCTACAACTAGACTTTGTTCCTTGAAAGACCCTTTTATTTTAAATCAATTTTTGTTTTAAATTTTTATGTTATTTTTCTTTCCATTTGCAAATATCTGCCTTTTGCTTCTATCTGAGTAATTATTGTTAATAAATCTTAACTGAAGCATCGTATTATCTGGTCAAGTCTATGCACAAAGTGCTTTATCTGTATGATCTATTTGTTGAAATGGTTTCTGATTATGTTGCCTTTTCGTTCTGTTTGGGAGTATTTATTTGGTAGCTGTGTAATCTTTTTATTGTAAGTCCTACACCAAGTGCCATGCATTTTATAATCTAATGACTATTATCTTTGAATGATTTCTCTTGAAGTTGAATCAGTTTGAATTCCTATCACCTATGTAAAGAGAAGTCAATTTCGTTATATCCTATTTATGAATGCTTCTATACTTTGGAAAGAAGGATAAGAAATTAAAAGATAGGTGTACAAAACAAACAAGCAACTATCAAGAACAGGTTTTCAAGTTTCAAATAGTCACCATTTCTGGAATTTTCTTTCAACCAAGTTTCTCCTACCATATCATATTCTAAAAAATAAATAAATAGCGGGACAAATCTTCTACCTGTGCCAAATATTGCCATCTTTTGCATGGTATCCAATTTCAACTAAGTGCAAGATGCCTGCATTTCAAAATGAAGACCAGACAAATATCTGGTTCTTTTTCAACTCTAACTCTTTTTCAAAGTTTCAAATAGTCACCATTTCTGCATTTTCTTTTAATTAAGTCTCTCCTACCTACCATAACATCTCTAAAAAAATAAATTATCTACTGAGACCAATCTTCTACCTGTGCCAAACATTGCCATGTTTTATATGGCATCCAATTTGAACTAAGTGTAAGATGCTTCCTTTTCAAAATAAGAGCAGAAAGAAACCTAATTTTTATTTCATTTCAAATTCTTTTGACTTTTGAATTCACAGTGGGCAGGTGTACAGTGTGCGGACAAACCTCACTTTTGGGTGGATTCAGATGGCACATACCGAGAGGAAGGTCAGAATAAACCCAAAGGAAACATATGGGGAAAGGTATGTGTATCTTTCTATGAATTTGAATGATCTCTCGCTTGCAAATATTTTCTCTGCCTCTGCCTGTTTAATGCCAAATGTCTTTTCGTAAAGATGCTTAATATTTTAAACCTTTTCTAGGAAGGAACCTTTGCCAGGCAGGCAGTAATACGACTATATTGCTCTTTTCTGTCATTACCTACACCCCGTGGCAATGCTGTTGTTGGACCAGAAGATATCAATAATCAGTCAAATAGATCCATTCCAGAATACTTAGAGCAGACGGAAGTTCAGAAACTTTTATTGTTGGGATATGAGGGTTCTGGCACAAGTACTATTTATAAACAGGTAATTGACAATGGTTTTGTTGAATCTATTTATGCAACGTCATCCATATACTATTATTTTTGTTCTATTCAAAAGCTTGAGCTACTAGATCTTTGTTTTTGATTTTTGGATGTTGGTATGCTTCAGTAATCTGACCACCTTATACCTGTCACATCAGTCTGATTTTATTGAAATAAATGTTTCAGCAAGCTTGAAATATTTTATACGAATGACCTGGTTGCCACCTCAAATTATCATTTGATAAACATATATTACTTTACTCATCATGGCAGTGGGTCAAGTTCTTATTAATGCTTTCATGCTTTTGAACTCATAAATTGATGTTTTCATGAAGAAAGGAGGCGTTGAGAAAGACAATTGACATTTGACATCATGACAAAGTAAGATGGAATTAATAAGAAAAATCAGGGACACTCTGTTCGAAGAGAGAATTCTTAAAATTTGAAGGAGTATCCAGAAGACAAGGCAAAGAGATGTGAATCACTTTCCCTCCCAGACCTAAAAGGCATGAATCTCCAAGTGACATTTGAGCGCTATAAGAACCTCCCCAATGGTCTCATTTACACATGACATGCAAAAGTGCAGTGCTGCCAAATATGGAAACAATTGTAGAGACCCTAGGAAAGCATTTCAAAGGGGAGATGGAAGTTGTCAGAAACCATTATCTGTGTTCTAGTTTCATGGAAGAAAGACCAATACCTGAACAGTGGTACCAGAGCAGAGTTATTCAAGTTCTTTTTTTATAGAACAAATGACTCTTTTGAGCTTTGAACATTTGATTCATGGTGAAACTGAAACGAATATTATTAGTGTTTTTTTGTTAATCACTGATAATTATTTCTGTCTGTTATTACCTATGTTGCTGGTTTGGGTTTGGGCTTGGTGGTTTTTGTTTGTAGAATAGAAATAACTGTAATTTGCACAAAATGTACAAAATTAAATACAGAACTGAGAACACAACTAATAATTGGTAGTTCAATGTCAATTGTCAAATGTTAAAAATAAAAAAAAACAAAAAAGGTTTATCTTAGTGCTACTGTTAGAGTTTTACCCTTGTCATTCTTCCTTCATCAGTACAGCTGTATACTGTTGTTACCATACAGCAGAGAAGCATACCCAGCAGCTGCCTTGGTCTGTGTGCAGGTGGATTGAATGTGGCTTAGCAGTGATGGCAGAGTTCATGTCTGTTTCTGTGCAGCAAAGAGATTTGTGTGTGGTGCAGCAGCTTTTAGTTGGCATCCTTGTGATAGAAGCACACATATGCCCATCCTTATTTAGAAGTGCTGTTCCAAGTTAGGAAGACACTATTTTTGTTCTTAGATTAGCTGCCTTGCATGGGAAGGTTATATTTTAGCAGTGAGTTGACTGCTGTTCCAGATGTATGAGTCTAAGTTTAGACTTTGTTTTCTGCTTTTTGCTACTTTAGATCATGCAGTTTGCTTTTTCAGATTTAGCAAGTGTTATCTGTGTGGTCCTGCAGCTTTTAGTTGGCATCCTTGTGATAGAGGCACACATATGTCTATCCTTATTTAGAAGTGCTGTTCCAAGTTAGGAAGCATTATTTTTGTTCTTAGACTACGTGCCTTGCATGAGAAGGTTTTATTTTAGCAGTGAGTTGACTGCTGTTCCTGATGTATAAGTCTAAGTTTAGACTTTGTTTTCTGCTTTTTTCTACTTTTTTCTACTTTAGATTATGCAGTTTGCTTTTTCAGATTTAGCTAAGTGTTATCTTTAGCTGCAGTTCTATTTTCACCTAAAGTGCATAAGTTAGGACACTTCCAGCTTTAGGCAGTTTGACCCATAGTTTGCAGACTCGGCTGGACTCGGCGGACTCGCCGCGGACTCCGGAATCCATTGGCCAGCCGAGACGAGTCCAGGAGAGTCCTGGCTCGGGACTCGGGAGTCCAACCTCAGGACTCGGAGAGTCCTGAGGTCAGACTCGGGAGTCCCAACCCAGGACTCTCCTGTGTGGCTGGGAGTCAAAAGGGGTTAAAAAGAGTCCTGAGGTTGGACTCGGGAGTCCCAACCCAGAACTCTCCTGTGTGGCTGGGAGTCAAAAGGGGTTAAAAACCCATGTTTTTTTTAACTTTTTCTTTCATTTTAACACTCAAGTTTGTGAAATACAGGTCTGCAAATTGAATTGGGGTTGAAAGAAGCTAGGATTATATGTAAACATTTATAATCTTATGATGTTGTTATACATTGAAACTATGAGTATTTGATGACTATGAATGATTAAATTTCAATTATTGAGTGTTTGATGATCATATAACATGTGTAATCATTGAATTATGAGTGTTTGATAATCAAATTAGGCTCTTATGTTCTCTAAATGCATTAATTTGTTCTTGTTTTTTTGTAAAACTACGGTTTTTTTTTTGCCGAGTCCTAGCCTAGTCTTTTCCGAGTCCATGCCGAAGTCCGAAGTTCGAGTGTATTTTGGGCTGCCGAGTCCGGGCGAGTCCGAGTTTGCAACTATGGTTTTGACCCATGCAAGATAGGGCACAGTTCCAGTTCATAGCCTTCTTCATCTATAAAAGAAAGGTAGCGGTGTGAGTGATTTATTCATTGTTCAGTTTTGAGTTAGTGCAGTGTATTTCTTTTCAAATTTAATGAAAAGACAGTTGCAGGTTTGAGAGTGCAATATCATGTAGCTTGCTGTTTGCTTTTCAGTGTGGTTCATTTGTAGATTCTAGTATCTGGAATCAGCAGTTTTGATAGGAGTTATTAAGTTTCCTAGTAGTCAAGGTTTTATTTCTGAGCGTTAAATCTGCTTACCAAGATATGAAAGTAGCTTGCTGTTTGCTTTTCAGTGTGGTTCATTTGTAGATTCTAGTATCTGGAATCAGCAGTTTTGATAGGAGTTATTAAGTTTCCTAGTAGTCAGGGTTTTATTTCCGAGCGTTAAATCTGCTTACCAAGATATGAAAGTAGCTTGCTGTTTGCTTTTCAGTGTGGTTCATTTGTAGATTTTAGTATCTGGAATCAGCAGTTTTTATAGGAGTTATTAAGTTTCCTAGTGGTCAGGGTTTTATTTCTGAGCGTTAAATCTGCTTACCAAGATATGAAAATTAACATGGTTTTGGAGTGGATAATCCTTTCAGCAGTTGTGATGCCTGTGCTTCAGTGATGGAAGCTGATTTGTGCCTGTGAGAAGCACAAGGACTTGTGATAGGTTGTTGGGTGTGATGCCTAGGATCTTCCAGTGATTGGAAGGTTGATTTTAACGTGAGATAAGTAGCTGATTTATTTTAGCGAGTGATGCCCAAGAATCTTCAATGACTGAAGAGACCTGGACTTGCGAGAGGTTCTAGGGTGGGATACCCGAAGTACTCTAGTGATTGGAGTGTTCATCCACACCCATGATAAGTTTCTGATCTTAGTTTGTCCCATAGCA
Organism: Sequoia sempervirens; assembly: GCA_007258455.2. Lineage (NCBI taxonomy): Eukaryota > Viridiplantae > Streptophyta > Pinopsida > Cupressales > Cupressaceae > Sequoia > Sequoia sempervirens. The sequence goes on along the minus strand of VDFB02105785.1, from coordinate 279,960,459 downwards.
GCAAAAATCGTTTGGGGAAAAAATCGGCAAACCAAAAGTTCAGGATTTTTTGAAAAAATCAGGGAAAAATCGGCAAAAAATCGGAAATAAAAAAATATATAATTATAATTATAATATTTTTTAATATAATATAAGTCGTAACATATTAATATATTGATATAATATATATTATAATTATTATACTATATTATAATTATTATACTATATTAATATTATTATACTATATTATTAATATATAATTATATTATATTATATTAATATAATTATTATATTTTATTATTATTATATAATTATATTATACTAATATAATAATAATATAATATTATATATATAATTATATTAAATTATTAATATATTATAATATTATAACAATATAACTATGGTGTCAACCTGCTTTCCCAAAGTTGAGTCTGGAGGGGCCTGCTCGATGACTGTTTGATCATTCCGCTTGCACCCAATCTATCGTCAGCATCAGATTCAATGGCTTGATCGACAATGAATTAAATAGGCAGTTTCATGGTGGCTAGCACTTATAGCCATGCCAGATAAAGTCGTGTAGGAATATACCAGATAAACCCTAACATAAATTGCGATACTCCTTGCCAAAAATCGCCGAAAAATCTGTCGAAAATCATGCAGATGTTTTTTATAGGTAATCATGAGTTTAAACCCTCAGAAATCAGAATTAAATTAAAAAAATCCGTCGAAATTCAGAAAATTGGCGTGTTTCTAGGGTTTTTTTTCACGATTTTAGCTGATTTTTAACTAATTTAAATGCCAAACAAGTCGTGATTTCAACGATTTTTTCGGTAGTCGACGCGCCTGAAAAAATCAAAATTTCTCAGGGGAAAAAATTAGCAAACCTGCAGAGTTTTTAAAAATCGCGATTTTTGCAATTTTTTCGCGATTTATGCTTCTATGGTTTGTCCAACTGATCTAGTAAGTTTTGATGTGTTCCAAGAGCTATAGGTGTGCCTAGTCTCGATCTTAGAGAGTGTGACCATTTAGAGGGCACTTCCAACTCCACACCTTGGAAGTGCAGATTGTACATGCTTCTAGAGGAGGTTGATTTTTGGAATTTTATAGAGATGAAGGTTGCAGCTTCTACCAATCTTGTTCATTGGCCAATCATAACAAAAAGTCAGCCAAGTTGAAGTGAATCGCCCTAGTTTCGGTGAAGGACCATTTGATCCCTCACATTGTAGAGAGGACAATGAAGGATATGTATAATGCCTTGATCACTTTGTACTAGAGTGTGAGCATATTTGAAAAAATGTTGCTAAAAAAAGGCTTAGTGCCACATGCATGAGTGATACAGATACAATGGCTAATTACCTTATGAAGATCATTGAACTTGGGGATCAACATGTTGCTATTGGGTTGAAGATGAAGGATGATGAGTTGGTGCTCATAGCTATAAATGGGTTCTTTCCACCTCTAGTCTCATTTGTTCGGGGTGTTTATGTTTGTGAGAATCTTCTCATTTTAAGAATCTTTGGGATGATTTTGTCCAAAATATAGTCAAAACCTAGACCTCATTAGGAAGACGAGGAAAGGTGGTAAAAAACAAGGATTCAGGAAGGGTTAGAAGGGTAAGGAGAAAGAATTAGATTTGTTGGACTAGGGTAAGAAAAAAAAGTCACGTGAAGTGTCCAAAGAAGAAGAGAGCCAAGTAGAAGCAATGTGTGTTTACAAGGAGCGCAAAAAATTCAGCCAAAGTGAACAAGCTAGCATCTAGAATTAATACAACTTCCTCCATGGTGTCATACCTATCCACTAACATCATTTCGTATGTGGACAGTGGAGCATCTAGACACATGACCTTCAACATGATGGCATTCAGCAAACTTTTATAAAACATGAGAATAGCAAGAGGATAGCATATAGATGGAGTTGGGCAATGATACCACTTGTCTAGTTATCAGATTGGGCTTTGTCTACTTTCACATGCCTTCGATGATGCTCTTGAGCCAAGTGATGTCTTGTAAGTTAGTAGTTTAATGAAGCTTCTTCTTTCAGATTCTTGCAGCATAGATCTAGTTAGTTAAAGTTGAGTTTGATGGTCAATAGGTGATCATTAGAAAATACAACCCTAGACTTGGTCTAGTTTTGGTTAGAGGAGTTCAAGATGGTGGCCTTTATTGGCTACTTGCTAATCTAGTTGAGCATGCCTGTTAGAACACTATGATGGGGGAGTGTCTTTCCAACTTTGTGGAGACAGTTTCTAAACCTACCATTGAATTAGTGATTGATTCCATGCATGTAATTGGCTAGAGTATTGAAGAGTACCAAGACAAATTAATTGTGGAAGGATTTTCTTAGAAAGTGGGAGTTGATCTTGTTGAGGTTTTTGTATCAATTGTTAGAGGTTTTGAGGTGCATGGGCGAGATACCCATGAATTCAGATTGAAGAAGGTACAATGTGGATTGGTGCATGCACCACGAGTTTGGTATTTCAGAATTGATGAGTTTTTCCTCAAGTTGGGATTTCCCAAGTTTAGTGTAGATTTTAATTCCTTATTTGATCCACTTATCTTGGCCCTCAATACATATGAGTGTATTATTGCAAGAAGTCTTGAACAATCCATGAAGTGGTGTGCTAAGAATTTGACCCATGAAATTGACATGTAGGACAAATTAGGTTGGTAGGTTGCTGATGAAGTTTTCCTTGTATAAAGAATTTACACCTAGAAGACTTTGAAGAGATTTATAGTACAAAGGGAGTACTGATCGAGGGTCATATTTCTTTAGGTTCATAGATGGTCAACATGATGACGATACTCCTAGTAGAGGGTAGGTTCAAGATATTGGCACAATATCTTGGCTTGGCAGAGCACACTTTCCTTGCAAGCAAAGAGGAAGGGTTAGAGTTTTACTCTTATTGCTTGAACGGAGTTCTTCCTTTTGTAGCACCATGGCACGCTACAGTTTCTCCTTTGTAGAGAAGCGTACCCAACAACGGCCGTGGTTTTTGTGCATGTGGATTGAAGGTGCAGTCAAAAGCAACATCAATATGGTGCAATAGTATGGCAGTGTTCACTTCAGTTTTGTGCAATAGAGAGATCTAGGTGTGAAGGTTTAACAACCTTTAGCAGGCATTGTTGTGATAGAGGCACATGCATGCATACACCATCCTTAGCTAGAAGTGCTGTTTCAATTTGATAAGGTGCTGTTTTTGTTCTTAGACTAGGCACCTTGCATGAGAAGGTTCTATTTTAGCAGTGAGTTAATTGCTTCATATTTAGAATAAATTTAGACTTCATTTTTTGCTATGTTCCACCAAGTTTCCGAGACGGGGGGATGCATTTCAGGGATGGATTTTTTTTGAGGCCATTTTTGGGGACGATAGGGGATGGCAGGTGACAACAATATAAAAATATAGAAAATCTTGAAAATATAGGGAAATTTCAAATATTCATATGATAACATTGATAAGGCATTCATCATATTGACATATACATTATAGAATCCTTAAAACACAACAATAGAGTGCGTATGATATACAATTAGAAAATACTCAAAATAGTAATAGTGCATACAACAAAATGCCCAAAGGCTACAAGTTTGCACTACAACTTTCAAAATGATGAAGTCACAAATGTCAAATTGTAAAACATAGTGATGGAAAGTATAAGTCTGCCTTTAATTGACATCTCCCAACACTGCATCAAAATCAGAGTCTAACCTTGAGTCACTGCCACTATGATTATGAGGGGTTGGCTCATCTAATGGGACTCCAACCAATCCCTCCTTTGTGTCCCCCTCATCAATCCAGGTGGCGTTCTTTGGATCAATATCCCATCATAAAGCCGGAGTCTGCCGATACTCTAAAGTCGGACGATCCTAGAGTCATAAAGCACTATGCATGGTCACCAATGTCCGTGCATGTCTAGAGGTCAATCTATTCCTCTTGATAGAGTGAATAAAGTTGTATGTGGACCAATTCCTCTTTGCAGCAGAGGAACTAGCAACCTGTGAAAGGAGGCGAATAGTGAGCATCCTCAACTTTGGTGCATCTTTGCCATGCCGTGTCCACCATCCAATAGGATCCGTTTGAGCTAAGGTAGCTCTATCTATCTTCACCTCTAGTTTCCCAAATGTTGGACCACGAAGATTAGTAAAAGAAAGCCATTGTGTGTGAAGTAAACTCGACTCGTTAATTGAATGCGTCTTTCGAAGGGCCTTTCATTAACTCTTCTTTTACCTCTTCGTCATCACAAGGTGGCAACCTACCAGCTTTTGGTGCATACCATTTGGGATTGAGAGCAAAGGCTGCCATATGAAGTGGGGTGTTCATAGTGTTCCACCGCTGCATCACAATGGGCTTAATGTGTTGCTCATATAATCCAAAATTAGGATCCCTTTTACGAATTGCTTGCTTCATTTTTCCAAGCATGCTGTCAAATGTCTCATAAATCTCTCCAAGAATAGGATAGTCCGTATCAGCATATCTAATGATATCCACAATTGGTGAAATGAAGTAGCAAATATCTGCAAACAAAGTAGAAAATTAAAATCAGATTTTTTTTAATAAAACTAGCAATCAAATTTTAAGTTATAAATTTATTAATAAAATGAAAATCAGCAAGTTAATAAAAATAACAATTTTTTTACCTCACATTGGACCACCAATCATAATTAAGAATTTTTTGTTTGATGCTTTTTCCTTTTGCAGTGTTTGCAGTAGACCATCTACTCCACTCTGAATTAACAATCATCAACTGTAGAGCCTCTTGCACCTTAAGCATCCTCTCTAATAAAATAAAATAATTAGCATACCTTGTCTCCACAGGTTTGAGGAATTCCTTCTTTGAAAATGTACTGAAGAGAGCCTTCCCCATGCCAAGGAGATCTCTCTTGCTTCAATCAGGTTTTCTATGTCAGCTAGAGGGTGAAGACTATTACATGAGTCTTCCCAAAAATGTGCCTTCGTGACATTTCTGATTTTCCAAGTGAGGTGATTTGTAATAATTGGTTTGTAGTGAATAAGACAATTCTACAGATGAGAGCCTCTTGCAGGATTAGAAATGGTGAGAATGTGGAAAGGGTCATCAGTGTTAAGATATTTTTTATTAAGTTTTGAACTCCATTTTGCCAAAGGATTGGCAATAATACCCCAAACAAGTTTGTTGCCCAACTCTTGACTGAACTTCAAGACTTCATAAGCCCGCGTCATCCTTGTCCTTGGGAGTGCAAACTTATCCCAAGCAACCAAGGGGAACCAAGGGGATTTTCTTTTTGTCTTCATACCATTCCATAGAAAATATCACATGATCTTTTCTATTTTTTTGATGATTACCCAAAGGAGCTTTAAAGGACCAACATTAAAAAAATGGGAAGGGCAGCCAAAACAGATTTTGTCATTAAAAGTTGGCTAGCTAATGATAACCATTTTCCGTTCCATGGTTCCATGAGCTGAGCTTGGCTTGAAAAGAATCAATGAACTTCTTCCAAAGGGGAGCCTTTCCAGCATTAACAAAATGTGGAACACCAAGATATTTGCTAGGAAGCTCTTCTATCTAAAATAGAAGATTTGCAACATGACCTTGAAGAATAGGAGAAATGTTAAAAGAGAAAAATTCAGATTTGTTTTCATTAATGATTTGACTTGAAGTAGCTAAATAATTTGAGAGGACTTCCTTGATTGTCTCAGCTTCCAAAAAGAGTTGTTTCCCGAAAAGAATAGCATCATCCGCAAATTGTTTGTGTGTGATAGCTTTGGTCCTGTCCATCACATAAATACCTCTCCATCTTTCAATTCTGTTAGTAGCTCTATTGGATCTGCTCATAGCTTCTGCCATAGGGATGAAGAGTAAGGGGGAAAGAGGGTCACCTTGTCGTAGACCTTTTGGTAGGTTCAAAGAAGCCAGCACAGCTCCCATTTCTAAAATGAAGTATCTATGGTTGAATATGCAATTGAAGACCCACTTTTGCCATTCCAAATTAAAACCAAAATGTTCTAGGGTTTGAAATCAAAACCTTTAATCTAATCTGTTATAGGCCAAGCTGATGCCCAACTTTGTTATCATGCTTTTAGATTCAGCTTGTCACAACTGAACGAATGACTTCATGTGTGATAACTATTTCTTCTGCAACTACTTTGTTCAGCTGAAATTAAAGAAGGAAAAATAACTTTCAATTGATTAGCCATTGCTTTAGCAATAATCTTGTAGATAGCGTTCTACAGAGACACCAGGTGGAAATTATTGAAGGAGGTTGGTGCTGATTTCTTTGGAATAAGAGCAGTGAAGGTGTAGTTGAGATCCCAGAGGATATGTTTGGAGTGATGTGATTCTTTTTCTGCATCACACATCCTTTTTAATGCGTTCCAACATTTTTTAGAAAAATGCTGCATGAAAGCCACCAGAACTAGGGGCTTTGATCAGAAGCATTTGGAACAGAGCCAATTTTCTTTTGTCTTCAGTAAAGGGGGTTATTAGAGCAGCCTGTTGATCACCAGTTACTAGAGGAAGAATTTTGCTGAGCATAATAATATGGCTTCTCAGATCGGATGCATCCTGCAGTTGTGGAGGTTCTCAAAAAATCAGACAGCTTCATTTCTGATATCTAGAGGACCTGTCATTATGTTTCCATCCTTGGAGGGTATGGAGGAGATTTGATTGACTAATCTCATATGTTTTGTGGAGTTGTGAAAGTATTTTGTATTCCTATCTCCATCTCTCAGCCATTATTTTGTAGACTTTTGTCTCAAAAAAAATTCTTCCTGTTGTAGAACTTGAGACATTTTAGCTATTAGTGACTTTTCCAAGAGGAAGGAGGACTGGTCCATGCCAACAGAGAACTATTTCATTCAACATTGCTAATTCTGATTCCAATCTCGGTTTTGCAGAAAAAATATTTTTGAAATGATCTGCATTCCACCTCCAAAGAAAATGCTTCAAGTAGAAGAGCTTCTTAGCGAGTTAGAATATTTATTCCATTTGAGGGGAGGATCATTCAGCCACCAATAATTGGCAGAGTCCAGTGTTTTTACGAATAGGATACAAACGACAAGATCTTGATCTACCAGTGAGATCTGCGCTTGAAAATTTCTGCTGAAACTAGAGTTGGTCGATCTACTTTCGCTGCAGGACATGGAATAGTAAAGGGTGCTCCCTGTGGTCCTTAAAACACTACATAATTAAACTCACAAAAAGTATTAATTGTTCAATATTAAACCCTATAGTTTATTTTAGTTCGTACCCATTTTCATTCTGTTGGGTTGTATAAATTCCCTTTCGAATCATGTTATATTGTAAATTATCACGAGTGCTTAACAATATTATGTCTTACACTATTATGTAAGACATCAATATAAAAAGTGAGGAAGCCGAGTTAAAATGGAAAATTAACATTAAGCATAGTTCTAGTTCTTATTGGCTGGTTTAATCATATTGCGGCGTTTTTTTTGCTATCTTATACAGGAGCATGAGCCCATGTTGATACCTCTTCGACTAAGAGTTAAGGATTGAAGGATATCTATTCCGTTAAAGTTGCATTTCATCTCTTATATCATACTTCATGGGGTATTAAAGATTGATGAATTACATAATAAAAAAGACACCATCACCCTTACCAATTGTATTGTGCTCAATCAATTGAACTGCAATCCTTTGACATATTTTAATATCCCTGTCAAATTAAATTCAACTTTTCAAAAATTACACATGTGCAATTTCAGCCCCACATTATCCAAAAAAAAAGGAGTGAGGCATATCAATTTTTGACAATCCCACTTTATTGATATTCATATAAAAAATGATGCATATCATTTTTCAAACATAAATTGCAAATTCATTTATTAACTTTCTTCTATGCTTGGCATTTAAAAATTTAATACTTTTGGGCCAAGCTATTAGGTTCGCCAGTAACGGTGGCCGTACTTGGCCTGAACGAGTCCATGTTCGGATACGGCCTTAGTTTATGGCTGGATACGCCCATGATTCATACGGATCCAAACCCAGATGAACCCAAAAGAAGCCCAAAAATAGATTTTGAGGGCAAGACGAGAACATCATTAGGACTCAAGCACGTACATTCCCTATTCTTTCCTTGATCTTATCGCCTAGTCATTTCTTCATGCCTTGAGGATTGTCCTTAGAACTCAGAGCTCCATCCTTCCACTTAATAACAAAGGGGTTTGATTTCATTTTTAATATATTTGGGGGAAAATTGTCATACTGGGGAAACCAAATCCATATCTGTGCCCAAATTAGCAACTTAGCTTTTGAGAATTATATTGATGGAAATGAATGAAATAGAAGAGGTCAGAATTGAAACTAAAGAAAAGGGAAGTCTGGTATTGAAGTGCTGGAATTGCAGACCTAAAATGGCCTCCAAACATCTTCTCTTGCTTTGGGACCCCCAAATACACTCTAAAGCCCAAATTGCGTCAATTGGCAGAAATTTTGGGGTAAACTAAAGAAAAGGGAAGTCTAGTATTGAAGTGCTGGAATTGTAGACCTAAAATGGCCTCCAAACATCTTCTCTTGCTTTGGGTCCTCCAAATACACTTTGAAGCCCAAATTGCGTCAATTGGCATAAATTTTGGGGTAAACTGTGAAATCACGGAGAAATCTGCCACAAAGGTCACTACAACATAGTTGCTATTCATTAGGTTGTTTTCTCATTGTTGCTTCAGACATAGATGACATTTAGCTATATTGATGGGTTTTTGGACCAAAAGAATAAAGAAAGGCCTAGTCTCCCCCATGTATATGCATAAAATTGGTCATGTCTATTCATTCCTGACATTTAATTAAATATTTATTATTTAATTAATTTTTCTAAAGTCTTCTACAATGTAATTAAATTTAATCAATTTAATTATATTGTTCATTCATTTTCTTACTATAATCAAATAATTTTTTTTGATTATTTCATATATCTACTTAATTAAATTAAATAAATACATTTTATTTATTTAAGTTAATTATCATCTTTTGAATTTAATTAAATCTTAATTAAATTGAATATCTCTTTTCTTCTATTTTAAACTTTCTTCTAATTAATTAAATATTTTATTTAATTAAAGATCTGCTTTCTTCAAATCATAATTAGATATTTCATTTAATTATGAAATCTTTTGATTTCCTCAAAATCTTAATTTATTTAATTAAGAAAAATCAACATGCACTCATAAATAAATAATGGAATTGGATAATTCATTATTTATCTTCTCAGAATCCTTCCATTTTCTTCTAAAAAAAGATGATTTTTAAATCATCTCATCTTATCTCTTCCATGAAAATGGAAAAATCTTGCTTTATTCGATTTCTTCTATTCTTCTCTGCAGTCTCATACATCTTCGACCGTTCGATCTGTCAGGAATTATCACAGCCGTTGACCAACCAGCCAATCAAAATCCTCGAAAAGCTCTATAAATACATGCAAATCCAAGCATTGGTTACACACGAACATATACGCATCACGCTTTATGCTTTTGCATCTTTTTTAACATTTCCAGCAATATTCATATCTTAGCAATAATTTTATCACAGCATATTTTATTCACGATGATATTGATTGAATACTTGAAGCTGATTTTGTTCTTTCAGTTTCTTTGATCTAATGTTTTATTGATTGTGTTTTGAATTCCTTTATAATTGAGCATATTTTCATACACACACCTACAAATTTGCTAAGTTACTGATTCGCCACCTGTAGCCTCTGGATACGATTCGATTCATACCAGATTCGCAATTCGGGTACGGTACGATACAAATTCAAGTAGGATTCGAAATTTGCTCTGTGGATTCACCTTGGATTCGATTTGCCATTGTGGATTCGACTAGAATATGCCATGAAGAATCCGTGACAAATCCAGGCGTCAAAATGCCCAGGCCACGGAAAAAGTTCGCTTTTTTGCATTTTTTAATTATTTTTTTGACCAACAGTTGACTTAACAAAGCATAATCCATCATTGTGCAAGGCAGATTTAAGTTGGATGAGGCCTTTGTTTGTGTGCAAGGATGGTTTTCATTCCAAATATCTTTCCAAAGTCTGACCTAGTTACGTTTGTTTTTTTTCATGTCATTAGCCCCTGAGCAACATTGCCTCCCTTATTTGCTTGAATAGAGCTGCACCTTGCATGGCCAAGTTAGGTTACTGTATTGTATCGAATTCCCAAACATTAAGATATACTTTCATTGGATTCTTTAACTCCATGGTGTAGGTGGATCTGTATGCATCTTCCATGTCAATTTCATGACCAAAGCCTGATTGAATAAATGGAGATTTTTTGAACTTTAACCCTCATGCTTTTTGTGGCCATGTGATTTTGGACCACAGTAAAAAAGAAAAATCTAATGTAGCATCTAATGATGCTGATTTGTTTGATGACCCATATGATTCAGATTGATCAATGATCAATAATGGCTGATTGTAAACACTTAACATTTTATGTTTGAACTTTAATTTATAATTTTATATCATGACATTCGAGTAATCACTAATATTTTAATATTTGACTTAGTGACTATGAAAGTGATGATGTATTTTTGCTATGTTATTAGACTATTAATATGGTGGTGTATTCTGAACTTAATTACTGCTGCAAATATTTATATATTTCTGATTTTTTATGTGTTTTTTGTATTGCCGTACCCAAGCCCAAATGTTTTTTTGACCGAATTCCGTACCAGATTCATGTACCCATACCCGAATCCAAAAACGAATCGGTAACTTAGCAAATTTGCCATAGGTGTGGTCGTTGGGCCCCAAGTTCCCCCAAGCATGGGTGTCCTTGGCTGAACCCAGGGACTCATGGGCGTTTCCATGTGAATGCAGAGCCCAATGGTTGGGCCATGTTTTTACACATATCAGATTGGACCACAGAACTGGACTTGGAACACATTAGACCTGGATCTAGGGGAGTTTCCAGACAAACCAGTAATTTAGCTTTAGAATATTCTTATTAAATATTATGATAAATTTTAGTTATATTAGTTAATACATTTTATGATTAATTTAAAATTGTTAATGCTTAATTTTTTATTTTTTAAACTTACAGATTTTTTTGGTTAAATCTTATTTTTAATTTATTAATTATAAATTTTGGTTAATTAGATTTTATTTTAAGTTATTCTTGTAATTTTTATTTTTTCTTAATATTATAATTTTTAATCAAATTTTAATAGCTTTTAAATTTTTTATTTCATATGTTTTTAATGGTTTAACTTTGATAAGATTATCATGTTTTGTAAGCATGGAATGTTTTTTTGTATAGATTTCAAATCTATTTAGCAATGTTAAGTATTTTGGCCATCTTGTAGATTAATTAATTATTTCTTATATTAATAATAAAAATCGCAGCTTTAATTAAAAAAATTGCAATGACCCTTGTTGCTCCACTCACGATACATGATTGCTCTTCTAGTAGGGTTTCAAGCCTCTCCTTGCAAGATTATGGTGAGGATGTCTTTGCCATGTCGTCTTGTGCGATTGATTCCTGCTCTTCCAACATAGGTGAATGCATCACAAATGACCTCATGATCGGAAAATGGTGCCATGTATCCATTCCCTCCTCTAGAATGGGCATCTCTCTTGCGAGAGTTGTCTCGGTTTTGTTCACATCTCTCTAGGTATCTGGTAACCTTGCATCAAATGGATTTGCTGATGCCATGAATTTCACGAAACTCTCTGCCCTAGGCTCATACTTGGCAGCCCTAAATTTTTTGAAGCCGGAATGCTTGAATTCAAAGAACTACGGTCCAACTGCATCAAGGGTGAGTTGAAGGGTAATATTGATGGATCCTAGAGTGTAGGTACTCCACCATATAGTCGAACCAAAGAGGCGAAATTCAGCTATTGTAAAGATGGTGCAATTGCTAAAAAGGCTGTGAACTTGCCTGTTACTGAGTTTGATTTAATGGAAGATTCTTTAACTAAGATTTTCTCATTGGTAGGGTTAATGGCTTTTGGCCTAACTTGAAATGTCTTCAAGAGTGGGCTTCCATGAATTCGTCCTTGTTGGTTTAAAAGGAGGTAAACATTATGCTTTAACTAAGATTTTCTCATTGGTAGGTTTAATGGATTTTGGCCTAACTTGAAATGCCTTAAAGAGCAGGCTTTCATGAATTGGTTCTTGTTGGTTCAAAAGGAGGTAAACATTCTTCCTTATGCGCAGGGCTTCTGTCATTCTTTGTTTCTCTCTAGTCAACAGAGAAAAGATTCTCACCTCTGGCTCATGGATATGGGATGATTATGTTCTGAGTCTGAAACAGTGGCTCCACACTTTTGATCCTTCTAAAGACAAATTTACTTTTTCTTCTGTCTTGGTGCATTTACCTTAATTATGTCTGCAATCTTGGTGTGAGATTGGCCTATGAATGATTGGTGACTCATGAGGAAATTTTTTGTCCAGCTCTTCTGATCCTCTTTGCATCATCTTTGTATAGATTTGTATTGAAATAGACGTTGATAAGGGCTTGCCTGAAAATATCATCTTAAAGAAAGATGGACATTTGTGGACACAAAAATTGGATTATGTCAACATTCCTTTCAGATGCTGCAGATGTTTTGATTATGGACATCTAACTTCCAGTTGCTCCAAAAAAGATTTTATGGCCTTTGGAGCTCACAACAAGAATCCCTCTTCCAAACCCACATGGTGGCAGGGAGCAGAGGCTCAACATCCTCCACTCTTTCTGTCGAAAGGGGTGAAGTCACCTTCCAGCAATAGCTCAAATGAGCCAACAGTTAATCCCTAGCTGTCCTCTAGGCAATCGAATTTGAAGAATGGTAGATCTTCTAGTAAATTGTCTTCCCCACATGATGCAAGCATGATATTTGATGATGTACCCTGATCTACTCCTCGGGGGTTGACCCACCTTTCACCATTCTTAGGGCAAAGACCCCTCTTTGGCCCGCATCAAATTGTGGATCACGAGAAAACAATGTTTGAGCTGATTGGATGATGGTTAAGAAGAATAAGGCTTACTCCAAGATTGAGAAATCTCTAGGAAAAATGAACCTGAGGTGACATTACAAGAAAGGTTTATTTGTGCAATAGGCCTTGGAGTTTTCTAAAGATGGGTAATTAATGGAAACATGCATTGTTCTTCCTGCCTTATGTGGGTTAAGATTTTTTGTTATTCATGTATACCCCTATATACAGGGTTGATGCACAAACTAATGTATTATTTTTGAAAACTATTTATTCAAAAGGAATGCCCCCCTAGGCCACAATTCACTCACCGAAAAAAAAAGGTTCAAGATTTATTTCATTTGCACTTAGTCATGAATTTTTTCCCGAATTTTACCAGTTTACGAACTTGTTCGAAATTTTCCTTTGCTGAACTTGAACACAATCACACCTTGTGACTTAGCATTTAACATTTTGATATTATGGTAGATTTTTTTTTTTTCCATTTTTTGGGGGCCTAGTGCTTGAGCATGCATAGTGTAACAAGACCTTGCCCAGTGGTATTTGGGGGGAATTGATAACACCAATTTTACCACACAGTCAGACATATTATGGTTATGTCTAAAGATTTTTTAGTTTTAATATATTATTATTGTTTTTAATGTATGTACCCAAATTGTAATGTATATAGGGTTCACAAAATAACAGTGATACCCTGCATCTGTACCTGAACCAATATTGGGTAACTTAGCATTTTCCCCCATTCACCAATTTTTTTTTTGTTTTTAATCAAAAAAATTACAATTAGCTCCAGATTTGGTCTGGACAGGCTAGGCCAACCTGAAAACTCTGGGTTCACCCCAATCTTTTGCCCTGTGTGACCCACACTGTAACTATGCTCACAAGTATTCTAATGAATAATATGTATCTGATGACATAATTTTGGATTGATATAAATTCTTGTTGATGCAAATTTTGAAGGATGAGCTTAATTGGTAACTCTTTAAAAATTAGTATTTTAAATATACCACGAGGTCTCACTTCAATATAAATGCCTATTTTGTATTTGAATAATTTTAGTAACTGAAGCAGTACAGCAAGGGTATTGTAGGAAGTCCATTTAATGGTTAGACTTGAGATCATCTTACAGTCTCTTTAAATATAATTTTTATTTTATTTTTTAATTTTTGCGCCTTATGTCCCATCTTATGGGTGTTCTTAGTTTGATACGTGCTGATGCTTTTAACCTATTATATTTCTAATTTACACTTCTTACTCTTGGAAAATGCTTCAGATCTTCTACACTGATTGAATATTAATATAAATTTTGAGTACTTGTTTATTTTGATGTAACTTTACAGGCAAAATTTCTCTACAAGGGTGACAAATTTTCACAGGAGGAAGTGCAAAATATTAAGCTGATGATACAAAGTAACCTGTACAAATACCTTAGTATCTTGCTAGAGGGACGCGAACGCTTTGAGGAAGAAAATCTGATTAGAAACTGTGATCATCAAGTGCAGGGTGGACCCAGCACATCAGGTGTGCCAAGACATTACTAAATACTAACTAATAGCATTATTTATTGTGTAGTGTACATAATTGATAGTTATATGGTTGCTATAAATTAAAAAAATTGAAATGCTTTGTCAGACTTTGTATGATTGCAATGTATATAGTCTTATGGCATCGCTATGCTGAGGTTTCATAGATAGATCAAAGAAATCGTAGGCTTTGTTAAAAAATATGGTTTCAAGAGTAAGTGAGTATGGTTTTTTGGCAGGAAAAGAATTGTATATCCATTCATTTTGAATGGTCTCCCCAGCCACTCTGATAGGAAAATCTGGTTAGTAGCCATATAAAATTCAAAATTCCCACTGTTTCCCATATTTAAATTAATTCTACAAAGGAGATTCAGATGAGGAGACAAGGGGATACAATTGAGAGTTGAGATCATTATACATGATATTCATAGGATTATGTTTGTTCATGATTTATCCCATTATCCAAAATCAGAGACCTGAGCTGATAGATGCCTTGATATTATTGTTGCCAGTCCTGTTATCTTCCAAGTCAACCATTTTGGAATAACTGCTTGAGCAATATTCCAAAAGTCCTTGAAAGGCAGTCCAGGGGCAGAAGTCCTGCTTTTTAGGATGAGCAGAATTCTAACCCTAGTATGGTATCTCTCAAGTGAATTACTTAATCCACACCTGATAGGAGAATCTGGGTGGTAGCCATATAAAATTCAAAATCCCTATGTCTCATATTTTAATTGACTTTACAAAATATATTCAGATGCGGAGACAAGGGGTTATAGTTGACACCATTATAGATGATATTCATAGGATTAAATCTGGGAGAATTGTGACCTTGAGTAATATGTTTATCCCATTACTCAAGTTCAGATACCTGAGCATATAGTATCCTTGATATTGCTGTTGCCAGTCCATCTCCTAAGTCAACCCTTTGGAATAACTGCTTAAGCAAAATTTCGGAAGTCCTTGGAAGGCAGTCCATGGGCAGAAGTCCCTCTGTTAGGATGAGCAGAATTCTGACTCAAGTATGGTATCACTCATGATCAGCTTCTTGAGATATTTAAGATATTGATTCAAGAGTGTTGTAATTTTTTCAAGATATGTATTTGTGGTAAAGCTCATCATATAAAGATATCCAAGGAAATGAAAGTTTTGTAAATGGAGTGCAATTTCTAAGTATGCAATGTAATATTACATTGGACATCTATTCAACTTTCATGACAAAAGAACTAACAGAAGATGAATGTTCCTATCAAGAGAATATAAAGTTATAAACTACTAGCTTTGAGGACAGTTCATGTAGGGCAGAAAATCTGTAATGTACCCCTTTTCCTGCCCTAAATCCACCCTATTTTAACAGTGTTTTTAAATGCTAGTTTATTTATTATATAATATTAAAATATAAATAATATAATTAAATAAATAAATAAAATAAAATAAAATAAAAAATACTCTTTTGGGGCCAGCTCATCAAATCCACAGCTAGGGCACATATGCATGCATGTTTAAACAATTTATCTTTGATTTTGTAAAACCTCACGTTTAGGGTTTTGTAGAAGAATTTTTGTAACCCATAGCTAGGGCTCATGTGCAACACAACTATGCTTAGGCATTGGAACACTGCAATGTTGTTTATGAAAAGAATCCTTATTGTACAAGTAATCTTCTTCTACTTGGGGTCATATATTATCAGCTGCATCAAAGAAGGTTTTCTCTGAAGTTCAAGTTTTGGTGGAATACTTATAGCTATGGTTGCTGTGGTTTCTTTTGTGCCTAATATTAGTCCTAACTCATTGTTGGGTTGTATTCTAGAAGTTATTGCCATTACAAAAGTCTTGCTTCTCATGTCTATCTGGAGGATATCTAGATTTGGGCAATCATTGATTATGGACATTGGAATTGTAGAGGCTCGAGAAAGTATGCATATGCTTAAGGTGGGTAGACAATGTGTAGGAGGTAATATCGTTGATGAATTAGATGATAAAGACACTTTGTTGACATGTTGAAGATCCTCTAGATGCATTGCCAGGAGAGCCTGAAAAGATTACTATGACAAGATGAATGATGAATTGCATCGAATGCACACTTTGAAGACAGTTAGGAAGTCAATGTAGACAAAGCTTAGTATAGATGGTTGCCTAGGTAGCTTGGTAGTCAATGGATCTTGGGAGTCATACTACAAGGGTTATGAACTTATGAGACAACTTGATGGAGCTTTGTGAGTGTAGCTCAGCATGGATTGTTGTCCAATGGTCCAGGAGATCAGTGATTCAGGTGTTCAGAGAGTTGGTAGTCCAAGAACTTGGGAATTCAACTTGGGAGCTACACCTATACGAGGGTTCGAGGCAGCTTGATGGAGTTCTACTTGGTTTATAGTCTGTTTTCAAAGTAAAGTTTCTGAAGAATTGGGAATTCATGATTTAGGGTGTTTTTAGTTTGATATGCTTTATGTTAGTTTGTTTTGTTTTAGTGCAGTAAGCCTTAAGAGGGGGTATTAGAATAATATTAAAATTTTAAATGATTATTAGAAGATAAGGCTTACTTTTGTAATAAAGTGACTTAAGAGAGTTTGCTATTTTTAGCATTTAGTGTGAGTTGTGTGATATTTGATCAGATGCATGTTTATTTGGTCCCATCCTCCAAACTCTATATAAGGAGATGAACCTCATTGTAATCCGTATCTTGATATCCAATAGAATAATAATATTTTGTGTTCTATTGGTTTTTACAACATTCTTCCTCATAATTCCTGTGAGGAGAGCATTTGTGGGCCACTGTGTCCCACCATTTATTGAGTCACAGGCTTCCATCCATAATTTTTCAGCTTCTGTTTTTCTTCTCTTCTGCTTGCTGAAAGTTCCACAATTTGGTTTTGGTGATTTTGCTCAGTCTGGGAGATGGTTGTGGTATTGGAGATGAAGTCTACTTCATCATCATTCTCAAGGAAGTCCATCATCTCCAAATTCTATTCTTCTGAGAATGCATGAAAGAAACGGTCCTCATCTTAAAAAATCTGTTCCATACAATGTTAAAATCTTCCTCATCTTAAAAAATCTGTTCCATACAATGTTAAAATCTTCCTCATCTTAAGCAAAATGATCAATGCAGGGAGCCTCTGAGTGATGAGTCTGCCCAGGGACAGGGGGAATTGATGTTGTTTCCCTAGGTAGAGCTGTGGAGTTCACATTACTGAACCAAATCCTCCATCCACATCCTGAGGCTATGAGATGGGTGGTAGAGACTGCTTAAACAATCGCTTGTGGTTGTGCCAATAAGAGCTTCGTTAGGGCTGCTTGGTTTCTGCACTCATTTCATGAGGTTGACAGATTGTGAGCTAGAAGAAGATTTTGGCTGAAAGTCCCAAGATTTTGTGTCTAGGTGCCTTTTGAGGAATGAATTCTTATAGTGTGTATATGGGCTTTGAAATATCTATCATGGCATACACCCTCACATGCTCGCACTTAGAAACTTCCAACTTTGTATCTAGTTTCACAAAATTACCCACTTGACTAATCAAATTTTGATTTAAGTCTAGGGTCCCTCATAGCCAGGAGAAGGTTGTGCAGGTGCAGCCAAAATCAATATTTTGGAGATGATAGTAGTTGCAGAGTCAAAAAGGGAGCCCATGGTGCCATTAACCAACAAAATTTTCCAAAAAAACCAAGAGTTGTGCTGTTACACAAAACTGCAATTATCAACCGAGCAGAATTGCAAAAGGAAGAAACTGTGTTCCAAGATCTCCACAGAAGGAGCCTCCATATTGGACCAGGTGTTTTTGTTGAAGTCACAAAATTTTCAACAGGGGGACACCTCCCCAGGCATTTGAAAACAAGGGACAGTCTACCAATATTGTCAGAATTGCCTTAACACTGTCATCCAGGACATGAAAATCAAGAGGATCTGCATTTAATATCATCACATTGTTGTCCAGGAAAGAGGAGGGTAAAGGTTTGCCTGTCCTCAGTGGAGATAAAGGTTGGTCAGGGTTAGAAATGCCCTCTACCTCAACTATCAAAGAAATTGAGCCATTTGTTTAGTCCAACAGCACTGAAGATTTATTAGTGTTGGCTTTCAAGATCTATGACTGGCAAAAAATGCTGCATTCATGCAAGGGTTTGTGTTAATTTTTGCAGTCACTGTAGATTGTAGGGCTGGATAATTCCTCTGCCAAAAGGGGCAAAGGTGCCATTGCCAAAAGGGATATGGTGGGGAAAAGGAAACCTTTCCTAAGGCTACTCAACACTTTTCCATTAACTATTCTCTTGTCATCTCTATGCTTAGCAGGGCACAGCTAGTTCTCCTGCTGGCGCTCCATTTTCTTGTGTGCAACTTCACTGTTCCTGTGCATGCCTTCATTGTTCCTGACTGTTATTCTGTGTGTGTAGTTTAATTTTTGAGGTAAATTGTGTGGCCATTTTATATAAATAGAAATAAGAAACATAAGCTTACGATAAGCCATCAGTGGCTAAATATGAACATTTGATGAAAAAAATTTGCTATGTATCTAGATATTTTACAAAAGATTCAAATACTATAGACAGATATGTCGTCTGCCCCATAATTCAAAAACTTGAACTTGGTAGAAACTAAGCAGCCTAAAATTTGACTTGGACTTTGGACTTGGGAGAAACTAAGTAGAGACTTTGCAAAATTTCTGAACATTTAGAAACACATAATTTATAAAATAATCTTAAAAAACATGCATAAACTGAATTTATAGAGGTCAGAAGTAGTTTTTCCTTCGTTTATAGATTAAAAAATGAGTTCAATTCACATCATAGTGTCATAGACTTGTATGATGATAAATTACGTATGTGCATTACTATTCTACAAATTTAATCCATGGAAAACATGGGCCCAATTTTTTTTCTTTATGCTTTTTAAACCAGAAAACATGGGTTCGAATGCCTTTTTTAGAATTTTATCACTTTTTAAGTATTAACCAACCATTGGTAGTAAGACTCATTTTTTTGTGCCAGGGGAGTTTTTGCATCTTACTCACCAGTTTTTGGCAAATTATTGGGTGATTACTTGCCAGGATCTGTTTGCATGTGAGTACTTGCATGCTGGCAAGTTACTTGCCGAGTTTTGAATCTATGATCTGCCCATAACAAATAGTATCAAGGAAAGGTTAAAGAACCAAATAAGAGCCATATTAAGAGCAGTATCTGTGCTGTTTGCTCTTGTATTTCCCACAAAGAAGCCTAAGTACAGCTGCTGTTCGAGTATATTGTCAAATCTTTATGTCCTCTGACAGTGTGCAAGCTATGAAAGATTGATTTAAGCAGCATGTATAGGATATCAAGGGCGTTTATGATTTATGAGAGAAAATTTATAGAGCTTAACTGTTATTGCAAAAATAACATTTATTAAAAGAAAACTGACAGAGCTTAACTGCAATTAGTTGGTCCTAAAATTCTTTTTTCTAAAAAGGAAAAATATTTTTTTGAGGTTCGCCCTGGGTATGCCCAGGGTCTGTCCCCAAGAGAAATCCATGCTCTAGGTACACCCAATAAACCCTTGGTGTTTGCAGGAGGGACCAGACCCAGGACTTGTACCCAGTCCAGTTTAGTATGGTATGCCTGTGGAAATGGCAGAATCCGGCAACACAGCCTTAAAATAGATCTAGTTTAATGCTCTACTGCAGCTTTGAAAAACTTATTAAAAAACCTGCGACATAAGATTAGCACAATTTTTAATGAAAAGAAGGTTCATATTGAAATATGTGCTCTGTTCTCAGTGAGGGAATTCTGATTAGTCATGATTATTTTAGGTGCATCTTGTGGTCTTAACTCCTTTTTTCTGAGGCAAGTACCCAAATTGGTTGTCTAGGAAACATCAGCATGAAACTCTGGAGGTACTGGTTTAAATGGGATTGACAGTAGCATGTAGTTGAGTTAATTTTTTAAGATGATAAGATGGAATTATTTCCTCATAAATCAAGTTATAAGCCCAAATTCTTGAGTGCAGGTGTCCCTCATGTCTTTTCTTTAAGAAAATTCTAAAATTTTGTGCAGAGCTTGGGCTTCACCTAGATTGTTAGTAGTTTCATCTAACTCCCAAGTGAATATGATTCTTTCTTTTCCTCCCTGGCCATGACTATCTCCCTGCCCTGGCTGTCCTAGGGATTAGAGTTGCCAATATTTTTCTGGGCTTTAAATGGATCAAGTTCTCTAGTTGTATCTATTTATATATAGTATTTTAGGCTCTTCTAAGCCACAGCCACAACTGTTTTGGCTTGGTTTTTAATAAAAATCAAAAGTTGCTCATTTTTCGAAACAATTTATAAAATCTACTGTACTTTTTGCATTCCTCTTCAAAACATCTTTTGAAAATATTTGTTTTTATTTAAAACATCTGACTCCAGATGCATTATTACCTAGAATTCCTTAACACAATGGCTGGAAGCTGAATTTTTAAGTAGAAAAGTGCAGGCATTGAATCTATAAATCTGCAGCAGCGCTGGTAAATTAGGGAAGTAGGAGTATTGAGACTTTTTGTACCCTCCATCCATGTGTCAAGCTGCAATCTCAAATCAAAATCTTGCATGTTTTTTCACTTGAGATATTGGAAGACAATTCTTGGATGCATTCTCAGTGCTCGAGGAGCCTAAGAACAGCATGCTGGATGATTTACGGGCGGGTGGAGTTTAGATAATAGTTAAAACTTGAGCTAAGATTACCTGGGGTTCCAGGTCCCATTTCAACTGTCATGTGCCTTTTTTCAATCCATAGATAAGTCTGGTTACTTTGACTTTTCAGTTAGATTGGCTGAGTTGGTGTTGGTATCACACCTGTCCATACCTGTCAGTTAGAGAAAGTTGATTAATGGAATAAATTAGCTGATTTGGTGTAACACCTAGTAGTTAGCAGTTCAGCTTGAGTTTACAGTCTGGAACTTTACGTGAATGAGGACCAGCATATGAATAGAAGTTAGTTAAGTATGTTGTTGCTATCTATGATTCTATTTTATTTTTTAATAATGCAATTAGGCAGTTCTATTGGCCTCTAACTTTCCAGTGGACTGCCTTAATTTGAGGGACTGACTTGTCAGGTAACTGCCTAGTTTGAGGAGCTAGATTTGTCAGTCACCTTCCCAGTTATTGCCCACATCTGAGGGATGTTTTGCCTCCAATTGAGGTATGCTGGGAAAGGATAGCTTGAATTATATATAATATGCTGGGAAGAGGAGAAGGGATACACTTGAATATGAAAAAACAAAATCATTTCTTTCCCTGGGCTGGACATTGTGTTTCAGCACCTGTGGCTTGGAGATGAAACCCTTCAGGCGTAGAGATCAGGCTTCTTGAGGATGAAATCCTTTAAGCAGCAGAATGGCATTCAGACTGACATCTGGAATACTAGCAGTGTCCAGTTCTGCACGTGGGCATGTTTAGTAAGCTGTATTAATTTGATGAATCTCAATTTATTTGTGTACTGTTTATATATATATATATATTGCTGTAGTATTTCTGGGTTGTTTTCTATGTGCATTTAGATTAGGTTATTACATGAACCCAGGAGTAATAATTTTTTTTTGGCTTGAATCAGGTAGAGGCAATATCCTTCACTACCTAATCTTGCTGAAGCTTGGGTGATCTATGAATTTGATGAAAATTGAAGTATCCATCCGAAGGATTCTCATTTAACTCAAAGCCATACGTCTATCTAATCTATATTTCTGATGTTGTGGCTTAATGCTTCCCCATTTAGACATTTAAAAAGTTCCTCTGTGGACTAATTAAACACCGACATTCAAAGTCCAAATCCAGTAGTGACTTACAACCAAGCCAAAATACTGTCTTCAATGCTCACGGGAAAGCATTCTGAGCTTGTCTGACAGCTAAGAAATCCACCTTCTTGTTTTACTTTTTGTTATTGTAAAGCTGATTTGGGTGATGAAAGAGTGAATTATTTAGCTTTTACATCTTCACCATTCACAAACAAATGCAGAAAATTGAAATAAATGATAAATTTGATACCTTGAAGAGTGCATTCATTCATTGTCTGACAGCTAAGAAATAAAACTTCTTCTTATACTTTTTGTTATAATAAATCTGATTTGGGTGATGAAAGGTCTAAAAAGGCAGAGTGAATTCAATAGCTTTTACATCTTCACCATTCACAAGTGAATGCAGAAAATTGAAATAAATCTGATACCCTGAAGAGCACTGCCATTCATAGACTCTTGAACCCCTACGCTTGCTTCCCATTCTTCACAAAATTCATTCAATAGCCTGAAAAGAAGGAAAGGCTGGAAAGCAGGAAAATAACTTAAATTTTTAAATTTCCTTTTGAAGAATGAAATGAAGAGTCTCTTGGACCAGCATGAGACCTTACTGGGTATCCATTCAATTTCTGAAAAAACTGAAAATGCTATGTAAGTGTTTTGTCATTCATATCAACAAAATTTTGACTTGTTAATTTATTGTGCCATCCATGTCATTAGTCAATGTCTACTTAAATTCTGCTGGGCGCTGCCATCTACTGTTACAATGCTAGGTAAATGCTATCCGTCTTCTGTAAATGATGCCGACTGTCTAAAGATATGAGAAGTATGATCGTGCAGAGCATATAAACAGTCATCTACCACTACCTCCAGCATCTTGTGATCATCGTGAAGTGTGTATGCTCCCCAGCATCGGACAATATCTCCGCCCCCACAAGATTATGCTGCAACATCAAAGACGTGATATTTCCATGGTCCATAACAATATAAGTGAGTGCTTTTGGCTGTAACTGTAGGATTTTTTTGCATTGCAGTTACAGTGAGAAGCACTCATTATATCAAAGACATTGTTAACTCCTGTCTTTAATCTCATTCAGAATACCTAACTTTTAAATTTTACACTCAGAAACTTTTATATTTTAGTTTTGGCTTTTTAAAACTTGTTTTATTTTTAATGCAACTTTCAGAACTGACATTCATAATTGTCTGAAGTTTTGCTGAAGAAGCTTCAAGTTAGAATAGTAATTTATATATGATAACACTATATATAGAATGGGCAAACAAAGATTTGAACTTTATCATTGTGGGCTTTAGATGGAGAACAAGAAAACAGGCATGACATGGTCGAGTCAAAACTTCAACCAAGAAATTGACATAATTTTTAGAAGCTGAGAGAGTAAGCAGAGGCAATAAAAAACAAGAATGATTAGTTGGATGGGATTCTAGCTTCCATTGTAATTTTACACTCAGAAACCCTAATTTCTAGATTTTACTCAGAAACTTTTATATTTTAGTTTTGACTTTTTAAAACTTGTTTTTATTTCCAATGCAACTTTCATAACTGACATTCAAAATCGTCTGAAATGTTGTTGAATAAACTTCAAGTTAGAATAGTAATTTATGTATGATAACACTATATATAGAATGGGCAAACAGAGCTTTAAACTTTATCATTGTGGGCTTTAGATGAAGAACAAGAAAACATGCATGATATGGTCGAGTCAAGACTTAAACCAAGAAATTGAATCAATATTTAGAAGCTGAGAGAGTAAGCAGAGATGATAAAAAACAAGAATGATTAGTTGGATGGGATTCTAGCTTACATTATAATTTCCTAAATTATAGTAGACAGTGATATTTATTATTGAAGACCTAATGCTAGAGGAGAATGCTTAATGATGTTAAGAAGTGCAAAAAGTGAAAGAAGCTGTAATGCTCCCTCCTTAACTATAATTTTTATGTTCTGCAATAGTTTTTTTCTTTCTCCTGCAATTCCCTAAAGGATAATAAAGGGAGTGCTTAAGGGAGAATGATTAATATTATAAAAAACTAAAATTTAATAAAGTTCAATTTTAATAAAAAATCAAGAGATATATGAACGGTTATGAATTTTGAAGCAAAAGGTATATATAAGGAAGATAAATCAAGGTAATGAAGGCAATTTTGAGCAGAGATAATTATTTATTTTTTCTTCAGGGAATATGAATCAATGATTCAGCAATCCTGAGGACAAAACCCCTCATAGATCAGAAATTCAAGGACGAATGTCGAAAACCCTTAATTTCTTCCTCAAGTTAGTGGATGAAAACCCCCAACTTTAGAAAGAATATTTCAAGACATTTGTACAAAAAAAATAGCTGCAAATTGCAAGAAGATTACGGCAGAAATTTCAAAAGAAGTTTGTATTTTTCAGAATTATATTATTAAATTTTAAATCTTAAATATATATATATATAAATAATAGTTTAGGGATAGATTAATATTTGTAATTAATTATGCATGCTTTATTGTGAATGGGATATTTATTTAAAGCAAAAATAAGGGAATTCTAGAACGGGACATTACAGAAGCTAAAAAAGGGTGGCAAATGGGCCTACATCATGAATAGGTAACTAAAGAAACATTGACATTCAACAATGAAATTCGTAACATATGGCTAAGGTGGTTAATGGTAAAAGGATCCCCAACCAAGTTTGGTGCTGATTGATATAGATATTATTTTTCTTGTTAAACTCAGGAGTATGACGAAGTTGACTTTCTAAAACTGAAGGGCTAAAATTTAAAATTAATTTCTCATTGGAGCAAAACACAATGGGTAGATGATATTGTGGAATTGCTTGCTATTTGAATTCAAGTTTGATTATTTGTTTCAAACTAATAGAAACTCCATCAATTTTTTTGGCCTGGAAAAAAATAATGAAAATAACTCCAATAACCCCATATTCTACAAGAAATACAAAATAGATGAAAATTTCCCTTTTGTCAATTTAAGCAAAGATATCAAACAATTCTATCATAAAGATGAAACATATTTGCATAGTGATTTTAATGCTGGGAGATGGAAAAAAGTCTACTTTTTATAGAAGCTATACAAACATTAATCCACTATGGCTTGTTGAAGGATTAACTTAACCCAATTTTTTTCCATAACATTTGAAGACCGCACAAAGAACAATTTTAACCTAGATCTAGTCAAGTTAAATAGTATTCATGAGCTAATTATTTGTAACAGACTAATTTATTGGTTCAATGAGCAAAAATGTACCTGTATTCATTGAAATGGTAGTAACACTGTATACTAATATAGTATAGACTATGTCATTGTTAGTGTAATATTTAATTATTTATTACTTTGGAATATTTATCCTAAGAATGATATTGCATATATTGTCATAAGTTTATTAGGGAGTCTAGATGAGGATTTATTTTCCTTTTATTAGTTGTCAATCTTAGGATAAGATTGATTTTCTGCATTTCCACTTTATGTGGAATGTATATCTTTTGTAATTAATAAATTGTAGTGATTGCATCTATCCTCTGGTTTTATGATTTTCTCTCTTATGTAGTAGAAATACTGCAGAAATTCTAGACTCTAACAGTCATATCCATGATTTCATTAGTCAACCAAATTAAGACAGACAATAAATGTAACTTAAACCATTAATGACTGAAAACAACAAAAAACATACATTAGAAAATGATTCAAATTCATATTGATATTAGGACAGACAATGAATGTAACTTAAACCACTAATGACTGAAAAACAACAAAAAGCATATATTAGAAAATGATTCAAATTCATTTTTGGAAGATCCATTTAACTAAAAGGATTCAAATTTATTTCTGGATGTTTCTTCATTATGCATTCCACTGCCTAACACTTTTCTTCAATTGAGGCCCTATACACACCTTCAGCTATACATTTTCTGATATTGAATGCCAATCTTTCTTTAGAATGTCAATGGAGGACCTATACAGCCGCATTGGCTATAACCATTCCTTTCCTATCTATTTCTGTGAAAGTCGATGCAAACATAATACTTGGTATGACTTTGATTGTAAAGCTCCTTTAAGAAATATCATACTTGCTTGGAAAAACAAAGATAAAAAGAAAGAGTGAAAGAATACAAGAACCCACATAAAAACAAGCAACTAGAAAACTTCTTGAATCTTGACAAATACAATTCAATACCATTTTGGAAATATATCTAGCCTTGGAAAGCTTAATAAATCCGTCCTACAACTATATATATGTTGCCCCTATTGACATGGATGATAAAAAAAATCATGATACCTCCTTACACAAGGATGCCTTAGAAAATCTGATAAAATGCTCTCAAAAGGGAAGACTATATTGAAGGTTTTGAAGCCAAAATTCTTAATAGTGGATGTCTTAGAGAATCTGATAAAATACTCTCAGAAGGGAAGGTTAACTACATTGAAGGTTTTGAAGCCAAAATCCTTAATAGTGGAAGTATCATCCACATCCCACATAAACAAAGATTTCCAAACAATGAATGTGAGACTCAATTGTTTCCTTTCTCAAAGGCGGAGATACAGGCAATTCCTTCAATGACAGAACCATAATGATTTTCCTCTTGCTTGTGAAATCCTTTTGGACCATTTTAGAAAATAAAATCAGCCAATGGTTAGATGGTGACAAATTAAAGTCGAAGGACAAGCTGGCTTCAGGAGTCAACATTTTTCTCTTGATCATATTCCCACACTTAAGATTGGAAGAAAATTTGCTTGCTGCATGTAGGCTGATCAAAACACTTATTTTGAAAGTGTCATTTCTGTGGGTATACAGATTTAAAACCCATTTTTTTGTGTTGGTATTCTTCTTATTATTAATCACATTCATGGTAACTAGAAAGTATAAATTATAATTAAGGTTAAACTGTGACAGAATTGCCATTTCCAC
This sequence comes from Sequoia sempervirens, assembly GCA_007258455.2. Classification (NCBI taxonomy): domain Eukaryota; kingdom Viridiplantae; phylum Streptophyta; class Pinopsida; order Cupressales; family Cupressaceae; genus Sequoia; species Sequoia sempervirens. The sequence continues at coordinate 279,933,403 of VDFB02105785.1, read as the reverse complement.
CAAGTAATCAGGCTGCAGCTAGACATTAGCATGCATTTGTAGGTCTAAGTAAACAAGTTTTCCTTTATATTTATGTACTGTTCTTGTGCTGTTTGCTAGTGTTTACATATGATTTCCAGGGAGTCAATTGTACTAGTATTCTCCAAGTCGATATAATCTTGTACAAGGCTATCCATCCAAGGATGGACTTTGACAGTCCCGTTATATGTGTTTGTCTCAAGCATAGTGATAATTGCAAGCATTTTAATTTGGATGGGTTTCATTTGCATGTAAGTTCACAGTTATTAATTTTTATAGAAATGTTAGATATACCTTTTGGTAGGGAAAATTAATGGATAATTTATTTTCTAATTATGTTGAGTTTGTGATGTGATAGGGGAGAATGAAGAGGAAGTAGGTGCCCAAAATGTTTTTGCCATCAACCAAAGGTTGAAGACATTTTCTGATTGGCTTCTGAAAATTGTGGCAATGGGAGAGTTTGGTGCTTTTTTCCCAGCTGCTACACGTGAGTATGCACCAGTGGTTGAAGAGTTGTGGAGAGACCCAGCTATTCAAGCTACATTTGCTAGAAGGAATGAATTGCACATGCTTCCCGATGTTGCTAGTTATTTCTTGGAGCGGGTAAGAATTTGACTTGTAAACAGGTTATTTTTTTTCTATTTGAGCTGGAGGAATTTTGTTATAGCCTGCATGCAATATCTATTCAAGAGTTTGAAGACTTTAACTACCCATTTAAAATTAAAAAGCTTTTATTTTGATCTTTATGTGCATATTAATTTGGCCTTTGAAAATGCTAAAACTGACAAGCAGTGTGGATCTTATGCACTGGATCTGAGGATGTAATAAAGATCAACAGTTGATGTTCTTGCAGTTTTTCAAGGATTTTTTGGGATAGGGAGACATGGGGACGTGGAGACGGGTTTCGGAAGACAGCAAAATTTTGGGAATGGCAATAAAAATTAACATATAATAATATATAATACAGGAATGATATTTAAAAGAATATTATTCAACTTCATGTCTCTGAACAATCAACAGACTGCAATCATGGTGAAGCTAACACTGCTCCTTTGCAGCCTCAAGCACAATCTTGTATCTGGTGTGCCAGTACGATTTCCCATCTTTGTTCCTGTGCAGTAGCTCCCCAAGGCTCCTGTTAGTCATGCATTCATAAACTTGCAGGTTGGTCTCATGGTTGAAATAATTCACCAACAAGTGAACCATATGCCTGTGGTGGATCCTGCCCAACATCTGATGGTTGTGCATGGAGCCACGCTTCGGATCCTCATAAGCTTTTTCACCGCATCTTCTTCTCACAAATGCCTCTGTAAACAATTCTGACCCCTCCTTTGTCAATGACATTGTCGTCTTTTAGATGCCAGAGCATGTCTTCTCTGCCAAAATTGAGCTTCTAGAAGGAGGTAATTTTGAGGAGTGTGCTTATCTTTCTTTGGCCTTCACAACCGCTGCAATTGCAAATGTCAAAGAGAAGAGCAATAATGCTTGGCCCTAAGGATGTTCTCCTTGTAAAGGGGGACAGGTGTCTTGTGGAGATGGGGAGGAGGCATTTTGCCCTGTCCCCTTTTGAGGAAACAGCTAAAAACCAGGGTTGATGTGTCCTTGGGGAACGCTGTATTTCTTGTACTTCAAAATGGCAAAAAGTTTAGGAGAAGCTTCTAGGCTTACAATGCTAAAGGTATATGGGAGAAAAACTCAATTCTATCACATAGTCTCTCTTTACTATTTCACTCACTTAACTGGTCCAAAACATTTTCTGCTGGACTGCACTGGTTAGGTTTAAGAAAAGAAGAGTTGTTCTGTCAAATTAATTTAAAAATATCCTGTAGTTGTATACTGTCAAAAACAATGTAGGACCCAGCAAACCTTTGTTATAAATGATCTTAATAGTTATTAACTTATTGATAAGTTGTGAATTGTATAATTAATGCCTTTTTAATATGTTTCATCACTTGAGTTTCAATATTAGTTATTTGGTTGAAAACACTATTGGATTGATTTGTTTGATTTGAAATTGCAAATCCCATCTGTCCAGCACCCAAATTTCTCTTGAGATGAAAAATTGATGAGGTAACTTGGGATTTCTCCAACGGGAACTTGGCTAGATATTGAGTGAAAAAGATTTGTTGCAGTGGCCAAGGGATTTATGTACATGATACCCGGAACTCTGGAATTATTATGGCCAATTCTTATGGATGAAGAATTCTTGCTTCCAGACTGTAGAGCCTTAAATCCCTTAAAAATTTAAGGGACAAAAATATTTTAGTAACTTAATATGTTGACTTCTCTCCCGGCAAACATTGCCAATTTTCAAGAATATATACTTTAGTGTTTTTCCCTTCCAATTTCACAAACATATTCAGACTAAATGTTGACTTCTCTCACGACACACATTGCCAACTTTCAAAAATACATGCTTTACTGTTTTTCCCTTCCAATTTCACAAACATATTAAAACTAACTATATATATTTAAAATAATGGCTAATGTTTAATAGAAACTGCATTTATTAGGAACATTTTGAAAAAATTGAGTAAATATAGAAGCTGGGAATTTTTTTCCTGGTCATAGAGATAAGTGCATGATAGAAAACTTTGGTTGCATTTGATAGAGCATGAGCTTAGGTTTCTTTAGGAATCTCTGGTATGGTCTATAATCTGATTTGTTGTAATCATAGCAGCAAAAATCTTTTGGGGAAAAAATCAGCAAACCAAAAGTATAAGATTTTTTCAAAAAATTGGGGAAAAATGGGTAAAAAATCAGATTATCAAAAAATGTAATAAAGGAGAAAAATCTACTATTTTTTAACTTAAAGGCATTTTAATAGCATAGAGATTTAGAGAGAAAATAAAAAGGAGAGTAGGGATCTGGAGTGGCAGCCCCTAGCATTCTCAAGGGGCAATGCCTTTCATGGGGGTCTAGTTGACAACCAATGGGGTCAAGGGGTAGTGCCCCTCATGGGGTTTTGGGCAATGAGTTACAATGCCACTTCCACTTGCCATGCCATATGTACAAGTTGCCTCGTGTAAGATATTTTTGGCAAGGTATACAACAATAACATCTAAGTCAACACACTTAAAGAGTTAAATCCTAATTCCTCATCACTCCCTCATTGTAATTTAAGCTTCTCATGTGACAATAGATCCCAATAACTAGTGGAGGTTTGGGAGTGGAGATCCCAATGGGGTTGAGGGGCAGCACCCCTTATGGGGTTTGGAGGCAACACACCCATTGGGGTTGAAGGGCAGTGCCCCTCATGGGGGTTTGGGAGCAATGCCCCTAGTGGGATTTGGGGGTAGCACCTTTGGCATGTTCCTTGTCATGATATAGTGCGGGGTTGAGGGGAAAAACCCCCGCCATCAAGCCCAAATTAAGGCCTTTGAAATCACACAATCCTTCATGGTGCACTTTGTTTTCACAATTTTATCACTTAATGGTGAATTAGGTATTTGGCATATTTTTGTTTATAGCTATGTTTAAAAGAAATGATTTTTTTTTGGTTTGGGTGGCCTTTGGGTCCTCTTGGGTTTGCCTAGGAGTGGCTTGGGTATGGCCAGGTTACCACGTAGGCACCTTGGGTTCATGACAACATTATAAAGGAAAATAGTAATATTTTATAGTTTTTTTGTAAAAATCAAAATATAAACTTTTATAGAAAAATAGAGATATATTTTCTAAAGTATTTATCTCTTTTAACCAAAGTGGTCTCTTTTTATTTGATTTATCAATTCATTAAATGATGCCCACCAAGTGTTATTTTGGAAAATATTTTGTACGAGTTCTATTCTCAAAGAAACTAAAATTTTAACCTATTCTCATTGGAATTTGTCGTCGTGTTTTTGATACAAAGGCGTAAACCCTACTATGCCATAAAATAAAATAAAATAATTGTTCATAAATAAAAAATTAGCTAATCACAAGAATCATTGAATACTATTCCAATGTAAATAAAATAATTTTAGTTAAATAATATAATGTGTCTTAATTTATAGTATCATAGATATTCATAAATATTTTAAATTTTATTATATATATATATATATTTTGATATGTACGGCAGTTTTTTATTATTAATATTAAAGAAATTTACATGCATTTGCTAGGCAGGATATTCACTTCGGACCAGACCCGACAAAAAGCAGCTATAATCAACCATTACAGGGCATATCAACAACCTACTATAAACGCTTAGTTTTAAACCAATACAACCATCATAGCAAAAATAGAGGAAATGCAAAATGGCAATGCATACTCGAACCACAAAAGCCCCAACTATAAGCTACCATCATTAACTAACAAACTTAACAGTCCAAATAATTAAACCTACTACACCAGCTACAGAAAATCATTCAATTTTGCAAAGGATTCAAAATCCTTAACCCAGTCGAAACCATCTGCCACCATCAAACCCAACACCTTCTTTAGATACTCCACGACCATTGCAACGATCATCCTATGGCGCATAAGGGCTAGCCTAGTTAGATCCAGTAGGAATGGGTAGAACTTGACTGCTTCATCCATTTTTGCTAGTAGCTCCAAATCTGAAGGCTGCGGAATCCCCATTCCAATTAACGTAGACTTGAGCACCACATCCAAGCCGCCAACCAAGTCCTCCCTAAACAGCTGAACAAGCAACTCCTTCACCGTTTCCTTTGGAATGCTGCTATCCAATAAAGAGGCAAGGAAACGCGACAAAATGTGCGCATTATTGTGCCCAAACTCCTTCCTTTCCAAATGCCCTCGACCCAACACCATTTTTATTGCTGCCACTATAAGCGGATCATTGTTAACCGGAATCTTCTTAAGCCTTTGGTCTGTCACCTCTCTGAAGGCTACATGACACTCTGTAGCCATCAAAGACATCGACGTGTCTGTGCCGAACCAAACTAGTCCTTCTGCCGAAACAACAATGATGAACTTCGACCGTTTAGCCATTCACTACCACCTTCGAAACCAAAAGACCAAGCGAAGAAAGCCAACCAAACCAACACCATGAACAAGCTACAAACCAAAATACTTTAATGCTTATGCCTCTGAAACCACACAACTAAATAATGACCACACTACACGCGAAGACGCCACCACACGAGCCAAACACATTTTCTAAGCTTGTCAAGCTGTCTCGCCGTCAGGGATTTCGTCTTGCATCCCCGACTCCAATAGCGAGGCTATCATAAAGGGATGAGCATATAAATGTATTCATTTAAAACCGTACTTTCCTCTACCACCGACCATGGCCTCTGTTTTAAAGCAGCCGCCTCAGCTCTCGTCCACCTTATGTGGATGCCAACCAAGCTGCCCGTTGCCCTCCACCAACTTGGAGGGCCGCCCTCCTTTACTCCCACAAATTTTATTATATTTTTAATACTATATAAATATAATTTATTTAGCGGGACATGCTCGAAATTTTAGTCCGACTTGTCTGCGGACTCATAGTCACGTTTTTCCTATAGAGACGAAACCCTAGTTTGCTGCACTAAAAACCCATTGAAATGCATTAAAAAATGTCACATTTTTTATGCAGAGATGAACCACTAGTTTTTCCACACTAAAAAACCCAATGAAATCTTAAAATACCCCATTGAAATGCATTAAAAGTGTCATGTTTTTATGTAGAGATGAAACCCTAGATTGTCGCACAAAAAAACCCAATGAAATGCATTAAAAAATGTTGAAATTATGTGTAATCATTACTGCACAGGAAAGAACCCTAAAATTGTTTTTAAAAACAACCAAAAATCGAGTTGAAACCAATCAAAATCATGAGTCAATGATTTTTTAAAAAATCATTAATTTAGCAAGGAAAAAATCGGGGTATACATCGTTCTGTGATTAATCGTTTCATCCCACATATTCATTGCATGCTATTTCCTTAAAATAGCTTGTTTGATGGACATGTGACTTGGACCTTCTTATTACAAAGATCTAACCTAAGAATTGCTTGGGATTTTAATGCCAAAAATAGAGATTCTGCTACTAGGTAGGCTGTGTCATTCCCAGTTCATAGTGCATCTTATCTGGTTTCAAAGGGAAAAGGTCTGCTTTGGTGAATTTTATGTTGGATGTGCCAAAATGCAGATGTTGCTCCTAGGCATTGTGTGCTATTTCCCAATTCTTAATGCATCTTATCAGGTTTCAAAGGGCAAAAGTCTGCTTTGGTGATTTTTACATAGTATGTAGCCATGAAATAGTCGAGTCTATGTGAAACTACCTTTGGGACTTGCTTCATGATCTACCTTGTAGGCTAGAATCAAAAGTTATTAGGAAATTGTCTACCACCAAGAGTATTTTACTTTAGATATATGTTGACGTACAACTAAACTTTTGTTTAGAGAAATAGGTGAAAGATTCATAGTTTTGATAAAAATGCAAGAGTTGTTAATCAACCCCATAGGAGCCAAGGATCAACTACAACTAAAGCAACCTTCCATGCAAGAGAGAAGCAATGGAAATGCAATGAAGCCTGCGAATTCATTAGATGCATATATAAAACTAGTACAATATACAATGAGGAAACCCTTGTTATAATGACGAGGATGAAACCCTAGGACATTCTAATATCATGACAAGTGTCTAAATCCTATGTTATGGGACAGAAAATAAATGACTTAAGTAAGCTTAAGTGTGAATAGGACCTAATATGAAACTAGTTAGGTAATATACCATGTTAACACCAACATCCTCTTGAGTGCAACTTAGGGAGTATGATAAAATCATGCAATGAAGTGAGGATGGGTCCTGGTTACAGGGTCATGTTAGGTACCCATGTACAAACAAATCTCTCACAAATGGAATAAAGGAGAAAAACCTGTATGAAAAAGCCCCCTCTCCAAAAGAGAAAAGTTGCAAACAAATATGTACAAATGAAGGAGGACTCAACATGACCCCCCAAGGACTATTTGTGTCACCAATGTACGATCACTATTTCCCATAAAGGAGAGAAAGAGAAAGACTATGTAGCCCCCCCCCACAATGTATAATCTCTTGCAGTCATGGTAGATGCTTGACAAAGGATGATGATGAAGATCAAGAATGTTGAACAACTCTCCTCCCCTTGGAAAGAAACAAAACCGAGTATAGATGTAGGATGTCTGCCCATGAAGGAAGAAAGATCACAATGTATAATGATGTGGTCTATGAAATCTGCTCAAGTGTCACCATGCCAGTATGAAAGTATGCCACAATCAAATTAGGTACCAGCCTAATAAATGAAGAAGGTTACAAACTAATACCATGTATAGATGGATGAAGAACAAGATCCAAAGACAATGATGGTGTGACAATAGCTATGATGGGATTGTCATCAAAGAGGAGATGGATGTGCTTAAGTGTCCTCCACGTCTACAAGATGGGATTCACAAAACAAACTTGTAATTTTTGTCAACTATTCATCCAATGTACCAAATCTAGAAGACAATGTACTTGTTGCAAAGAATCACTCGAAGTGACAAGTGGTGGAGATGAAGTGATTTGAATTTATGTCATCCAACTATACTAGGCATCCTATGATGATGTGTCCACACAAAATGTATGAATATGCACACCTGGAGATGAATTTGCTAATGTTGTAATGCATGATTCCTCAGCCTTAGGGTAGTGACACAAAGATAAAGAAGATGAAGCCTCCAAACCTTGATTAGGAGTCATAGAAGCCAAAGAATCAATGGATGTCTCTATAGGAAAAGGAGCATTGGGTGAAGCCTCAATGTCATCACAACTGTTAAGGCTTGCCAAATAATGAAGTTGTTCTTTTGTATCATCATCATATGGAAGGTTATTACAATCATAAAGGGTCACAAGATTGCCCATAATAGGATCATTTGGGAGTGCAGAGCGATGTGGGTCTACATAAATCTCTCAAATTTTAGTCCAAAGAGTGCTTGAGTACTTGTTGTGACCTAATTCACACATCTCCCCATTCCAAATGGGGGCCCTCCTTGGTTTGTCCGTTTGGTTTTGCCTTGAGCTTCATTTTCATGGTTCTTTTTGCTCTGGGGTTTTCGAGATAGAGTTTTTAATCATCATCTGGAGCTAAGTTGAGATTTTGAGCCAGAATCAGTGCCTAAACACCTCAGACGGACTTAGAAGGCCTGAGGGACGAAGATCGACTGCCGTTTCACCCAAGTCTGACATCTCCTACTTTTTGGGGATTGACCCTCTGGACCCCCTATTTTTTAGGGACTTCATTTTTGGCATTTTTGGCTCATGTTGGACTTCCTATTTTTTAGGGGCTACTTTTGGAAAAAAATTCTATTTTTAGAAAGTTTCTATTTTTGGAAGTGCTTGGGGCCCACCATTTAAGGAAACAGTGTTTTCATCTTCAGCATGAATTTTTTTGAAAAATCAAGCCAAAATCTTCAAAAATCAGACTTTTAGGTGAAAAATTAAAACAAAATCATCAAAAATCAGTCAAAAATCTCAGAAAATCAATTGAAAATCTGAAAAAATTCATGGAAAAGTCTGAAAAATCATTAAATCTATGGTGGAAATTACCTAGCTTAGGAGAGATAAGTTCATAAGGACATGGAAAACAGGCTGAAAGTCTGCCCAGCTTCATGAGGGCATGGAAAATGAAATGGCTAGACCATGAGAAAGTCCGCCCAGCTGAGAGTGGTAAATGGAAGAACATCTTCAAAGTCCGCCTAGACTTGGGAAATCATGTGGAAAGTCCTCTATGAAGTCCGCCAACTTGGAAAGTCAATTGGAAGAAGTCTCGAGAAGTCTGCCAACTTGATAAAGTGTTTGGAAAAGCCTTGAGTAAGTCCGCCAACAAATGAAGAATAGATGAGAAAATCATTTGGCAAGTCCGCCCATGCCAAGAGATATTTGGAAAATGCGTTATAAAGTCCGCCCACCTTAAAAAGTCATTGGAAGAGGTCCTTCAAAGTCCGCTTTGCTCTAGAAAAACTATTGGAAAGTCCTCTATGAAGTCCGCCAACCTTGGATGGAAAACAAAAGGAAAGTCTACCATAGAGAAAAGTACTTGGAAAATTGTTTATGAAGTCCGCCTAGAGAGAGATGGATAAATGGCAATAAGGAAGGAAGTTCGCCATTTCTAGAAGGCTATGGAAAATGAATGGTGAGAGGCCTTGGAAATCCACCATGAAGAAATAACAAGAAGGCAATCACCTTGGAAATCCCCCATGACACTTGGATAAGTAAATGAAAAAAAACATCTTCATAGTATAAAGTCCGACTTGGAGAGAGAGATTATGGAAAATCAATGAGAAGTCTAATTTCAGGAGATAGAGATGGAGAGTTCAACATAAAATATGACCGTGCCAAGATGACAATGGCAAAGAAAGTATGAAATTCGCTTTGAGATGAAGGATTCTACACAAAATTCACCTTGGCATCAAGAGAGAGTATTAAAAAATTCGACATGAAGTCAGACTTCAGGAGAGAGAAAATAAAAATCTTCATCCAACATTCAAATTGATGAATAATTTTCGCCATGGCTAAATTGGAAAAGTTAAAATAAAGAGAAAATCAAACAATTAGCCATGAGGTGAGTTAAATATTTTTTTTAATTTTGGAGAAAATTAAAAGTTCGGAAAATAAAATTGAAAATTCATGAAAATCTTTTATTATTTTCCAAAGTTTATCTTGAAGAGTTCGAACTCAAGAAAAGAGACATAAATTTGGAAACTTACTCAAGAAAAGAGACATAAATTTGGAAACTTACTTCGCTGAAGAGAACTCAAGAGAAGAAAAATGAAATTGCTAAAACAAATCAATTGCTCAACCTTAAAAGGCAATTCAACAAGTCATTTTCACCATATCTTTCAGCAAGTTTAATTTTTCTTGAGAAGCAATTTAGAAGAGAAGTCATTTTCAGGAGAGAATTTGGAATTGAAGAGTGAAATTTCTGAACGACTGGCTTGATTTTCGGAAGTAAAGTCAAAATTCTTCACAGCTGAATTGCCATCAATAGAGTAAAATTTTCAAGAATTCAAAATGGAGATTAATGGAATTCATTGTTACTTCCGATTTTATGCACTCTTGCAAAATTTATTCAGTCCTTTTTTTTTCAGCTTACTTTTTGTGAAATCTGATTTTGACAAGCTGAAAATTAATATTTTTAGGAAAGAGGAAATCCGACTTAAATTAATATATTTTCTTTCCTGCAGGTGGATGACTACACAAGGTGAATCTTCAAAGAAGAAACAAATGAAGTTTGCGAGTAAAGGAGTGTAGCTAGAATCCAAAGTCAATAAAAAATGGAAGAATATCAAAGATACTGACATGGGACACGTAGATTTTGAAGAATTCAGAAAAAGAATGATGGGACTAAATGGACTCATGCTTACAGCCATAGCTCACCTAATGGTACGAAATGGAATTGTCCAGGCAGCTGGATTTCCTCCGGTTGTTGAGTGCCCTGAATTGATGGTGGAATGTGCAAGACATTATAATCTAGAGGAAAGGCAAATTGTTGCTCCTGATGGAAGCGTCTTAGCACACCTGGGAGAGCGTGCCATTCAGGAAGCATTTGGCATTCCCAACCACCACAAGACTTCATATAAAACCAAGGAAGACACAAGGAGATTTTTTGAAGAAAGAAGTGGTACCGTTTTTCACCTACGGGCTCAAATAGGCAGGGGTCTATTTTTCAAGTATTCATGAAGGGCAAATGGATTAACTTTTTCCTCAAGTCGCTAGGACATTTTGATCGCCATGGGTTTTGGTATAACTCCCCGACGTGCTGAAGTCTCGTCGACCGTTGTGCTAAGGGCTAGCTCACCGAAAGAATGGAACTCTTGGCGTAATGTTGAGCTCGGGGAGATGTCTCAGCGACGGAGTGAGGTCTCGCCGAAAGGCTCTGAGTTCACTATAATGTCTTGCCGACTAGTGGGAGTCTCACCGAAAGATGGTTTGAGCTCGGGAGGAATGAAAGGGGTCGGTGTAATGTCATGCTGACTGTGGGTGGTCTCGTCGAAACAGAATGCCTTCGGTGTAAAGTGGTGGCTTCGGTGAAGGGTCCTACTGACAGGAGAAAGTCTCACCAATAGTTGTTCATAGGGCCGTTGGTGGGGAGAAATATTTGTAATTTCCATGAGGTCTGGCTGAATGGTCGAAGTCTCGGCAAAGGGGATTTTCTTCGAGCTGAGGTCTTCCTGATCCGCTAGTGTCCTACTGAAGTGGTCTCAGCTCACTGAAGGTTTTTACCTTCGGCATAGGGTCTCACCAAGAGGGATTGATGTCGGCATAATGTCTCGCCAAAGGCGGGTGGAAGAAGTAGGAGATCAGGGAGACGTCTCAGTGACTAACGGAGGTCTTGGCAAAAAGAGATGTCAACGGGGAGAAAAAGTGGGCCTCGCTGTAATGTCCCGACGACCGAACTAGGTCTCACCGAAAGGATAGTGCCTTCGGTATAGGATTGTGGCCTCACTATGAGGTCTTCTCGACTGATGTTGGTCTTGCCGATAACGATGGGTCTGCTGTAGGTTTTGGCGAGAACTCTTTCCGAATGTGAATGTTTGGGTGATGAAATGGTGATATCGATATGAATTTTGCAGTTCGCTATGAACACTTTCCAATGGTCATGAGCTATGCCGATAACTGCTGAAGGGCATAATCGCATCGGGGAGACATGGCTAGTGTCTCACCGACATGCGATTCAGATGAAGCAACCTTTGACCATCTGGAAATCTACATGCCATGAGTTCAACCAATCAGAAGGGGCTAAAGGCAAACCATTAGCCGTTTGACTATTTGACTACCCCTATGAATGGGATCAACAGGGCATAAATGACACAGACTTGCTATGAGATCAAAAGCCATGTAGCAGCTCGGTGAACAACGGTGGGGGGATCTAACGAGAAGTTTGATGCTGCTTGTAGAGGAAGTCAACATGTAGAAGGATCTTGAGCAGGAAGAAGGCTGAAAAAGAGAATAAGCCATCAGTCTTGAGGACAGCTGTGAGGTCAACTGGCAAAAGGAAAATTGATATTAATGGTAATGCTCCAAGGTATTCAAGATAGCTCTTCAGGGAAGTTTGAAAGTGAACACAGAGGCTAGAGGTTGGCACATTAAATGCGATTGTTGCAAAAGATCAAGGGGGGCTATTCCTGGAGTGACTCTTCACCGACATGGACAGCAGGGACGCACGTTTAAAGCAACATTAACTGCATTCAAAAGATCTAAGGGCAGATTTTTCAGAAGGATGATATTTTTGTAAGCCCTAGGGGTTGAGACTTTTGTATATATGTTTTCTTTGCCTCTAAAAAAAAAGGAGAGTTTGAAGGATGCATTCTAGAGAGTTAGTGATTTTTATCAAATCCTTTCTCAGATTAGCACACTTTTGTAACTCATTCAGAGTATAATATACAAAGTTTACCTTGGTTGTTGTTGATGACAAAAATTACCATCTTGTTCTTGCAAAGTATTGAGCATTTCAGGTTAATGATCAAGTTATTTTGTGAATTTATTTTATTCCCTTATAGCTTTACCTTTTCTTTTCATGCCTTCCTTTGCAAAAAAGTATCATTATACAAATCACAAACTGTGTTCACATAATCACACATGGATTCTAGTCTATGAAAATATTTTCCTTTCTTGAAAAAGTGTATGAATTAGACCTGTTTGTCTAACATTAATGCAATGCTTACAGAGATTTGATGTGTAGTCTTATGTTCATTATCAATTTTTCAAGTGTAAATCAAAATATTCAATTGCTCTTATTAGTTCGGTGTATCACCATAGGGTTTAGTTTTAATTTTATGCCCTCTTTCCCCCTTTTCCTTACAAAGATCAGTAGTTAGGTGATAACACAAAGGTAGCCGGCCTTCTCCAGAGGTTGACCTCTATTTATGAGAAACCACAGCTTTAGAGGTCTTCCCATGTTGTTGCACTGGATTGTTGAATTTTACATTCAACAAGGTGCAAAAATCCAAGTGACAACAATTCTGGCACGCTCGGTGGGACAAGTTCCACATTATATTGTTGGTTTGGTATGCAACCAACAAGTTTTAGACTTTACAGAAGTCATTTTTGCATAGTTGGTGACTCCATAAAGAGAGAACTTCAGAATTAGTGCTTTCATAGTTTATGAGAAGAGTTCAGACAAGGAGCAGCTCAGTTCCTTTTGAATATTTGCCGCTATCACCACCCAGAAGACAAGGCAAGGTAACAGAAAGGACAGGGGTAACATTTATCTATTCCAGAAGAACCAAATCTACTCCATCTGTAAGATTCCATATTGTTGTTCGATCTTTTGTTTCACTAGGAGTGCAGGTAAATCCACCTCTAATGGCTGCTCCCAGAAATCAGCCTTTTGTGCCATTTAATGGAGGTAGTCCATTAAATTTGACACAACACAATGACATTCCAATGGCAGCTTTGAAATTTTTTCCAAATTTCACTGGGGAAGATCAGACCACCCCGATTGAACATATACGAGATGTTGCTTCCTTATGTGGTGTGCATCATATCACACAAGAAGACGTAGCTATAAGACTACTTGCAACATCATTCAAAGGAAGAGCATTACAGTGGTTTAGGAGTCTTGGAGTAGGTTCAATTGCCACTTGGAATGAATTGGGTGACAAATTACATAGGCAGTTTCAGGACAGGTTTGATAATCTGTCTTTGTTGGAGCAATTAACTACACTTAAAAGGGCTCCTCAGGAGCAAATGAATGATTTCAATTTTAGGTTTCAAAGAACCTAGGGTAGAATTCCTACAACAGTGAGACCACCTCCAGAATATGCATTTTTGTACTTTTTGAAGGCCCTTAACAGTGATATAGTTGTTATGATACAATCAATGAGGGGTGTTTCTCTACCAAATGCATTTGAAGTAGCAATCAGAGCTGAAAACAACCTAATACAAGCTAGTAAACTTGCTCCTAGGCCACCAATGCCTATATTTCTAGATATTCATTCAAATATCCATTTGCAAATACCACCTTTTGCACCTTTTCCACCTGTTCCAGCAGTATCAGCTGCTGTAACGCAAGAAATTATTGTTTCAAGATCTTCAAATGAGTTACAAGAGATCAAAAGTTTATTACAAACTTTTGGTAATAAGCTTGTGAGCTTGGAAAAGCAACAAGCATATAACAGGCCTTACCAACAGTAGAATTCAGGTCAGCAACAACAATATCAAGGTAATAGGCAGACTTTTCAAGGCAACTACCAAGGGCCAAGACAGAGTGTAAACACAAGACCTTTTCAGACTTATGCTCCAACACATGTTAGTTCAGTTAAGGATCTTGTCCCTATTCAAAACAACCTAGTAGTAGATTATGAGTGGTGCTACCCTTGTAACCAACCTCACAATCAGGTCACTTGCTCAAATGGACTCATTAATCAGGCACTTATGGTACAGAATGCCTCGAGTTCATAGCAGAATGAATTCAATGATGCATCTCCACAACACCAAGACCAGCTTACCAATGAAACTACCCTACTTAACTAGCAAGGTGAGGAATTCTGTGGACTTAATATAGATAATTCTCCAGTTGCAGCTAACACAAGGGTGAAGAAAAGAGCTTTTGAGTTGGATCAAACAGCTGATAAAGGGAAAGCAACATCTGCAGAACCATCTACACCTCAAGGGACTCGTGGTTTGCAAAGAAATCAGTAACTCCCAGTTAAGGAGCAACCACACTTGCAAGCTAATCATGCTGGCATAAAGGTACATCATAAAGTAAACCCAACTATACCCTATAATATTCTTGATAGTATGAAAAGGATGAATGAAATGATGTCTATGTGGGATTCATTAGCTATCCCAGGTCAAAAAGATATGTTACACTAAGCTTTGTCAAATTTTAAAGTGTCTGATGAATCTAAGTCTCCAATAGGTCAAGTCAGAATTGTGTTGACAAATAATCCTCAAGAAAATGATAAACAACCCAACAAAGAGGCAGGAAAAGAAGTTAAACCACCTCCATTTTACATGTTTGTAATCATAGGTGATAAGTTAGTTCATAACTGTATGGTAGACAACAGAGCTAGTAGCTCAGTAATGCCAAAGAAAATTGCTGACAAGCTTGGACTAAAGTATCAACCTTTAGAGAAAGGAGTGATTCAATTGGATGGTACTTTTGTTAATACACTGTGTGTTATCAAAGATTTGAGTCTTACCCTTCATGCTTGTCCTAATTTTTCAATTCCTTAGGACATATGTGTCATAGATCTCCCACCTTTCTTTTCTTTGTGTCTCTCAAGAGACTTTACAACTAGGATAGGTGGTTATGTGTCAACTGATTGGTCACATATGTTGTTTAGAACAAGATATGGAACTAAAGTTACCATTAAATTTGAAAAGCTGGCTAAAGCTCACATTGAGCCATATAACCCAAGTTCTATCAATGTTGTTCCTACTGCTGCAAACACAAATTGTGTTGTGTTTACTGACAATGAGTTGGCTACCGCTCAAGAACTTCAGGAAAAAGTTGTTCCTGATGTGTTGCTACATGAATGGGCAGCTGAAAATGTGTTGGACAATCCTAAAGACCTTATTCAAGATGCCGGTATGGGTAATTATGTGATTCTTGAACTTGATGCAGAGGTTCCAAACCTCGAAAAAAGTACAGATCAATTGTTGCAGGAGCAAGGTGAACTATGGGAAATGTTTTTTGATGGTTCTAGAAGCAAGAATGGAGCAGGTGTAGGTGCAATGCTGATTTCTCCACTAGGTGATAAGTACTTTTCAGCCTTTCATTTTGCTTTTGCATGTTCTAGCAACAGTGCTATGTATGAAGGACTTATCCAAGGCCTTGAATGGGCAAGGAAAAGAGGAATCAACTGTTTGAAGGTCTATGGAGATAGTGAATTGATAGTTAATCAGGTCAAGGGGCTGAATGTTGCCAAGAATGATGCTTTGAAGTCTTACAAAAATAGAGTATGGAACATAATTGAAGAATTTAATGTCTTCAATCTAATTTCTATTCCACAAAATCAAAATAAGCATGCTGACAGACTTGTAGCAATTGGAGCATAGTTTAGTATCCCAGGTGATATTGAAAAAGACAAAATACAATAGTATGTTAAGGTGGTTATTAGGCCATCAATTCCTAACAACAACATTAACTGATATAGTATGATCAAACAGTAGTATGATGATCAAATGATATAGTTGAAGACAAATAAAATTCCCAAAGGGTTGGTTACCTTGGAATCCATATTCAATTCTGATGATCAGCTTAAGAAGAAATATACATTTGTTGAGAAACATGTTCTTGCTGTGATCAGAAGTCTAAAGAAGTTCAAGCCTCTAGTTTCGAACAATAAGATTCATATTTTGGTTGCACACCCAAGTGTGAAGGAGTTTTTGTTGAACAAAGATCTGGGTGAGAAAAGAGCAGGGTGGATCACAAAAGTAATGGAATTTTATGTCATCATCCACATCACAAAACTTGTCAGAGGTAGAGGACTTTGTGAGCAACTTGCCTCCACTTCTGAAGATGTACAAAAATTGGAAATTGGTGTTGTTTTAGCTAATACTGATCAACCTCAAAATGTTCAAGGTGTTGCGCCTGCACTAACAACAAGTTGGGTTCAAGAAATGACCCACTTTCTTCGTACTGGTGAATGTCCACCAAGTCTAGATAGAGCAAAACAAAGATACTTCAGATTGCAGTCAATTCCTTATGTTCTCATTAATAATATTCTTTTTAGGAAGGATCTGAATGGTGTTTTATTGAGGTGCATTAATGCTAATCAAACAGAGAAGGTACTTCATGAGTTTCATGATGGAGTTTCAGGAGGTCACTTTGCTCCAAGGATAACTGCTTGGAAAATTATGAGAGCTGGTTACTACTGGCCCAACTTGTTTAAAAATGCATATGCATGGTCAAGGAAGTGTACGGAATGTGCTTTGTTTGCAGGATAGGAAAAGCTCCCTGCTATGCTTCTACATCTAATTTAGGTGGAGCAACCCTTCATGAGATGGGACATCGACTTTATTGGGCCAATTAATCCACCATCCAGTGCTAGCCACAAGTGGGTGCTTACTGCTACAGAATATTTCACATGGTTGATAGAGGCAGTAGCTTTGAAAGAAGCAAATGAATCTTTAGTTTTGAGTTTTTATGAAGATATAATCACCAGATTTGGAGTTCCTGACTCCATCATTTCAGATAATGCTCTTGCATTTGTTGGATTAAGAGTCACATATTGAGCTATTAAACACATAATTCATATGAATACTTCCTCCAATTATTACCCGCAGGGTAATGGATTAACTGAAAGTACAAATAAAAATCTGATCAGAATCATTAAGAGGACTATGGAAGAGAATCAAAGAATTTGGCATACCACATTGAAATCTACACTTTGGGCAAATAGAATAACCCCTAAGAGATCAGTTGGTAATTCTCCATATGTCCTCATTTATGGTAAAGAGGCTAGATTACCTCTATCTGTAGAGCTTCCAGCTCTAGACATTGTTCACCAGTTGGAGAGGTATGAAGAACAGGACCCAATGTCCGTGAGATATTCAGAGCTCATGGAGCTTGAAGAATCAAGAGACAAAGTAATGAAAAATTTGGAGTATCATTAGCTCCAAACAAAGAAAACATTTGATAAGAAAGTTACAACCAAAGTTTTCAAGGAAGGTGATGTTCTCAAGTGGGATGTGCTAAAGAGTGGTCTAGGAAAACATACAAAATTTGACCATTTCTGGGCAAGCCCTTTTGTTGTTACTGAATGCAAGTAGCATAATGCATTCCATTTATCAAACATGGATGGAGAAAATTTACCAATCCGAGTTAATGGGATTCACCTCAAACGTTGTTTTGAGGTATGATTTATTATTATACATATTAGGATAGGTTTTATGCTTTCAATAAGTGCTTCTGCACTTTAGTTTAATTGTTGTTTCATTCCCTAAGTGTTGTTCTAGCACAGTAAATAATTTCATTTCAATTTTTCATGTTTCATGGGTTTCGAGCAACCTGTTATGATCTATAAGTTACAGACGCATTTGAGCTATGTACAAAGCTGATGTTTTAAATCAATTTCTGAGTTTTCCTAATGACTCCGAGCCCAATGGACAAGTTTTGGCTATTGGTTTCTAGGTTTAGCAGGAAAACATCCAGCAAAGGTCGCTAGAAATGTTGCCCGTTTTTCACCTATGGGCTCAAACATGTAGGGGTCTATTTTTCAAGTATTCATGAAGACCAAATGGATTAACTTTTGCCTCAGGTCGCCAGGACATTTTGATCGCCATGGGTTTTGTTATAATTCCCCGACGTGCTGAAGTCTTGCCGACCGTTGTGCTAAGGGCTAGCTCACTGAAAGAATGGAACTCTTGGCGTAATGTTGAGCTTGGGGAGATGTCTCGGTGACAGAGTGAGGTCTCATCGAAAGGCTCTGAGTTTGTAGTAATGTCTTGCCGACTAGTGGGAGTCTCACCGAAAGAGGGTCTGAGCTCGGGTGGAATTGAAGGGGTTGGTGTAATGTCATGCCGACTGCGGGTGGTCTAGCTAAAATGGATTTCCTTCAGTGTAATGTGGTGGCTTCGGTGAAGGGTCATGCCGACCGGCGAAAGTCTCGCCAATAGTTGTTCACAGGGTCGTCGGCAAGGAGAAAGATTTGTAATCGCCATGAGGTCTGGCCGAATGGTCAAAGTATCGACAAAGGGGATTTGCTTGAAGCTGAGGTCTTCCCAATCCGCTATTGTCTTGCTGAAGTGGTCTCAGCTCGCCGAAGGTTTTTTCCTTTGACATAGGGTCTCATCGATAGCAAAAGTCTCACCGAGAGGGATTAATGTCAGCGTAATGTCTCACCGAAGGCGGGTGGTCTCACTGAAGAAGTAGGAGCTCAGGGAGATGTCTCAGCAACTAACAGAGGTCTCGACGAAAAGAGATGTCAACGGGGAGAAAAGGTGGGCCTCGATGTAACGTCCCGACGATCGAACTAGGTCTCACCAAAAAGATAGCACCTTCGATATAGGATTGTGACCTCGCTATGAGGTCTTCCCGACTGATGTTGGTCTTGCTGATAGTGATGGGTCTGCTACAGGTTTCGGCGAGAACTCTTGCCGAATGCAAATTTCTAGGTGATGAAATGGCGATATCGATATGAATTTTGTAGTTCACTATGAACTCTTACCAACGATCATGAGCTATGTCGATAACTGTTGAAGGGCATAATCGCATCGGGGAGACATGACTAGTGTCTCACCGACATGCGATTCAGATGAAGCAACCTCTGACCGTCTAGAAATCTATGTGCCACAAGTTCAACCAATCAGAAGGGGCTAAAGGTGAACTAGTAGCCATTTGATTGTTTGACTACCCTTGTGAACAGGATCAACAGGGCATAAACGACACGGACTTGCTCTGAGATCAAAATCCATGTAGCAACTCAGTGAACAATGGTGGGGGATCTAACGGGAAGTCTAATGCTGCTTGCAGAGGAAGAAAACATGCAGAAGGATCTTGAGCAGGAAGAAGGCTGAAAGAGAGAATAAGCCGTCAGTCTTAGGGACAGCTGTGAGGTCAACTGGAAAAAGGCAGATCGATATTAATGTTAATGCTCTAGGGTATTCAAGGCAACTCTTCAGGGAAGTTTGAAAGTGAACACAAAGGCCAGAGGTTGGCACATTAAATGCGATTGTTGCAAAAGATCAAGGGGGCTATTCCTGGAGTGACTCTTCACCGACATGGATAGCAGGGACGCACGTTTAATGTAGCATTAACTGCATTCAAAAGATCTAAGGGCAGATTTTTCTAAAGGCTGATATTTTTGTAAGCCCTAAGGGCTGGGACTTTTGTATATATGTTTTCTTTTCCTTTAAAAAAAAAAGGAGGAGAGTTTGAAGGATGCATTCTAGAGAGTTAGTGATTTTTATCAAATCCTTTCTCAGATTAGCACACTTTTGTAACTCATTCAGAGTATAATATACAGAGTTTACCTTGGTTGTTGATGACAAAATTTACCATCTTGTTCTTGCAAAGTATTGAGCATTTCAGGTTAATGATCAAGTTATTTTGTGAATTTCTTCTATTCCCTTATAGGTTTACCTTTTGTTTCCATGCCTTCCTTTGCAAAAAAGTATCATTATACGAATCAAAAACTGTGTTCACATAATCACACATGGATTCTAGTCTGTGAAAATATTTTCCTTTCTTGAAAAAGTGTATGAATTAGACCTATTTGTGCAACATTAATGCAAGGCTTACAGAGATTTGATGTGTAGTCTTATGTTCATTATCAATTTTTCAAGTGTAAATCAAAGTATTCAATTACTCTTATTAGTTCGGTGTATCACCATAGGGTTTAGTTTTAATTTTATGCCCTCTTTCCCCCTTTCCCTTACAAAGATCAATAGTTAGGTGATAACACAAAGGTAGCCTACCTTCTCTGGAGGTTGACCTCTGTTTATGAGAAACCACAGCTTTAGAGGTCTTCCCATTTTGCACTGGATTGTTGAATTTTACATTCATCAAGGTGCAAAAATCCAAGTGATAACAAGACATGGAAATGAAGCTAGAGGCCGTCACCCAACAAGTAGCAGGCATACAAGCCAAAAAAAAAAAAAAAACCTATACTATCCAAGAGATATGCCCATTCCCGTTCAATCAATCTGTCACTACAATACCCTTTGCAAAGAATTTTGAAATACCTAGGTTTGACAAAAAAATATAAAGTAATAGGGGATCCAGTAGAGCATATACAAGATTTATCAGTATAATGCATGGAAGTATGACACAATGACTCATACCTCATGAGACTATTTCCACGTAGCCTTATGAGTCGAGCTATGGAGTGGTTCACCCGTTTGACACCAATAGTCAAAACCTTCGATGAACTGTCTAACAAATTCATGTCACTTCTCCTTCACCATTGAGCAAGATGTCACCATTACAAGCTTATCCATGATCAAATATAATCAAGGAGAATCCTTTATCTCCTACCTACAATGATGGAGACACAAGGCTAGTAGATGTAAATGGCCCATCCCTGACAAGGAATTGGTGGACATATTTATTACCGACGTCTTACCTGAGATCAATTATCAGCTCACAATGTTATGTCCAGTAGACTTTGAAGAAACCATTGAGAAGGGGTTGAATATTGAGAGATCCCTCATTGCAAGAGGTGCCCTTAAAACAAACAGGTCAAAAGACATTCTGTCTAGCTCAAATGAGAAACCCAAAGTCTGGGCTAAAAACAAAAATGTCACAAATGATGGAGTGGTTGATACTAGGACATTATGGAAGGCACAAAACACAGTTTAAACCAAGCCACATGTAGCACAAACAAGCTATGTTCCAAACAATGCACAAAACAACCAAAATACCTATCCCAAGAACAATTGGGTTGTGAACCCACAAATGAATTAGGGAGGGAAACAAAGGCAGTACAATCAAACAAGAAGGGAATTCACAGTACTAGGTGAGTCACTAGAAATAGTCATGCGCAAAATAGTACAAGGAAACCTCCTCAAAACTAATGATTGTCCAAACTTTGAGCAACCTAGTTTCAAAAAACCATGGTATAACGAGAAGAACTTGTGTGACTTCCATATGATCAAATGACACACCATAAACAATTGCATGAGACTCAATCACCTTATCCAATATTTAATAGATAAAGGAGAGGTAGATGTCGAACATCGTCTTGGGAATAAGGACCTGCAAATATACACAAACCCAATCCTGAACCATGCCAAAGGAAATGACAAAGCAAAGAAACAAGAGTACCATAATGCCAATTACACATATGGGGACATGATTTTAGGAACACTTTCACAAGTTGATGATAATAGGGTAAACGTAGTGACTCTACGAGGCAGAGACAACAACTATAATGTAACCACTCGTCAAGGAAGAGTTACAATTCAAGGAGTCCCACCCAAACCTACAATCAAGTCACCAAATGACTATAGTATTGTGGAGAAATTAAAGAAAAAACCTGCCCTAATTTCAATCTTGGAGTTGTTAAAACTATCGCCTGCCCATAGGGAAATACTTGAAAAGGTATTGGAAACAGTAGTCCCTGATGACCTCAATCATAGTCAGTTCCAAGATATGGTTGGTAAGATCACACAAAGTAATCATTTAATATTTTATGAGAAAGATCTACCCCAAAGAAAATTCCATAACCAAGCCCTCTACATAGAGGTTGGTGTTCATAAAACCATGGTCAAATAGGTACTAATAGATAATGGTGTAGGTTTAAACATCTGTATCTTAAAGTTTGTAGAATAGTTGGGGTATTCTGATGATGTAATTGACGAAATAGTATCACAATAAGGGTCTACGACGATCTAGAAAGAAATTTTGAGGGAATAGTCAGGTTACCAGTGCAGATAGGGCCAACCCTAACAGAAACCACTTGTCAAGTATTAGACCTTGATCTGCCATACAACCTCCTCTTAGGACGCCCTTGGATCCATGCCTTACAAGCAGTCCCTTACACTTTTCATCAATGCCTAAATTTCCCCCATGAAGGAAAAGAGGTAACACTATAAGTCGAACTTGAGCCTTTTCATTTATGTGCCAAGTTAGAGGAGAAATACAATAAAATCCAACGTGTGCCTAACAATGACATAGCATTCCACTCCTTTTCTTATGTTGATCCTTCAACACTTCCATCCACCTCCACCAAGAAAATAACTGGTGACCAACCCAAAATGGAAGCCAAGATTCAGGTACTTGACAAAGGTAATGGGAATTACGTTTTCAACCAAGCATTCTGCACCGGCATGCTTCCGCCAACACCCAGAGTATATGGAGTTCCAAAATAAATCATGATAGTACAAATGATTGCCAAGCCGACTATCTTCACTAGATGGGGAGACAGGCAAGAGGAAGAAATATTTGAGGACTTTTTATCTATGATCTACAAGGAGGACAAAGATGAACCAGAAAAGTTACAACCCAATTTTGACCCTACTACTAGAGGGTATCAATTAGTTAAACAGATGGGATATAATGGAAAAGGTGGCCTAGGGCTACACAAACAAGGCTAGTTAGAGCCTATTATAGTAGAACAAAGGAAGAATAATATGGGGCTAGGTTATAAGCCAAAAGATGTGGTTATTCCAAAAATTGGATGAACCTCTTGGAAGAAATGAGAAACTTCTGCTAGCATCAAGGCAGTGGATACCTATCATACCTTAGATAATAATTTACTTGTTGAATACTTATTTGATAACTTTAGCATTGATAGGTTCTCTCTCCAACATATTCAAACCATCCCAAACATCTACTACAATTTTGGTACAGATTCTAATGAATATGAGTGGGATTCTCCATCCTTCGTCACCGGATATGATTCTCCACTTCTAGCAATGACGACCTAGACACTTAGTGGGAAAAAGATACCTGAGCCATATTGACCCTTTCATCCAATCCCATAGGCTTTATAGATCAAGATGATAACCTCCCACTCCAATACCCGCAACTCATAGATTGGGATCAACAACAACATACACCCATTATGGATCAATTCTAGAATGATGAGGCAATCACAGAGTTCATGGGACTTCAAATAGACATACCAGTTGAAGACCACAAAGCAGGATTCATCATGGAACTTGAACAAGAGGCATACTTTGGTGGAGAGATTGAATCTTCTAGTCATAAAAATGAAATAAAAAACATAAAAATATGATCCCCTAGAGAAAACCACCTTGTGGCTCTATTGGATCCAAAAAAGAGAAAAATAAAGGATGCATCTTAAGGTGAAAACCTTTCAAAGGCACCCAAGGATGGAAGATTCAATCTCCCCATAGCAGAATATCAGGAAGGATCAACATTTCTAGTAGAGGAAGTATAACCCATAAATGTTGGCACAGTAGAAGACCCCAAGATAACCTACCATGTTGCATCACTAGATCCAGAAGAAAAGGACAATTTCACAGCTTTCATCAATGCTCGAAAGATAAATTTTGCATGGACCTATGCTGACATGCTTGGAATAGATCCAACATTAGTGGTACATTATTTAGCTGTAATCCTTGGAGCAAAGCCTATCAAGCAAAAACTTAGAAAAATGCATCCACAAATAGCATTACTAGTAAAGGTAGAGCTAAAGAAACTACTAGATGTGGGATTCATCAAACCCATCGACCATCCACAATGGATATCGAATCTAGTACTAGTGCCCAAACCTACTAGGGGCATAAGGATATGCATAGATTTCAGAGACTTGAACAAAGCATGTCCAAAGGATGACTTTCCATTGTCGATTATAAACATGATTGTAGATCTAACAGTAGGGAATGAGATGCTATCCTTAATGGATGGTTTCTCCAGATACAACTCGATAAATATCTCTCCAGATGACCAACATAAAACAACATTACTTGTGCTTGGGGAACATTTTGTTGGAATGCAATGCCCTTTGGTCTAAAGAATGTAGGAGCAACATATCAAAGAGCGATGAAGACAATATTTCATGATATGCTACACACAATCATGGAGGACTATGTGGATGATATTCTAGCAAAATCAACCAAAAGAGCAGACCACTTGACAAACCTGACCAAGGTATTTGATCATCTTGAACAGTACAATCTGAGACTCAATCCTAAGAAATGTGTATTTGGGATAACATTTGGAAAAATATTAGGGTACAGTATGAAGAAGAGGGATTGAAGTAGATCCGACCAAAGTAAGTGTAATAATGGAAATGCCTCCACCAAAGACACTAAAACAGTTGAGGAGCCTACAAGGGAAGTTGCAATCCATCAGGAGATTTATCACATAATTTGTGGACAAATTTCACCCTTTCACTCATCTCCTACATACAGACATCACCTTCAAGTGGGATAGTGACCAAGCATTCCAACAAGTCAAAGAGTACCTACTTACTCCTCATGTACTCATGTTGCCTATCCCAAAAAAGGAGATGATACTTTATGTGTCTACCATACAAGCAACACTAGGAGCTCTCTTGGCCCAACAGGATGATAACAAAAAAGAAAGGGTAGTCTACTATATCAATAGAACACTGGTGGGATATGAACTAAACTACTCTCCCATTGAAAGAGTGTGTCTCTCAGTTGTGTTTGCAACACAAAAGCTGAGACACTACATCCTGAACATAAAAGTCAAGTTGATTTCTAAGATAGACCCACTCAAGTACTTACTAGCAAAGGCTGCCCTAACAGACCGAATAGCCAAATGGGTAATGATCCTAAGTAATTTTGATATAGAATATGTGGATAGGAGAGCTATCAAAGGATAAATTATAGAAGACCAACTAGACGAAGCACCCTTAGATGATCATAAACCTCTCATAGTGGATTTTACAAATGAAAGTATTTTGATGACACAATAGATAGACCGATGGACTCTATACTTTGACAGGTCCCATACTCAACATGGATTTGGAGCCAGTATTCTATTTCTCACACCACAAGGAGATAATATACCCAAGGACTATAGGATTGCATTCCCATGTATGAACAAAATCTTAGAATATGAAGCTCTTATCACAGGGTTAAAAATGGCTATTGAATGGAGAATAAAAGAGTTAAATGTCTTTAGAGACTCTCTGCTAGTGATGAGACAAGTGAACAATGAGTACCAAACAAAAGATGAAGAATTGTTGCCATATAAAAGGATGGTGGATAGCTTCAAGGAATACTTCATCAGAATAACCTTTGAGCAAATTCCTAGGATCAATAACAGAGTTGCAGATGCAATGGAAACAATAGGCTCACTACTTGATATTCCACAGAACGTCCCTAAATATGAGTTCCTCATGGAACAGTTGTTGGTACCAACATTCGACATCCCAGAATCAAAATCAGTGTGTTGTTGTTGGTCCTAACTCCCCATGGTACCTAGATACTTTTGACTACATCCAGTATGGTACCATACCATTGATTTAATGACCACCCAAAAGAAAACCTTCACCCATAAAACTTCTCGTTTTACCATATTAGGAAATCCCCTATACCGACATAGTCTAGATGGTATGTTACTCCGATGCCTTGATGCAGAAGAAGCAAAAAAAACCTTACTAGAGGTTCATCAAGGTATTTGCAGATCCCACTCTAGTGGACTTAACCTAGTCCAAAAACTGCTTAGAACAGGATACTACTGGCCCTCCATGGAATAGGAATGCATACAATATTCTAGAAAGTGTTGACAATGTCAGCAGTATAGTGACCTTGTTCATGCACTAGCATAGGAATTGAGACCTATAACCACACCATGGCCTTTTTCACAATGGGGAATAGACTTGGTAGGTAAGATATCACTCGCTTCATCCAACGGGCATAAATTCATTATCACAACAATAAAGTACTTCACTAAAGGATAGAGGCAATTCCATTGACCTATATCATTGGAAAACATATATCAAAATTCATTTTGAATTATCTCATCTGCAAGTATGGAATTCCCCAAACAATAATAACAGACAATGGAATCCCATTCAAAAATCAAGATGTCCAAGAACTTTGTTCCCAATTTTCTATCCACCATCAATTCTCCACACCCCATTACCCCCAAGGAAATGGTCAGACTAAGGCATCTAAAAATACCATACTGAAGATACTCAAAAAGATTGTTAATGAAGCCGGTTGTGATTGGAATTTGCAGCTAAACCTAGCCTTATGGGCCTACCGAACTAGCATTCACACACCTACTAGTGCCACACCATTTTCATTGGTCTATGGATCAGAGGTCGTCTTTCCTATTGAGGTCAAAATCCCTTCATTGTGAGTTTCACTAAAAGGCATGGTTAGCAATGAAGAATACAAGATATCCAGGCTGAATGAATTATAACTCCTAGATGAAAGACGTTTGAGCATGTTAAACCATCTGCAGGTTTATCAGAATCAACTCAAGTGAAACTATGACAAAAGGATCAAGGATAGCAACTTTCAAGTTGGTGAATTAGTCCTTAAAGATAATCAAAAAGTACAAATAAATTAGGATGGCAAAGGAAAATTTGAACCCAATTGGTTAGGCCCGTTTGTCATCATAGCAAACTATGACTCTGAGGCATATCGATTAGCTACTCCTGAAGGAGAACCTTTAACTAAAATACTAAAGAATAGGAACCTCAAGAAGTTATACACATGAAGTATGTTAGAATACCCCAAGCAAAAGGGTAAAAAATCCAAAAAAATAGAAAAAAAATAAAAATACAAAATAAAATAAGTAAAGAGAAATTAAATGTTCTCTAAGTGAAAACCATTTTGTGGCACTCTTAGAACAGGTATCGTGGTGAAAACCTGGCAAACAGGCGCTATGTTTGAATAAACTTGCATCATTATCTATCGATACTATCCACGACATCCACCCATTTCATTTCATAATAAAGTGGGGTATCCAACCATGGCTTGTCACTAATTAAGGAAAGTCATCTTGTCTACAACTAGGGGTAGTTTCAAAAAGCTGGTCATGGAATAGATCTTTGAGCATCCTATCATGGTCATGAAAACAAAAAAAAGAGCAAAAAACATTAGAAATAGACAAAAACATTTGGAAAACATCAAAAACAAAACAACATCATGGGGTTATTCCTTCACTCAAATAGTCTAAGATATCAACATTTGCTTGAACCTCACAGCTAGTTCAACTAAGTTTTTTTTGCAACATATCCTCTAGATGCGGAAATGGAATATCAATCCAAGATTATCATTGTTGTATACCCAAAAGTAGTTTATGCTTTGAGTCAAATGATTGAACTACGTGGTCTTTGTATGTACAATGTAGGCCTGATTTATTAGCCCCCGAGACCCTAGGTCAGTCCCCTTAGGTTTTCAACATGCTTTATTTGAACTTAGTCAAAAAACAAAAAAAAATCCAAAAATAGTCAAAAGATACAAAAGCCAAAAACATTCACAAAACATAAAAGGTCAAAAACAATCAAACAAACCAAGTGAACTACGAGCCTCTACGTGTACAACATAGGCAAGGCTAATCTTTGATGAGCCCTTGAGGCCCTAGGTTAGTCCCTAGAAAATGACAAAAACATCATAAAACTTAGAAAAATAAAAAAGATCCATGTTCGCCATCACAATTCGCAATAAGACACCATGCATAATAAATAGATCATCACATTCACCCTTTTGACAAAAACAAGCAAAACAAACAAAGCAAACATCAAAAGCTAGAACTTTCAAGTAGACAATCACATAAGAATTTTATCACAAATTGAACTAAAACAAAGCCAAGTATCGAATATATATCTTTTTGACAAGACCCAACAACATCCTGAGATATGTCTTAACAAATCCATTCCTACGATAGACAAGATCAACATTGGATAATAGACCCACCCCAAATAGATATGGCAAGTGATATAATAGCATTTTGTCTTATCTTTTTGTTATCTTATTTTGTGATTTTACATTATTGACTCATTCCTAGGATCTCTCGAGGATGTCCATAAGGATTTAGAGAAGGAATGGGGGAAATTGAGCATCATTTCAATTTTTTGTTTGTGGATAGTCTTGTTATACTACCATGGAGAATACTTTCTTTGTTCTATGTGTGGAAGTCATCTTTGAAACATTTCGTGTAACAGTGACATGTTAGGTTCTTAATACCTCTTGTGTTACTGATGTGACATGTTTTTAAAGCTTCTCACACATTCATTGTAACACGATTTCCGTATGTCTGGTATGAGCAAGAATACTCCTTGTTTGTAGAGTCAAAGTCCATGCAATAAATACAAAGTCACCTTGGTCATTAATACCTTGGTGCATCGTATTTATTTGCTATATCAAAATGGACTGTTCAAACTGTAAAGTCTCTAAAAAAAAGAAAAAGAAACTCATCAACTACTAATTAACATCACATTTCTATCTATCATCCATATTTCTTCTAAATTAACATCATATTTCTATCTATCATCAACATTTCTTCTAAACTATCATCACATTTCTATCTATCAACAACATTTCTTCTAAAAAGTGAAATCTACATAGCAATATCATTAGTACCATTCCGCATCCACGATATCGGCAACATACATCACAGTGATAATAAACAAATAAAAACATCATGTATGGGGCATTCATTCATATTAACAACATATAAACATACATCATCATATATCATCATCATATGAGCATAAAATGAAGCTGAATCAAAGAATGTATATCTCACATATGTCATCATCAATGAAACAAGTGTGATAGGATAATACAATATCATAACATATATACAAGGCCTCGACTGGGCCGATGAATATATATACAAAAAACACATGTCTACAATATGTCTATGAACAACAACATAATAAAGATCCAGTACACTGCCCAACAAAAAGGGAAACACTCTATAGACCAGGCTACAAACCACCATCTAGATCTAGGTGTCTAATAGGATGACACCCAAACACGATGACAAACAAACAAGAAAAGTCACTTTTTCGTCTATTAATTGAATAATACAACATTATTTAATTAATTCACTTTTTCATCATTTCTTGACAAATTAAATAAAAACCAGTTTATTTAATAAAGTATCGAAAACCCTAATTCTACTATTAATCGAATAATACAACATTATTTGATTAATTCACATTTCATCATTTTGACCAATTAAATAAATTACATTTATTTAATAAAGTCCTAATCTTATCTTATTTCACCCTGATTAGTCAAATGACACCGATTATTTTATTATGTCACTAATTCACCTTATTCCTCAAAATTGATTAAATTATTAAATCATAATAATTTAATTATCACACTTTCCTCCAAAATTTGAATAAATTAAATCAAACTATTCAAATTATCAAAAATCAAAATCAAATCAAAATGGAATTAATTAATTAATTAATATTCGTCACCCACTTTTTGATTGATAAAATCATGGATTACTAACTAAGCAATCTATTTTGCTAGCAAAGCAATCTAATTTTACAAACTCAACCCTAACTGATCAATCAATTGCTAACTAAGCAATCAAAATTTTAACTAGCCAATCTATTCTTCAATCACCCTAATTGTGCAATCAACTTTGCACAATTTCCTCATGTCTAAATCCTCTCAACTCATTTTAACTGTTGATCTGGATATGCTCCAACGCGATCTTGACTGTCAATTCAAAATTGGTTTTTCTATATAACAAGCCTTTCTCTTCACAAATAAGGATGAGAATTTCAACTTACCTTATGCAACGAAGTGTTGTCGCAATCACCATTGATAGAGCTTCAACCTTTTTAGTCAACCAAGCATCGATCATCAAGATTTTGCACGTAATCAATGGAGGCTTTGCAATGATACGAACAACCCAACATCATGCAAATACACTCCAACATGGAATGGTAATCTCTTCTTTTGTTGTTTAAATTGGTTTTGAATATCTTAGGATCTCTTTTCAATCAAATAGCTTAGATTTGCACATTTCATGAGTGATGGAATATGATAGATTAAGTGTTTTAAATTAGATAGTTTTCTTATTTTAATCTTGCATTTGATCTTGATTTCGCATCATTTTCCTGATGGATTCCTTCCCCCTCACACACTATTAATTTTCATCCCATTTAATTAGATAATCCAAATTATTTAATTCAAACTCCTATTTCTTCTCATTTGATTAAATAACTCTAATTATTTAATTAAATGTCACAAACCCCTAAAACCACCTAAGTTAAGGATTAATTAACCTTATCCACTTGCTAATCCTAATTAGCCCATTCTTCAACATTTAACTCCATTCAAGTTAAACAAACCCATGATTTAATAACCCCAACTTGCACAACTAATTAATTTTCTCAAGTTAATTAAATGGCTATTTCCCCTCACACTTGCATGAGAATATTCCCATGGAATATTACTTCCTCATTTACTCCCTCCATTGACTTTCTTTCCCAAGCCTTGATTTCTCTTACACAAGCCATCTTGTATCCCACCTAAGCCTTAATGGCTCTTACACAAGCCATCTTGTCTCTTACATGAGCATTCACTTGTCTTACATGCCTTAATATCTTTTAGCCACATGCCTTTAATTCTTCAACCACATGCCTTAACTCCCTCTTACATACTCTCTGCCCAAAATGTGCTCACACATGTGTGAGCACATATTACCATCACCTCTCTTAGCCTTGTGACACACAAGGCTAATCATCCTTCAATCCTCTCATCAATTAGAAACCATTGATTGGGAAAATGAATCTCAACCCTTGATTCAACTATTTTCCCTATAAATAGAACTCACTTCTATGAGAAAGGGATCCACTTCTTGAAGCAAAGTTACTATGCACAATTCCATATCCACTATCTCTCACATTTCACCATTTTAGCTTGAATCCAACACCATCTTGCATCAATTTCATCATTTTATCACAAACTTGAAGCTTGTTCATCAAAAGGGATTGGGAAAGGGCTAATATTCCATGTCAATATGGCACCAATTCCCCTATGCGATCAGGTTTGGGGTATTTAGCTAGGATTTCATTATGCATTGCTTGTTATTTCATGTTTTTGTATTCATGGTTTCTTTGTTTTGTTCTTCCAAGAATTTCATAGGGAGCTTGATTTAACTTAGCTAATGTGACTAATTTCCTTGTGTTTTGATCATGATGGCTCAGGTATAGATCATGCTCACATGACCTATCTTATCATCCCGTGAATTTTTCATGTAAGGTTATAGACATGTAAATAAACAATCGACAACTACAAAGGTACAATGATGTTTTCTTACAAGGTTGTAAACATAAAATTACATAGTCGACAACTACAAAGGTGTGCACTATCCTATGTTAATCCACCTATTTTTTCATACAATCTTGTGTCAACACTAAATTATCTTTAAAGAATTGGACCATGATTACATCATAAGGATTTTTTAATTGGGGATAATGGAGCCAAAATGGATTACCTAAGTTGGTGAGTAGATTATGACAATCTTATTGTAACAGCCCCAGTGTTCTACTAAATTAAATTTCAAAATTTTCTCCTCAAGTGAATGTTCTATGATAGCCTCAACATAGCAATACAATTTTTTCTTTCCATAATGTAAATTACATGCATATTTGAAATAAATACTGTTCCAAATTTCCATTGCATTTCATTGTAATTTCACCAATCTTTCCATAACATAGTTATCATATTGAATAAACTTATGTTTATCATCCATGGTTACATCCTTCCATATAAATGAAATCAAGAAATATGCATAGCTCTTTTGAGCTTCATTTGGCAATAGATATACAAACTAGTCCTGATGTTCTCACATTGGTGCATACATTCTAGATGCCTCCATTCCCTTGTGCATACACCCTAGTTGTCCCCATTGTTGGTGCAAAAATCTGCAAACCTTGACCACCAACTAATGAGGAGAATCATCACTCAAGCACTTTTCCTCCAACCACAGACTCAAATTAATGCAGTCCCCCACACATCTACCACATATGGTAAGATGGCCCTTCCCTTTGATGAAGTGTTTGGTGTGGTAACCTCATAACGATAGCCTATCTGAGATTAGTCTTGTGCCCTACATAACTAGAACTTGTATCCACTACAATCTTGAACTAGCATGCATAAAAGGAACATAGTGATTTGACAGTGCAATCAATGGAAAATTACACTACTTTGGCCAAAGTATTCTCATCGAGTACTTCGAGTGACAATCTTCCTATTCACATACACTACCATAGCTCAGTTTGGATTATGACTATTCATATTCTATGCATGGATAATTTCCTTCCATAAGTAACCATTAACCTCAAAAATAACCTAATCCTCTTTTCCCAAAACACAATGGTATCTCTACCAATTAAGCATAAGCATAAGTTACCCCCCCTTCAATGGATATTCTAATTTCTAGGTCTAACATACAAGCTCTCCTAGTCTACACATTAACTTTGTATAAACAACTTAATGAGCTATTCCCTTCAATGGACAACCTAGTTCTAGGAATATCTTTATAATTTGAAGTATAGCTTCATCTTATCATAGAATAAATATTTGTAAATAATCAACTCCATTCAGGAAGATATCTCGACAATAAGTGATTCTCATCAAGAGTATAATCTCATTAATAATTGACCTCAATCAAAGCGTAATCATATCAGTAAATGATTCTATATGAGAGTGCAACCTTCTTAATAGAAGGGGTTATTCAAAAAGATGATTCTTGTCAACCATATGGTGAGTCTCAACCTTGATATACCCTAGTCTTGGATATTATGCTGCCATGTATTCATCACATTTCTTATCTTTAAGCTTGCTATTAAAAATAGAGGAATAAATCAATCATCAGTTGGCTATGTTTTACTAAGTTGACTGGGTCTTGATAATATATTCAACACATATAATATGTGTTGACTTTATTCATGTGTTTATCACACGTTGGTACTATCTATACACTAAGCACTTTATACTTATACTGTTGCCTTTACATACTATGTGTTGGTTTCATACAACCACCTTATCATTTGTACTTTAAACAAATGTCTTTAGCTATTTAAAAAGACCAACGAAGTATTCAAACTTGTAGCACTTGCCACATATGGTCTATATGGCTTATTCAATGTAAGTGTTTTTATAATCTTATGTGCAACATTTGATATCATAGTGCTTTGGATTCTAAACAACACATTACTTCATTTAGTGTGCAACACTTTTATCATTGTGTTACATAAACTTAACACAGTAGATTAATACTTATGTATTTCCATTTCCCCTTATCAATATTGATAAATGCGGTTTAATACTTAGCATTGTGCTATATTATAAAGCACTATATATACATATTATAGGCCTTATCACATATCCATGTAATCGGCCCTTAGAATTACTAAGCAATTTCAATCCTTACCTGCACGGAGGGTGTCATAAAATCATGTTTCAGTTTGCATTACTTGCTATGTAATCAAGCAATGCATTTTCCTGTGTGTTGACCATATAGGCATTGATTAACTTTGAAAAAATATCTCACATATGCGCTATGTATAATATAGTGCTTTCTATAATTATCATATATATATATTAACTCATACGTCAATAAATATACATCATTTGACATATCAAACATGTATCCACATTATCATTT
Source organism: Sequoia sempervirens (assembly GCA_007258455.2). Lineage (NCBI taxonomy): Eukaryota > Viridiplantae > Streptophyta > Pinopsida > Cupressales > Cupressaceae > Sequoia > Sequoia sempervirens. The sequence goes on along the minus strand of VDFB02105785.1, from coordinate 279,899,451 downwards.
TCATAAACAATATGCATGCATATATATATTATATATATACACATATACATGTACATACGGATATTGTTGTGTTCGTATGGATACTCCATCACGTCAAACATGTGTGTATATATGTATATATGCATAGACATTCATTCATACACATATCATGTTGCTATTTAATATCAACATAGATACATTTTGATCCTCACTGAAAGTATATTCATTAAGTGTACACACACACACATATATATATATATATATAATTGACTCCCAGTGTATGTTTACTCGTATGTATTTCTACTTACATACATATGCACATGATTATGCTCTCATGCATGGATCAATATATATATACCCATATACATGCATACATTTAATGTACACATGAATCGACACAAAGATAACTATACAAAAATTTCAAAGACTCAAATATTCAATCACATAATTCAATCCAAGAATGCTCCTAACAAAAATCATGATCCTATCTAATGCAAACACAACATGTCTAAAGGATGACTTACCAATATCTCGTGACTATGAATTGACTCAACTATACTTAGATGTGAGTGTGTGTGAAAGCTTAGTTAGGCTTCATTCAAGTTACCCGACCAAACACTTCTCCTGAGTGATACTTCCCCTCCCTTTCAGAGGCGTGAATCTGTCCCTGCAACTAGCCTAGTACAACACCAAGGTAGTTAGACATTCATAGTAAATCTATTTGCATCATAACACATTTGTATCAAAAAAGCATTAGAATGTTCATATTGCAATACAAAGCATTCCACTATTTCAAAACATATTCATTCCTTAAAATATATAACATCTTATTGCATATTCACATCTTTCATTTACCTAACAAACATATGGAAGTCACAATTTACATTTATCAACATTTTCACTCATGTAGGTAAAAGTAACTCAATAACTATGAAACAGGGTGTGACATACTTCCCCCCTTGTGAATCATTGTCCCTGATGATTTAAAGCACTTTAAACATATAGATAAATTCAAATAAAGGTTTTACTTACCATTTCCAAATCTTATAAGAATTATAAAATAATCTCCCCTTGTAGCATCACTCCTTGCAATCTTGTCCATCCTGGACCTTACATCAAGTGTCCTCACTAACAGATAGGAAGAACTTGTGTGCTTCTCACATACTTTCTCTCTCAAAGAGCTTACACATTGTAATCATATTACTCATATGTACATTTCAAGTACAATAATAATTGTATCCTACATGACACCTATGTTACAATGACTGGAAAACACGTTCTTATTGGCTAATGAATTTATCCTTAGTATATCCAAGTAGAAAAGGAATGTCAGCGCATTTTGCACTACATTATGGGTCCCATCCTTTCCTTTGGTATTTACACCACTAAACAACTCAGAAGTTGTGACCTTCCATCACTGACTCAACCATTTTCCTTTAGCACAATAATGCTTCCCAATTCAAACTTTGTATCAACAAAGTTTTCTTTGATATTTCATTCTATTATTCCTATTTGACGACCTTTCTGGTTAAAGGTTGATTTGATTCCCTAGCTTACCCAAACTTTATAGAGATTCAACCCTTTTTCCATATAACGGACCAAATTTCAACAATGGAAATTTTATATAAGTATTCTTCAAATCCTCCAAGATTTAGTTTGTTACTTTTGCCTATCTGGCTATAATAATATATTGAGCAATTGTTTAATTGAATTTAACATAAGATGATCATGGTTTTCACACAACCTTATAATTATTTGCTTGTTCTCATCTGAGATAACCTTCTCATAACTTTAAGAAAATGATTTACACAATATATTGTTTTGGACTAATATCTTATAAATCAAAATTTTCATCCAACGTTTGTTACCTTGGTGAGTCTGTCCACCATAACATTATGTCAATTCCATCGGCATAGAAAGATTAAACTATTCCAATGGTCTACCACTTCCTCAACAGAATCTCAAGAGAGTATACATGTTTTGTTGATGATGACATCCTATCTTAATTTCCTGGTATACTAGTAATAACTTGCTACATACCTTGCAACATCTTACTCTATCTTTTCCAAGTTAAAGTGGTTACTCATCTGATAAATAATTTTTCCATTCCTATGTCCTAACTATGACATCAATTTACCTCATCTCATTCCTTAATCTTCCAAAATTTTGGGTACATGGGTTCTTTTCCACTCCATATTAGCCTATTCTGACTAAGCGAAAACCTATTTTGTGGTCTCATGCCAAATTTGATTCTTAAGTAAAATGGTTAAATAATTTTGCGAAGATAAATCTCCTTCATCTTAGGACATCCATACCTTGGATTTCTTTTGTCCTTTGATCATTTCCAAAGATGTAATCCAATTTTCTTCTCAATCTATCTTTCCTGATGAACATTTGTACTATTTCGAGTAATAATTCTCGTTCAAACATGTTGGTTTCTAAAAGATATCAAAATTAATTGCACACCTAATTACCAAGAACAAATGTTTCTCAATGACTCCAAATCATGAGTAATTAGATCTTCCTTTACTCATTCCATAGGAAATGATCTTTCCTTTCCTAATCAAGCATACTACCTTTCTTTTCTAAGGCTTCAATGATAATAGCAATTGATCTTCCAATCTATTATATATATATATAAGGTATTGTGTGATAATTATTCCTTTCTCTTTGGTCATAATCCTTGACTTTTCCATTATCTTTCTTGAATAATTCCAATACCTTATCCTTGAGGTCATGGAATATAAGACTTTGATTAAAATCATGACTTATGAAGAAGTCAAAAGTTCTTCAAAATAAAAAATACATTGATGATATTTGTTGGGTGGGGTACTTTATCTGACTCAATTCACTCTCTTTCTTTCCCCCCTTAGTGTTTCCATGATATTCAATCAACTAAAAGTTGAACTTTTAGCAACATTTGCTTTCCCGAATTGATTTATCATTCCTCATTGTTGGCTTTCAATTTCCTTCAATATACTTTTTGTTTCCAAAGTTAGGTTCATCATTGATCTCTAATCTCATAGATTCAATAATTGGATTGTCAATAAAGAGATCTATTGAATAATCAACAACTTTACAAGCTAAGAGGCACTATAATATTCCAATATCCTTTTTGTGGAGGAATATCCATATCCACAAAGCCTCTTTTGTTGATTTTTCTTCAACTTAGAGCGTTGTTTCCTTACTAATTATGTTGATTTGACACATAGTGTCACTTCGTATCCCATTTCCTTTTGGAACCTCTAAACATATGTTTACTTTTGTTGACAAGTTGGTGAGTTCAATTTACACTTCCACCAAACTATGTACTACCCAAACCTTTGTTAGGCCAATTTGATTTACCTTTCCAGGTTTCCTTCTTACAATCACCTTTCCAAGTGACTTTATCCCAATTTTTGGTAACTTTATTTTCTCATATCCTTAAGAACTCTAAAGTTGCTCGGTTTCTTTTTCTTATTTATAATCATAACTCCAAATTGATCTTACCAATTTTGGTTGGTAGAACCATGTCCACTTCATTGATTGCTTCTTTTCTGACCATTTTGGTCTCTATCCTTATTCTAGGTACTGACTTCTTAATTGTACACAAGATCTTGATCTTGTTCAAAATTAGATTTTGTCAAGGGTTATCCAACCTCTTGAGTACCTTATTAGTTGAATTTCTACTTCGATTGAAGTTTCCAATTTATGCCAAAAATGTATACTCATAAATTCATATTATTCTTACTGAATCCAAAAATCCTTGACTCTTTGCAACTATAGGTCACTACCAATGAGGGGTTATTTATATTCTTCCTATCCCCTTAGAGTATTTTATCCATTCCATAGGATGGTGATACCCATCAGTAAACTTTCATAACCTTCCTACTAAACCTAGTTGCATAATCTTCTGCAATCCAAGGGTGTATCTTAACTCCAAGGATGACTCTTATCTAGTCCCAAACTTAAACAAGCTCCTAGGGATCTTATCTTCCTTTTAATTTCCCTTTGTTCTTTCCTCTTGCCATCTTCGCATAAGAACTTTTGAACCTTCAACTTCCAATAAGGTTTATGTTTAATTTACGTAATGAACCCATAGGCTCCAAAGCTGAACCTGGTTGCTGTGATACCACGTGTAACGACCCCAGTGATCTTTGTCATTGATTTCAAAGGGGGAGAAGAGTCATGTGAAAATCCTTGTGGGGAGAAGAGTTAAGGAGAGAAGATTCAAAACCTAAGGAGGAGTAAGTGTAGTTGTGTTGATGGAATTTTTCACATCATGTGTTGCCATCAATGCTAAAGGGGGAGATTGTTGGATGTTGTGGTTGTGTTGCTGATATGTGGTTATCATTGATGTCAACACTATTAGAATTGTTGCATTAGAATTTGTATATGTCGAGGATATTGAAAAAATTGTAATAAGAAGTGCTACAGGTTGTCAGTGGTGAAGTTAAGTTCTTTTTGTCGGTGTGACTAGTACGTTTTTGTTAAGAGGTTGTGGACTAAAGGGTTTTTTGTTGAGCATATCTAGTTTATCCATATCCAGTTTCACAGATCCACGTGAAGATTTATATTTTGACAGTTTTTATGTTACTTCTATTTGTGTTCCTGAATGAAGATCATGTGATTTTAGTTAGTTCAATCATTGTGTATGCTTCTCTAGTGTTTCATGATGCTTGTGGATGTTTCTAGTTCATGCTCTATTTGTGTTGCAAGTCTTCATTGATCGTTGTGCTCACGATCCGATATTTTCTCTTGCGTGTTCATGTTTTTCATGTTCTTGGCCGACAAGGTATTGAAGCATGTTGTGGATCTTCGAGGAGTAATTAATTGAAGTGGTTCGTGTTTGAGGATGTTATTTTCGGTCTTCACTATGTTCTGGCTGACCTTGGTTGATTCAGATGAATAATATTTATTGATCTGAGCCGACTGTTTATATTCTTTCTTGCTATTTTGTTGAAGCCGACTTATAGCGATATAATCTCTTGTTTCAAATATATATGAGAGATTGTTTTATCATTTGGAAGAGTTTTTGAGAGTGCAAGTGTGAAGTGTGCAAGTCATGTGTGTGAATATTGTTCATATCATTCGAAGGTAGATTAGAGAGTGAAGAAGAGTGAAGAAGTGTTCATGTGCTTAACCAGAATTGTAACTAGGCATTAGCAAAGGCTGTTTTCTCAGTTCAAAATTTGATAGATTTAATCAGAACCTTTCTGTAAGATAGTGTGTCTTCCTTTTTAAGTGAGCAATGAGCTCTAGGTAGTGTGCCTGAATGTATGTGCATTCCCCATTCATATTTTCATTATACTTTTAATAGTGTATAATATTGTGGACTGACCTCCACCATGGTTTTTCTCCTAATAGGGTTTCCATGTAAAAATCTTGGTGTTATGTGTGCTTCTGATGTGTTGTTCATTTATGCTTTCATGATTAATGATCAGATCTAAGAATAAGGCTAATAAGTTGAATAAGTTTGAAATTTGGTGACAACTGATTCACCCCCCTCTCAGTTGTCTGCCCTTTAGTTGCCAAAACATTCATATTCTATGCATGGGTAATTTACTTCCATAAGTAACCATTAACCTTAGAAATAACATATTCCTCTTTTCCAAAAACACAATGTGGCATCTCTACCAATTAAGCATAAACATAAGTTACCCCCCTTCAATGGATATTCTAATTCCTAGGTATAAAATACAAGCTTTTCTAGTCTACACATTAACTTTGTACAAACAACTTAACAAGCTATTCCCTTCAATGGATAGCCTAGTTCCAGGAATATCTTTATAATCTAAAGTATAGCTACATAAGATTCATCTTATCATAGAATAAATATTGGTAAATAACTGGCTCCATTCAGGAATATATCCCAACAATAAGTGATTCTCATCAAGAGTATAATCTCATTAATAATTGACCTCAATTGAAAAGTAATCATATCAATAAATGATTCTATACAAGAGTGTAACCTTCTTAGTAGAAGGGGTTATTCAAAGAGAAGAATCTTGTCAACCATATGACTTCACATCAAGAGTATAAAGCAACCTAACATGTATAGCTCTAACCTAATAGGTAATCCCTCGTATGGCTCCAAACATATAGTATTTCATAAACTCAAGTGATCTACTTAACCACATAGGTGAGTCTCAACCTTGGTATACCCTAATCCTGGATATTATCTATAATAAAAAAAGCAATTTGATTATTTAGGTTAAACTAAACCTATGTGCTTTAAACAAAGCTTAACTACATAACCCATCCAAGTAGGTTATTCTCAACCTATTGGTTTCAATAGGTGATCAGGTAAACATTCCAACCTAGTAGGTAATTCTTAACCTAGGGTTTCATTCATTAATCAAATATACTTCTCGACCCAAATAGGTTACTCTCAACCTTGGGTTTCATTTAGTAGTAAAGTAATAATCAAATGATCATATGAGTGTAGATTAGCAATATGACATCTCATCCTATCATATCTTTCAAACTATCATTGTTGATGTATTGCTAACCTTATCATTCCTAAGGTCTCCTAGCATTATAATCTAATAGTGTCAAGTCAATTCATAACATTGATACATTTCACATTATACATGTAGTGTAAACTATCTATGTATAGAAATATCAGCTAAGTTCCCATATAGGGTATATAAGAGTACTAAATCACTCCCTTAAGCTATTTGAACGTTCATCAATTCTAGTACATAATACTAATGATAAACAATCACTCCTTACTATGGAGCAAGTAAAACACTCATAAGGAAATCATAACATTCACGATTATTTTCCTTTCCAAACCAAAAAATAGATCATTACTCTATTTCAAGAAAACTAATGCAATTTCCAATTTAAATACACAACGAAAACAATCTCTCAATTTAAAAGATAAAACATGAAGAGAATAGAATCTCATACTTGTTAATAGCTTATTCCAATTGTCTCACTAGATCTCAAGCTTGGCCACCTCTAAAAATCAACTTAGCAACAAATCCCTCTCAATTTCTCTCACCAAAACTCCCTCACAATAACTCTTAGCAAAATAAGGATCTCTCAATGAAAATGCAACATATTGGAGCAACATAATAATGCATAGAAGTGTATCCAAATGAGGTGAGAATGCCTCATATTTATACCCAAAAACCAACATCTACAGCCTACAAACAAGGCTTAAGATTTGACACTTCTCAAAAATATACCATCAACTCAGCTTATCAATGAAAAGGAGGTAAATTCTTATCATATTACTCACCAAAACTATACAGCAGATTGAATCTATGTTTTCCAACAGTAGTTTGACTATTTCATAAAGCGCATGCTTCATTCAGAAAATCAACTTCCAGGTTGATAAGAATTCTAAAAGAAACACAAAATTCATATTATGGCACCATGTATTCATCACATTTCCTATCTACAAGCTTGTTTAAAATAGAGGAATCAATCAATCATTAGCTAACTGTGTTTTACTAAGTTGACTCAGTCTTGATAACATATTCAACACATATAATATGTATCAACTTTATTCATGTGTTTATCACATGTTGGTACTATCTATACACCAAGCGCTTTATACTTACAGTGTTTCCTTTACATACTATGAGTTGGTTTCATACAACCACCTTATCATTTATACTTTAAACAAATGTCTTTAGCTATTTAAAAAGGCCAACCAAGTATTAAAACCTATAGCACCTGCCACATATGGTCTATATGGCTTATTCAATGTAAATTCTTTTATAGTCTTATGCCCAACATTTGATATCATAGTTCTTTGGCTTCTAAACAATGCATTACTTCATTTAGTGTGCAACAATTTTATCATTGTGTTACATAAACTTAACACAATAGATTAATACTTATGTATTTCCATTTCCCCTTATCAATATTGATAAATGTGGTTTAATACTTAGCTTTGAGCTATATTATGAAGCATTATATCTACATATTATTGGCGTTATCACATATCCATGTAATCGGCCCTTAGAATTACTAAGCAATTCCAATACTTACCTACATACCGGGTGTCATAAACTCACGTTTCATTTTAAATTACTTGCTATGTAATCAAGCAATGTATTTTCCTATGCATTGGCCATATAGGTGGTGATTAAATTTGTCAAAAGACCTCACATATGCACTATGTATAATATAGTGTTTTCCATAATTATCATATATATATGTTAACTCATATGCCAATAAATATACATCATTAGACATATCAAATGCATGTATCCACATTATCATTTTCATAAACAATATGTGTGTGTATATTCATATCTATATACACATATATGCTATATACATATATCGTTGTGTTCATATGGATACTCCATCACGTCAAACATGTGTGTGTATATATGTATATATACATATATGTTCATTCATACACATATCATGTTACTATTTCATATCAACATAGATACATTCATATCCTCATCAACAGTATGTTCATTAAGTGTTTATATACACATCTATATATAATTAGATGCTTGTGTATGTTTACTCATAAGTATTTCTACTTACATACATATGCACATGATTATGTTCTCATGCATGGATCTATATATATACCCATATACATGTATACATTTAATGTGCATACGAATCGACATAAAGATAACTATATGGAAAGATTAAGGACTCAAAGATTCAATCACATAATTCAATCCAAGAATGCTCCTAAGAGAAATCATGATCATGTCTAATGCAAACACAACATGTCTAAAGGATGACTTACCAATATCCCATGACATTGATTTGAATCAACTATACTTAGAAGTGAGTGTGTGTGAAAGCTCAATTAGGCTTCATTGAAGGCTACCTGACCAAACACTTCTCTTGAGTGATACTTCCCCTCCCTTTTGAAGGCATGAATCTATCCTTGCAACTAGCTTAGTACAACACCAAGGTAGTTAGATGTTCATAGTAAATCTATTTTCATCATAACACATTTGTATCAACAAAGCATTAGAATGTTCATATTGCAATACAAAGAATTCCACTATTTCAAAACATGTTCATTCCTTGAAATCAATAACATCTTATTGCATATTCACATATTTCATTTACCTAACAAACATATGGAAGTTAGAATTTACATTTATTAACATTTTTACTCATGTAAGTAAAAGTAACTCAATAAATATGAAATGGGGTGTGACACTTATGACATGTGAAAGGAATATATTATTTTTAGCTTATGGATGCATCTTCATTTAGGTGCTACATATTTATTGAATTTAGTTCATGGTTTCCTAATTACCATTTAATGGTTTTGTGTATTTTTTCTCTTATTTATTAGGTACCTAAGATGGAGATTTCATAGTGAGTTTTATACATATTATTATGGGATATTGATTTTTCCATAAATCCCATGTATCATGCTCAAACAAAATGTATTGATGATCAGTATCACTTTATTCGATAAATGGTTGAGGGTGGTAGATTCATGTTATAGAATGCAGACACCTTAGTGAATGTTATATGTTCCCCTTCTAAGGTAGTGAGCATGGAGAAGTTTATTTGGTTTAGGGTGGCCATGGGCCTTGTCTCACCTAGCACCTAATTTAGTTTATTGTATTCCCTATTACGACATTGAAATGTGAATATCAAGTGGGATAATGTTAGGATTAGCAATTTTAACCTTGCAATCCTTGGACTATGTTTCTTTATTTAATATTTTAATAGTAGGTTATTATTTCATGATACTATTAGAATCATGGAAGGGGAACTTGGATATCCCACATGGGGTAAGAAAACACAAGGCATATTGATTCATGTATTCTTATTTGAGGTGGCACCTTTTTGAAAAAAATAATCATTCTAAATTGTTGATGGACCCAAAAAGATCCATTGACTCTTCTCTTATTGTATCAAGCTTATAAAATATTTATTTTAGGGTTAGCTTTTTTCCCATATAAGGAAGATGAATTTGAGATCATGTTTATCACAACAATTTGCACATGAAGATCAAATTAGTGATGATAAGGTTGGGAAACTTTGTAAAGTTTCTTAAAGAAGGTACAAATTAGTTACATGTTGCAAATATGTGTGGAGTGCACCAAATTAGTACAATCATAATCATTAATATAAGGAAGAGGTATTTAATCATGTTTATCATTAAAATTTTGCACATGAAGATCAAATTAGTGATAATACATGGATAGGAAAATTTGAAAAGTTCCTTAAAGAAGGAAAATGAGAGGATAATGTAATATCATTAATATGCATGCCATAATCACAAGAGTAATCATTATATGAAATGCTATAATGAATATACTTAGGGTATACATGATGTGTATAAGAATATGATCATCATGAAACATATCATCGTGTATAAAATAAGGCACCATATCAATATTTAACATGCTTATATATGGATGTAGAATCATCGTGACAAATAGAAGTTTAAAATATAATTATAAGGTGCAAAAATATTACAAGATGTGATTTAAACTTATCTTCAATGGGAACAATATGTGAATTTAGTTCTATAATTTATATAAGGGAAAATTCATCACAATGGGAGTTTAGGGATGATATCAAGTTACCGAAGAGTTTCATAATTTCATAGGTTCAATTTGTATAGAAAATGGAAACAAATGTGGCATTTTCTCCTAGTTCATAGATCTATATACAATCACCTATATATTTGTGTATTCTCTCTTAGTTGGACAAGTACATTAATATAATATACATACATAAGAATGACAGAAAAATGATCATTTATATATATATTATAATAATAATGTTACTATATGATGCCTAAAAAATTATGAATAAATCATCATGCTTCATTAGATCTAGGACATTTATACAATTCAACTATTATGTATGGACCTTATTATTGGAAAAAGATGCAAAAATAGACTAAGATAATACCTAAATTTTGATAGTCCTTATCTCTAAGGTAATACCCTATCCTTGTGTAATAGTATTGATAAGAAAACACAAGGCACATTGATTCATGTAAACTTAGTTGAGGTGGCACCTTTTTGAAAAAAATAATAAATCTAAATTGTTGATTCCAACCCACCAAAGGTTAAAACTCTTATTATTGTATCAAGCTTACCAAATATTAATGTACACTTAGTTTTGTCCCCATATAAGGAAGATGGTTTTGATATCATGTTTACCATAATAATTTGCACATGAAGATCAAATTAGTAACAATAAGGCTAGGAAACTTTGAAATTTTCCTTAAAGAAATTACCAATCAGTTCCATGTTCCAACTCTATGTGGAGTGCACCAAATTAGTACCATCATGATCATTAATATAAGGAAGATGGATTTGATCATGTTTATCACAATAGCTCTCACATGAATATCAAATTAGTTGTGTATAAGGCTAGGAAACTTTGAAAGGTTCCTTAAAGAAGGTACATGAGAGAATAGTGGAATATCATTAATATGCATGCCATCATCATAGGAGTTACCATTATGCACAAAAAGATATAATGAATATCCATAAGGTTCACATGATGCACGTATAAGAACAAAATAATCAAGAAACATACATTATTGTATATAAAACTAGGTAGTATATCAATATTTAATATGGGTATATATCTATATGTAGAATCATCATGACATGTAGAAGTTTGAAATATCATAATAACATGCAACAATGTTATAAGATGTGAATTTATAAAATAAAACCTATCTTCTATGGGAACAAGATGTGATTTTAGTTTCATGGTCCAAATAAAGAAAATTTCATGTCAATGGGAATTTAGGGGATGAAATTAGGTTACCTAAGAGTTTCATAGTTTCATAGGTTCAATTTTTAGAGAAAAAATGGCAACAAATAGGGCATTATCTCCTATTTGGAAAAGTACACCAACATAATATGCATACATAATAATGACACAAAAATTATAATTTCTACAATGTGCCAGATATATATTTGTTAAAATAATAACTTGTTACTAGATGATGTCTAAACAATGATGAATCGACCATTTAAATTCATTAGATCCAAGACACTAGAAAATAGTTGTGATCAATGACATAGATGTTATTTTAATCTAGTCCCCTTTTCCCTATTCCAAAAAATAGGGTATGAAGAAACAAACATTATTAACACTTGAAATACTATGAGGGGTATGAAAAAACATTTTTTTATCCATTTGAAATATCATCTTTCATGTTACCCTAAGGTCGACTATGATTAGGTCTTTTAGTTTGAAATGTCGTATATAAGGACATTGACTATAATGTGATCTTGGGATGACATTGGATTCACAAGATGAAGTCCATCCTATCTAACCTCTTTTAGTAACTTTTTTCTTTCCATTTAGGATGGGTGTATGGTACTAAGTGGGATCCTAATCCTCTCAAAATATATTAACCTATTGCCTCTATTAGCCTATCAATTACTGCATTCTCCACTATAGTGCTTGGTAGTATAGTCCTTTCAATATTATGAAACCCCTTGTGATTAATGTGATGATATTAATCATGAATTAGGAAATGATAATGAAAATATGAACACTAATATAATGTCATTTAATCATTTATAAAAGGAAGATAGGAAGCAAAAGCAACTTCCTACACTAATCTAAGTAAGGGAGAGTTACAAAAAAAAATCATTTTTAACACCTTATACATTTACGATATAGAAAGATGCACATTCAAAATTTAAACAACATAAAAACAATGCAAACCATAACGCAGTGTTTACGTGGTAAAACCCTTTTGAGAAAAAACCCACACTCTAAAAAACACAACTCAACTTGTATTGTTAGCAATAATAACAGTTACAATACAATCTCAGAGAAATGTGCAGGAGTCTTCACACTATGATAGAATTTTGGAGCAATTTTGAACGACACGTCAACAATCTTCAACATGTCACCTCAAAAATGCACTAAGGCATCACCAATTTATAGATGTGAAACATGGGTGCCCAAAACTTCCATGTGTCATCACCACAACCACTGCATGCATGCAACATTTGATGGAGAACATGCAAGGTGTTCAACTTCACCTGCTTATGCAACTATCATAAATGCTTGACATGTATATTATTTATCATAAACTATTATGTATCAAAATTAGTCCTCTCAACATGCAAGGAATGAGGATACATGCAAGAGATTATCCTCATCATGCAAGGCACCTACAACATGCAAGACTGACAACTTTCGATTACTCACTCTAGTCCTAATTAGATAGTTGTCATAGTTGACTCTTACGATTGCCATAGATTGTCATGGCAAGTGTCATATTATGTCATAGTGCATGACATAAAAGCTTATGAAAAATTACATCAATATGGCCTAGAATATAGGTCCTCTAAAGTGGATGCCTACCTCCACAAATATAGCTTACAACTCTTACATGTCACCTTCCATGTAGGATGCCACATCATCGGTGGGTTCCACAAAGTGATTGCATATTTGGTAGGAAAATAAATATTATAAAATAATTAAATGCATCAAATGATAACATGTATATGCTAAGAATCTAAGATTGAGACACCCTAATCCCAAAATTCTCCCACTTGTCGAAGACTTGTCAAGAGTCATCTAAAATCAACTGCTCAAGGCCCCAAGGCCCATGGAATTAGAACACCATCCAAAATTCTTTGTGCTCACTAGGTTTTCTAGTGCATCTGCAACATTCATCAAAGTGTCAACCTTCACCAAATTAACCTTTCCATATTCTACCATATCATGAACAAAATCATATTGAACACCAATGTGCTTTGTTCTGGCATAGAAAGTAGGATTCTTTGATAATAAAATGGCACTCTAACTGTCGCAACATATAGTAATATATATTGCATCTAAACCAATATTAGAACACAATATCTTAAGACAAATTTCTTCCTTACAAGCATGAGTAGTTTCCATGTACTCTACTTCTATCGTAAACAAATCAACTACAACCTACCGTTTATTCATCAAACTGATAGCACCACCAAACATTATAAACACATAACCATGGTTGGATCTTTTGTTATCAATGTCATCTTCCCAATTCGAATCCACATATCCATGAATACTCATTGAATGCCAATGTCTAGTAGGATAACCATGAAAACATAGGGAATACTCAAAAGTACCCCACAAATATCTGAATGCTCTCTTTACTGCATCCCAATGTACTCGCCCAGGATTAGCCATAAACTGACTAAGGACTCCCACTACTTGGGAAATTTATAGCCTCATACAGACCATAACATACATTAGACTTCCAACAACACTCACATACGGTGCTCTAGTCATTTCCTCCATCTTAGTAGGAGATTTTGGACAATCATTCATAGAAATTTGCATCCCTAGTATTACAGGAACAACTAAATGTCTATAATCTATCATGTTGAATCTCTCCAACACTGAGTTCACATACTTACTTTGGCTTAACTAAAGCTTTTTTTTAGCTCCATCTCTTCTAATTTTTATTCCTAGAATATACCTATCTGCACCTAGATCTTTCATCTCAAACTGTGCTAACAATTGAGACTTAAAATATGAAATCATGCTTTTACCATTCCCAATAAACATGTCATCTATTGTAGAAATACAAAAATGCCTAACTTGTATCACACATCATTAACATTGCATTTTGGCATCATTTTCATTATTAATATTTCATTTTCATCACTTTCATCATTAATTCCCCTTTTAACATCATTTTTCATTAATTAACCTATTTCCTCTATTAATTGAATAATTTTGAATTATTTAATTAATTCATCATTTTTCACTAATTTTCCTCTTATCACCTCTAATTGAATAATTTTAATTATTTAATTAGATAAATCTAATTTTCTTCTAATGTCTCATCATTAAATAATTCCTATTATTTAAATATCTAACTTTTCCCTCTCACTTGCATGAAATATTCTTTATTAAAAAAGGAATATCTTAATCCTCCATAATTAAATAAACTTGAATTATTTAATTAATCTAATTTCTCTCTCAATGGAATATTCCCATGGAATATTCAAGTTTTCAAAATATCCTAAAATATCTCAATCCTCTCATTCATCCTCAACCCTTCAAATCTTGATCTAATCTTCACCTTTCATTTCAAAATATCTTAACCAATTTCCTAAAACTGTGGAGATATTTTGAGTTCAAATTCATCTTGATCGTTGATCCTCCTTGATCTACTCTCATCCATTGATCTCAAGATCTAATCTCTACCATTGATCTAAATGTTGAAAATTTATAAAATAACCTTCATCCCTCCATAATTACCACCTAGAATTCATGTGAGCACATTCATATCACTTGAGCATTGAGCATTTGAGAATTTATCATGATCTAGGTCATCATTTCATATTTTTTCAATCATGGGAGCTAATGAATTGAGTAATCCAACACATGTCATCAACCATTCAAAATAAAATACTAGGTTTGCACTTGGTTTGTTTCCATGTTTTGAACATGATATATGCTGATTTCTAACCTTGTTTGCATTCAATTTCATTTGTAAGTGGGAGTTGATCATTTTCTTGATATAGGTATTATGAATTCTAACCCTAGTTGTATAATTCATGTTGCATTTCCATTTTCCACTAGCCCCACTTCACATTTTGGCACACTCGGTGGGACCCATGTCCTTGATTTGACATCTTTGTTGAGCTTTTTGATAATTTGTAGGTTACATTGGCATGTTTGGCTATTATGGATTGTCACTTTTGTCAAATTTTCCACGTCTGATAGGGTCATAGTGGTTCGTTTGACACAAAGATCAACATTTTTGAGCATTTAACACATTTTCTTATTCTATTTGTAGGGTTTTTTGACAAATTGATGCTTCTACATAGATCACCACAATTTACAGAGTCGCGTATGCACATTTTGCCTTGTATGCAACATATTGCTGCCTTTGTCTAAGATCACAGTGATGCATTTGTAGGTAATGCCACCTCTAACTATTTTTCCATGTTGCTTTCTGTCATTTTGTCTCTCTAATTTCTACAACTTTTTAGTTTGACCTAACCCTAACCCTAATGTGTTATGTCTATGTTTTGTTTTTGATCTGAATTGTTTATGCAACATTCATTGGGTGAAGATAATTTGAAACTACTAACTCATTTGTGGTGTAGGGTTTCGATTGGTCCAAGACACATAATCTCAAACTACTAATCTAGTTTTCTTGCAGGTTTCCTTGTCAAAGAAGATTATCATTCATACTTGTATGCTTTATTGATTGCTAGATTAAATCACATTTCAAGCTAGTTTTCTAAAATTAACTTGATTGTCATTTCTAGTAGACTTGAGTGTACGTAACCTCTCCCCTTGCACTTCGTGCGATATTGGGTTATGAGACAAATTAAAGATTGAGATCTCTTTGCCTTACTGACTTGAATCCTTTTTAATTTACTAACCTTGTGTTTATGTTTTATTTTTATAATGTTAGTATTGTGTTGATTATGTGTTTTTATTTGTGTCCTTTGATGTGTTTTATTTGTGTATGGTATTAAGTTTTCCTTGTTCCTTTTATGTGTTTTCTTTGTGTATTTCACATGTTTGCTTCATGTATTTTGTGTGTTTGCTTTGTGTATTTTGTGTGTTTGTTTTCCTTATGGATGTGTTGTGTATGCTTTGTGTCTTAATCTTGTGGAAGGATGAGAACCCAAGTTGGGAGCTTGTACACCCCTCAACTTGGTGTCATCTTGTCTTTTTGGCATATTTATTCCTTTAGTGAGAGTATGAACGTAAGATCATACTCTCACTTAAGTGGGGGCTAAATGTAGCATCAAAAATTGTCACCCTTGACAAAATTTTCACACTATCTTGACACCCTATTCTACTTATAACATTAGTTATAATAATAATTTATCTATTTCAAGGATAGATCAATAAAATATATTTAAATCCCCATTATCCCTAGAAATTTGGGCCAAAAAAGCATCGGTCATGAGTGTTGGGTGCCCTAGACCAAATTTTTTTAAAAAAAAAATTTAAAATCTTGATTGGTGATCTTTTGCGATTTAAAAATGACCCCAAGTTAGCTCCTACACAAAAAGGTTCATTAAAATGCATATATAAATATGTTTTCCTCTCATTTTGAATATTAGAGATCAATTGAAGGAGGCAATTATGAATGAGAAGTTATTGTGATGTTGTAGCATCAAAAATTGTCACCCTTGAAAATTTCACACTAGATGTTGCTCACTCCTATGTGCTTGGACCTAATTATGCATTTAATTACCTATTTTTTAAATATCTTCATAAAATCAAACATGGGAAATAAAGTTATGCATTTAATAATTTTGTCCCTAACACTTTTGGCCTTGAAAAGGATGGGTATAATCTAGGGTGCCCCATACCCTAAACCAACACTTTTGGCTCAAAATTTGAATATGTCAGTACCGATAATTTATTATTTGAATTTCCAATTTCATTTATTGGTCATTAGTGTTTGATTTTTTAGAAATTAGAAGAATTGCTTATAAATACTAGTCATTTTATTATTTGAAACACTAAGCAACCTAGAAGCACACTTACAAATTTTTGAGAGAAAACTGAAGATCCTAAAATTAGTCAAAGGTAGAATTAGTAACAATATTATAACACTTTCATCAATCGAGATCAAATGCAAGACATCAAGAAGAATGAAGCAATTTGTGTGCAAGGAGCTATTATGATCAATCATGTCAAATCACGAAGATGTATTGAGTTATCCTCTATATGCTATCTTTAGCAATCTATTATATTTTATGACCTTGTGTGCAACGTGTTTTCTAACCTAAAATAATGCAAAACAAAAGAAATGAAAATCTGGAAGAACACAATACAACACCTCAAGATTAGCCTAGTTAGACTTGAACAAAACAAAGATGAAAACAAATATTTTACCTTGCCCAAGTCGATTGGTTGGTTGGCCCTTTGGATTCGATTGTTTGTGTGCTCCTTTAATAGCAAATCACATAAAACTATATGCAAAATAATGTAGATATCATGACAGATGCAATGACGAAGGTGGGTATTTGGTTAAATGCCTAAAATGAATGCAAGATGAGCTTGAAAATTGTAGCAATGGAGCGTCTAGTGAGAGCTTGAAAACTTTATGGATTGAATGCTAAAGTGTGTGAATGAAAATGAGGTCAAAATCCTCTATTTTAGGGGAAAATCCTCTAGAGAAATGGAGGGCTAGGATTTAACCACCATGGACAAGATGAAGGGCTATGGTGAGCTGAGGACTCACAAGCCCTCACATCTTGCCATGTGGCAATGAGGTGTAAAGGGGGCATGTGATGTGGAGGTACTTGAAAGTACCTTGGGATTGGGAGAAGATTTCATCAAAAAGGAAGTTCTTGTCCCCATGTGGGAAGGATGTGAGACATGAGGAATTTTAGAATTCCTCAATAATCCTCATGGGAAAGAGAAAAACCTTGAAGCAATAAATGTGACTTTTTAATTCACATGATGAGAAGGTTCTTGGAAGTACCTTGGGGATATGAAAAGGTCTCCTTATAATGGAGGTCCTTGTCCCTATGTGGGAGATGTGACACATGAGGAATTTTAGAATTCCTCAATAATCCACATGGGGAAGAGAAGAGCCTTTGGGTAATAAATGTGAACTTTTAATTCACATGGGGAAGAGGTTGTCTTGGCTAAATGAAGAAATTATTTATGATGGTTGACTTGGAGGTATGCCATAAATGGCATGAGGATTAGATTAAGGTTGTGCAAATAAGTGATTAAGGAGGCTAATGAAAGATTAGAGGCAAGTTGCAAGTTATGGAGGATGTGACATTAATTCTGATTAAAGGTGTGCACATCTTAATCATGGATTAATTAAACTAATCTAGATTAAAAGAGGATTTTGGAGGATGTGACAAGGAGAGAGAAACAAGGGAATTTAAAATTGATTTAAATTTAAAAGGCCAAATGACTAAATTAAATAAATTGATGTATTTATTTAATTTAGAGAGGAAGGGGTGAAAGGTAAAGTATTTAATTATTAAATTAAATACCTTAGAAAACTTAAGAAATAGGGGAATATTAATTAAATAAGTCATTTAATTAATATCAATGGGGAATATGAAATAGATGAATAAGGGTGACAAATTTGACCATACAGGAGTTGTCAAATTTAGATGTTTACATTTTGCCCCTCTTCGAAATACTATTAGAATAATAGTGTTTCGAAGAAAAATAAAATGCAGATGACTCTATAGAGGAAATGACTAAAAAAATGATTCTCGAGCATGTGAGAAGTTGTATAAGCTGCCCAAATGGTGAGAAATGAAAGGATATGCCCCAATGTCACAAGGGAATGATCATGACAAAAGGGTGTAGGAAAATGGTAGGGTATGCCCCCTTGATAGGGTGGATGGGGAAGAAAAAGGGGGCCCCAAGTGACTTCTCGATATGAGGAAATAGAGGGTACCATTGGACAGAGCTCGAAAAACAATGAAGATTGAATTTTGAACAGAGGCAAACAGACACACAGTGTGCAAATGGAAGCTCGTGGAAGTTAGAAGATTAGTTAAATGAAAAAGTGGTTAAATAAAGGGTAAAAATACCCTAAACTTAAAAGAGGTTAAAAAAATTGAGGGAAAAGCTACATATAGAAATTTTAAGAATTACTATTCCTCATTTGCACACCTAGCAATTGAGTGAGAGAGAGAGGAGAAGAAGAAGGTGATGAGGATGGTCGAGGAGTACGATGACGATATTATCCACCATGGGGATGAGGTATAGTGGTTCTACCATGAGTGTGTGGTACCCCGCTAGGTTAGTCCCAAAACCCTCTTTGTGATTTTAAGCACATTTTGTTTTGTTTTTCCATTTTTATGCATTTTGAAAACATGGGTTTGGGGGTTCGGGTAGGTTAGTAAAATGGGTAGTTGGAAGAATTCTGATTTCTCCTAATTTGTAGGCAAAATCGCCTATTTAGAGGCAGCGGGAAAGGGGGGGATTTGCCTATTTAATGGAAAAATTCAC
This sequence comes from Sequoia sempervirens, assembly GCA_007258455.2. NCBI lineage: Eukaryota > Viridiplantae > Streptophyta > Pinopsida > Cupressales > Cupressaceae > Sequoia > Sequoia sempervirens. Next base: position 279,879,582 of record VDFB02105785.1, on the reverse strand, counting down.
CTAAAAAAGGAAAAAAAGCACCCAAAAAGGGTGAGATGGCAACAGAGAGGGGAAAACTTTCCCATGAATCATGCAAATCCACCCAAAATGGGGGTCGGGTTAGTAAATGGGCAACCTTATGGGTGAGGCCGCTTGCGGTGGGGGGGATGGCGGGTTTGCCCATCCACTAGGCAGAGTCACTTGCTGGAGAGGCGGGCGGGTTCACCCACAGGATGGTTGGATTCGCCCATCTCGGCAGATGGTGGAGGCACTTGTCGGGCGGGTGAGAATGCTCGCCTGTGAAGGAGGGCGAAAGCGCCCGCTAGATGGGTGAGAGCACCCGCCCATGGAGGCGGGAGAAGGCACCCGCCAGATGGGTGAATTCACTCATCCTCAGGTGGGCTCACCCATTAGACAGGAACATTTGCTCGTCCCAAAGGCAGGCTCGCCCATTAGGGGGTAGACTCACCTGTCCCAAGGGCATGCTCACCCATCAAGTGGGAAGACTCACCCAAATGGGAGGAAAAGGGTGAATGTGCCCATTTAATGAGCGAATTCACCCAAAAGGTGAAGGAAAAGGGGGTTAAATAGGAAAATTTGGAAAATTTTCCCAAAGGGGGAAAAATCGAGAAGACAACCCAGGGCGGGGAAGAGAAGAAGGTGAAAGAGAAGGAAAATGAGGAAATTGGTTAAATGACTGACATGTTGCATGGTGTGATTACAATAGTTTGAAAGCTTGTGGATGTGGGAGAGGTGTTCAGAGGTTCTGGAGGTGACAATTGTGGTGATGAATGGGGAGGATCATGAGGCGTTAGCACGAGCAGGATTGCTACATATCCTCACATATCCCATTGTTAGAGTGCATTGGGCACTACTAACTCTCTGATTGAGCAATGGAGCTCAAAGACGTCCACCTTCCACCTCTCAACAGGGGAGATGATAGTCACACTGGAGGATGTGTGGAGGATTTTGTAGTTACCAATAGTCGGGCACCTTGTGAGTTGGACGAGGTCGGAGGAGTAGGAGTTGGATTAGACCCTATGGGTCCTCTTTGGATGAGATGACTTACTGATTCAGGGGATGGTTTTGGATCTAGATAGATGCCTAGGGCTAGGAGTACCTCCGTTACCTTTATACCTCAGCGGTCTGATTAGCGGGATCTTGTTGCTAAACAAGAGTGACTTTTTTTGCAGCCTCAAGATTATGGAGGTTGTTAGACACATTGTGGAGTAGGGGGAGGGAGAGTTCACATGGGGTCCATGCGTATTAGCATAGTTGTACAGGGACATGCACGTGGTGTGCTATCGGGGGGAACTCAGTGTTACACATGTGACGTCACAGGTATGGGCCTGGGAGTACATCAATGTGGCTAGGCCAGGAGTTGTGATAAGAGGGGAGTGGGATCCTATACTACCAGTGGCATACTAGTACAAAACTGAGTATGGCTGGAGATTTCATTATCAGGGCACTGGTGATCTAGATTATTGGAGGAGGAGGCTAGATGATTTATGAGAGGATCAGATAGTATGGAGGCCATACATGACACGACGGTTCTCCAGATGGAGGGAGGATGAGGAGAATCATAGTGGATACTTCTATACATTATCCTATTTGATTGAGAGGGAGCCCTACATAGTGGAGCTACACAGGGCAGACAGAGTATGGAGACAGTATGGGATTGCATAGGACATCCCTACAAGACCATAGAGATTCAGACGGATCACGCGAGAGTGACCATGGGGGGATTTGATTACAAAAAAAATTGTGAGACAATAGTGGGTGGAGCTTGAAGAGGTACCTTACCCAGGCAGGAGAGCAGGGAGAGAAAATGTGGGGATGACAATGAGGTTCTCCATGTGGTGGGTTTGTCACCGACCAGCACAGGTGATGACGATGGACCCGATTATAGATGCACATGGCTTCGGTCAAGAGGATGAGATGAGACTAGCTAGATAGAGGAGGGGGAGGAGGGGAGGAGGAAAATAGAGGAGAGGACAAGAGGAGGCTGAGGCAGAGGAGGAGAGAGACGACTGAAAAAGGAGAGTGAAGAGGTGAGGAGGACGACAGAGGAGAGGCTAGGAGGAGGCTAAGGCAGAGTAGGATAGAGATGATCCATAGGGGTAGGCGATGGAGGTAGACACTCTTGAGGTTGATCCATTGGCCGTGGTACCTTACATACCACCGCCATCAAAGGACTTGGTCGTACTGCTAAGAGGGACCCTGGCGAGACTGCAGATTACTGAGCAGAGACTCAAGGATTTAGAGACTGAGGAGCAAGTTGGTGGCTGAGGTGAGCAAGGTGCAAGCAGAGGGAGAGAAGAGTTATAGGACCTTGGCATATGAGGTAGCACAACATGTGTATGAGGTAGAGATAGAGAGAGATGGATTGTGAGCCGAGGTGGGCAAGTCATAAGCAAAGGTGAATTGACTGGAGGCAGAGGGTTAGAGAGAGCATGGGGAGCTGGTTGAGTTGAGGTGGGAGCGAGACAGACTACAGGCTGAGGTGACCATACTACAGGTAGGGGGACAATGAGAGTCTAGAGGATTAGTGAACCAAGTATCTTCATAAGCCCTAGAGGAGGCAAAGAGAGATATGGAGGATTTGAGGAGACAGGTGGTGGGGCTATTGAGGGAGAGGACTGAGCTGAGATGGGAGTGGGATGAGCTCCGTGACAAAGTAGAGGTAGCAGAATAGATGCCAGGGGCTTCAAGATTGGTTCTTGAGAGAGAGGAGGCTATGATGGCGCATATACAGACCTTGCGGGCTGAGAGAGATGCAACAGAGGCATAGGTATGGACTCTGCAAGGTGAGAGGGATATGGTAGCAGGATAGATGTAGACACTATGGCATGAGAGGGATGCAACAAAGGTATGAGTACTGACTCTGCAGGGAGAGAGGGATGCAACATAGACACATATATAGGCAGTGGAGAGAGAGAGAGATGCAGCACAGGCACAGACACAAGTTGTGCAGGGTGAGGGGAGTAGGACAAGGGCAGAGGTGCAAACATTACAGAGGGAGAGGGATGCTGCGTAGGCACAGGTATAGGTCATGTAGGAGAAGAGGGACACAACGATAGAGCAGGTGTCCTAGGTGCACATAGAGATTGGTCAGTTGTAGTTGGCACATGATGTGCGGGCACAAGAGAGGATATCCATATCCAAATTTTGGGATAGATGTTTACTTATGAATGTGTGTGTATGAATATGATTCGTTATGACATGGAGATGATTATGGTATGCACATGTATCTATGATGATTTATGTTTATGCTTATGTGGATGACATGTATGAAATGCATTATGCCTAACATTTTATGATGCAGGATGTGATGGATGATTTTATGTTTATGCTTATGTGGATGACATGTATGAAATGCATTATGCCTAACATTTTATGATGCAGGATGTGATGGATGATTAGGATGTTATATGATGTGATTATGGGACTAACGATTGGTGATGCATGTGGCAATGTATGTATGCACACATTGTTGATTAGTGATTTATGATAACATGAATGCAAAATTTATGTATGCATATATGATCTATGTGATGGATGAATGTAGTGAATATGCAATTTAATGAGATAGATTAGGATTTTTAATGCAATGTAAATGGATAATGCAACAAAATGATAATGTCATGAATCTTAAGATGCTTAGAATAACAATTAAGATTAATCTAAACAACTTAAAATGAATATGATATGCCCATGCACAGGAGATGAAATGCAACGCCATGAACCTAGAATGCGGGGTGAGATGCAATTAAATTCCTTACAAACAATATTATATGAGCATGAATGATGGGCTAAATAGCAAGTATTGACCTTGTAATCATTACAAAATTAAGGGTGATTGGTGTGACAATGGATTGCGCATCATTAATAAGCCTCCTTTATTTGTGTATCATGCTTGCTTTAGCTTATAAAATGAAGGTAGGATGGGTGTGAAACGACACCTATCAAGAACCATAGGAATCCTGAGAAGAATGGGAGATGGGGGGATGAATGTTTGCAAAACCAAAATCATAGGTTATAGGTTAGGGATAAATGTAATGCAACAAAATTGAACATGAAATTCAATCCTAATGTGATTTTCCATTCTTAAGAGCACTAATTTTTACTATAGCACAAGACACAATATGCTAGGGTATGAAGAACCAAGGCCGATTCGTGTCTAATGCATAAAACAAACACAACAAACAAGGAGGCTATCCCAACACCCCAAAGTCACGATGACTTTGGTCAGGCCAGGTATTGGGATAACCACAAGCATAAAGGATGCCCCAACATAACACAAGATTGCAGGGATCTTGGTGGGTGCAACATGAGACAACTAGGAAGACATCAACAAAGAAAAGATCAAGATATGCCCCTATGTTTACCAATCAAAGCACACTATGATATGATGGATCAAGGGGACCATGATGAGGTAGGATAGGGAGCTCAAATAATAAAAAAAGCCAAAAGCATCAAAAGATCACAATCAATTTCAAATGTCCTTTGCCACAGGATTAAGAGGGGGGATGGGGTTGATGAGGTCTGTTAGGAAGGATGCATCCTATTAAGACCAAAGATGGATACTAAAGTAAAAAATTGATATGATGCAGGAGACTCCAAAACCAGTTGAATCTCATGATACGAGTGGATCTCATTTGTGAAGAACCAACTAGATAAGGACATACTTGATGACATGACACAAGACATGAGACACAAGACACAAGAATGGAACACCCTAAAGATCTAGGGGCTCGGGGGTTGATCAAAGATTAGCCTTGCCTACGTGAAAGCGCAAAGCCCTCATAGTTCAAGAAAAGACCATGGATAAAAGCGGAAAGAGGAAAATGGAGACAAGCAATGGAAAACAACAACTGGATGGACCAAAATCCCTGGGGGTGGATCAAATGATGGACCTTGCCTATGTGAAAGCGCAGGGGCAACGTAGTTCGAAAAAGACCAACGACAAAATACGAGACCAAGAGACTAACATGATAGGATGGGATCTAAATGAAGACCGACATGATGAAGGATTTCTAGATGATGATGTAAGACCAACAGATGACATGGAAAAATAAGCTTAGAGTAGGATTAAAAGCTTAGGATTACTGATAGCAGATTTGGATCGTCCAATGCTCAACCAAAATATACCAAGCAACCGATGATGGGATAATGACAGGATATGATAGGATGCTAGGATCAGATATGCAAATGGGATGAATAGAAGGATAAAGTAACTAGGGCGCAAGGTAGATAATGATTAATTCCTCTTCGAATGGCACATATTATTAGGTTTTCACCAAACATACTTATCCAAGGCACCACCAAGGGTGGTTTTCACCATAGGACAAATTGTTTCTCTTTACTATTTTGGGATTTTTTTGACTTTTTTTATTTTTTTGTATTTTTGATCATTTTTTTATTTTTTTGGTATTTTTTGTAGGATAGGATAACCTGGATGACTTAAGTATAAAACCATTTCAAGTGCATGATGTTGATGGGCTCCTCTGGGGGCTCTCCTTCTGGTATGGCAAGTTTATATGCCCCAGATCCATATTTTGTTGTGATGACATAGGGACCTAGCCAATTTGCTTCAAATTTACATTTCTTATCTCAGTCCTACAAGGTACACTGATTCTCCTTAATGACTAGATCACCAACGTTGAATTGGCGAGGACAAACCTTCTTATTGTAGTTTCTCTTAAGACAATTCTGATATGCTTGAAGATGATTGAATGCTTTGATCTGTCTTTCATCTAGGAGTTCCAACTGACTGAGTCTTGCAACTCAAGCACCTTCATCACTGATGAGGTTCTTCAAAGATATTATCAATGAGGGGATCTTGACCTCAATAGACAAGATGGAATTAACACCATAAACAAGGGAATATGGAGTGGCACCGGTAGGGGTGTGGATGGAAGTGCGGTAGGCCCAAAGGACAGGATGGATATGAAGGTGCCAATCTCAACCAATATTGTTAACCATCTTTTTAAGGATCTTGATCAAGGTTTTTTTGGTAACCTCCACTTGACCATTACCTTGGGGGTAATAGGGTGTGGACCAATGATGTTGAATGTGGAAGGTGTCACATACATGTTTTACAGCCTGGTTTTTGAATGGCTTTCCATTGTCAGAAATGATGGTGGATGGGATTCCATATCTACAGAGAATATGGAAAAGGATGAATTTGGATGTGTGAATACCCGTTATTTGAGAGAGTGGCATTGCTTCCACCCACTTGGTGAAGTATTAAGTGGTGATGATGATGAAAGTTTGGCCATCAGAGGATGGAGGGTATATCTTGTCGACTAAGTCGAAACCCCATTGAGAAAAAGGCCATGGTGCTATGATGGGTTGCAAATCCTATGCCAGAGCATGTATCAAGTATGCATGTTGTTGGAAAGGTAAGCACTTCTTCACGAACTTACAAGAGTCATGCTCCAGTGTAGGCCAATAGTAACTAGCTCTGAGTAGCCTCTTAGCTAAGGCCATGTTGTTTGAATGGGCCCCACAAACACCACTATGTACTTATGTTAACATAGTGTGGGCCTTAGTCTCATTTAGACACCTAAGAAGGGTTCCATCATACCCACACCGATAAAGTGTATCACCTACAATAGTGTAGCGGGAGGTGCGTTGGATGAAGGATTTTCGTTGGTTACGTGTAAGGTTAGGGGGTAAGATGTTATCATGAAGGTAGGTGCAAATGTCCTAGTACCATGGTGACTCGGGACCTATGATGTCACACACCATTTTTCTCTCAGGGATGTCATAGGCTGGGATTAAGAGTTATTAAACTAGGAACTCACAATCTATTCAATCTTTCAGCATGTCAATCAAGGAACCAATTGTAGCCATTGCATCAACTACTTTATTTTGCACTCTAGGGATTTGGTCAAACTGGATAGAGGTGAAATACTTTTTGAAATCATCCGCCATGAGCTTCTAAGGCAACAACTTGTCATCTCTTGTCAAAAAATCATCATTAACCTATTTGATGATCAACTGGGAATTGCCAAATACTTTCAAGTGAGTGATGTTCCATTGGATTGCAATTCTAAGACCAGTAAGGAGAGCTTCATATTCAGCTATGTTGTTCGTGAATGAAAAAGCCAACCTGAATGACTTTGGGATATAATCACCTTATGGTATGATGAACATGATCCCTACCCTAGCTCCATTGTGAGTGTACAACTCATCAAAGTAGAGTGTCCACGTAGTTCCTTTTATTACTATGAAGACCTCTTCATCAGGAAATTTTGTTATCAAGGGATAGGCATCTACTAGGGGAGCATCTGCTAGCTAGTCTACTATCACTTGCTCTTTAATTTTTTTTCAGTCCACATACTCGATATTGAACTTGCTCAACAACATAACCCACTTAGCCATGCAACCAGTCAAAGTTGTTTTGGATAACAAATACTTGAGTGGGTCAACCTTTGATATCAACTTCACGGGATGGCTAAGCATGTAATGATGAAGTTTCTATGAACTAAAGACTATAGCTAAGAAATCCTTTTCCATTAGAGAATAATTGAGCTCATAGCCTACTAGGGTCCAACTGATGTAGTAGATAGCATGTTCTTTTTATGACTCATCATGTTGTGCTAGTAATGCCCCTAGTGTAATTGAAGTAGTTGAAATATACAATAGAAGTAGTTTACTTAGAATGGGAGGCTTGAGGATGGGAAGATGAGCCAAGTACTCTTTAATTTTGTCAAAACTAAGCTATCATTTTGAATTCCACTTGAAGGATGTATCCTTTTTCAGGAGATGAGTGAACGACTGGAATTTGTCAGCTAACTGAGCTATAAATCATCTGATGGACTACAATTTTCCTTGAAGGCTCCTCAATTGTTTTAGATTGTGCAGTGGAGGCATTTCCATGATTGCCTTGACTTTTGTTGGATCAACCTCTATGCCTCTTTCAGAGATGATGAAACCAAGTAGCTTTCCCGAGGTGACTCCAAATACACACTTCTTTGGATTTAGACATAGCTTATAGTGCTCTAGGCTCTCAAAATCCTTCTTTAGGATCATCAGGTGCTCCTCCCTTGTTCTTGATTTCCCTAACAAATCATCAACATAATCTTCCATTATTATGTGAATAAGGTCATGGAAGATGGTTTTCATGGCACGTTGGTAGGTTGCCCCGACATTCTTGAGGCCAAAGGGCATGACGTTGTAACAAAAAGTGCCCCAAGGTGTGGTGAAGGTTGTTTTATGTTGACCCTCGAGTGCAATCCTAATCTAGTTATATCTAGAGAAACCATCCATAAGGGATAACATCTTGTGTCCTATAGTTAAATCAACCAACATGTCGATGTTTGGTAAGGGAAAATCATCCTTAGGATAGGATTTATTGAGGTCCCAAAAATCTGTACAAATCTAGATATTCCCGTTTGGTTTAGCAACTGGCACTATATTGGAGATCCAATCAAAATAGTCAATGGGCCTAATGAATCCAACCTCTAATACCTTTTCTAGCTCTTTCTTGTCCAGTAGAGCTACTTGAGGATGCATTTTTTGAGTTTTTGCTTGACGGGTTTTGCATCAGGATTTAAGTCCAAGTGATGTACTACTAGAGCAGGATCAAGACTCGACATATTTGAATAAGCCCATGCAAAGTTGATGATACCTTATTTGAGAAGCTGGGTGATGGTAGAATGCTCTTCCTCTGATAGTGATTTGGCTACATATGTGATTTTGGGATCTTCTTTAGTTCCCAAATTTACTTCTTGTGTTTCCTCGATCATAATGGATGATCGCTCAGATAGTTATGTTCCCACAAGGGGAAGATGAACGTCCCCATCTTGCAGTGCCTTTTCGATATTTTCACTATTCGATACGTCCTTTATTTTCACTTTTTCTGAGTCAAGAAGTGCCTCAGTGAGGTTTTCACTAGGTGACCCTTTTTTATTCTTTTTTTTCTTATTTTTGCGACTAGGGCGTTCATCCTCCCCCAATCCCATAATTTTTACATACGCATCCATTGAGGGAAAGGTGTCAATAGGTGTAGTACCATGTAGGTCCCAATCGATTAGCTCAGGGTGATGAAGGGAAAGGCTAATGGTGAAAACAGATAGGCAATCGAGCATGGAGGAAAGGTCTACATGATCCACATCATTGTACATATGATGGATTCTTCTTTTGGTATGTCTTCGAGGAGACTGTTGTCTACACTAACATTGTTGGAGGCACTATTTGATGGCATAAGACCCTTTTATTTGGTGTCATGGCCCAAACCCGAGTACCTAGGCCATATTGAAGCCTCAATAGGTTGTTTCCTCCTTGTTCTTCTGCACCAAGACCTCCCCCTTGATAATTGTGTTTCTCCACAAACTTAGAGGGCCAAGGATAGGTCTCTTGGAAATATTCCTTCAAAGGGGGAGAGGGTTCAGGTTCCTCATGATATACCCATCGGCTGATGTCATCTTTAGGTGTGTCTTGTCTTAACCCAGGGGAGTGAAAGGTGTTGGACCCCACATTCTTAGAGCTCAAGGTGATCATCTTCTCTTATTCTTTCAGTGCAAATTGAGAAGGTTGACTATATGTATGCGGTGAGGGTGGCATGGTTGCCACATTTAAAGTGGGGTGCATCTCATACTCACCACATCCCTTGTCAATGATTTGGACCTTGGTAATGGTGGAATCAGGTGCGGAAGATGTAGTGGATGTTGTGGTGGATTGGGTATTAGAAGATGGATGGGATGATGATGTTTGAGGTGGTCCCATTTCTACCCTTGGGAAATAATGGGAATGAGGAAAGGAAGCTTCTAGTGTGCAGCAATATTCAAATGGTTGGGGATCTGCATGTATGGTAACTTCCATCCCATTAAATGGGAATTTCAGAAACTGATGGTATGCGGATGGAATAGCTTGCATGGCATGAAACCATGGTCGACCAAGGAAAAGGTTGTAGGGGAGTTCCAGATCAAGGATGTGACAAGTAGTGTATTGCACAATGGGCCCAACCTAAATTGGAAGACATAGTCCCTTTAGAATCACGCTTTGCATTATCATATGCCTTGATAGAGATGACTTGATTATTTAAGTTAGCGTGGGTGTATCCCACCTATTTTATGAATTTTAATGTGTAAAGATTCAAGGCAGAGCCTTTATCTACCTAGACCCTTTTTACTTTGTGACGGTTTACAAGGACCTTGAGGTGGAGAGGATGATTATGGTTGGAATCGATGCAAGGCATGTCATTCTAACTAAAGCTAAGCTAATAAGTGGCTGAGAGATGTCCTACCAATGCTTGGAATTGGGTAGGATTGATGTTATTGGGGACGTGGGTATCTTGTAAGGCTTTGGTTAAAATTTATTGGTGCACAGGAGAAGACTTGAGCAAATCTAGAATGGATATCTGTGTCGGGGTCTTTCCTAGATGGTCAAGAATATTATATTGAAAACTCATAGGAGGTGGTTGGGTTGATGTAGAGGCTCTAGGGACTATGATACGAGTGTGGTGGGTGGTAACAACACAATATGGGCCCTTCCCTTTCACGTGTATCATAGACACATGTGGTTCTACTTGCTCAATGTGCATGGTGATGCCCTGATAGTTGAACGACACATTTTTATAACTGATGTTGTTTACGTTGTTGTCCTAATTATTATTGTTGCTAGACCTGAGGTTTGAATTTGACGTAGAACCTTGGTTATGCTTAGGGAAAGCATTTTGATATATTTTCAGTTGAGCATTGGACGAGGGTGCCATGTTGGCATCCACATGTATATCACCGCGATCTATGAGATCTTGGATGTACATTTTCAAGCCTTGACACTTGTTTAATGTATGTCCTTTGATTTTGTGGAACTCGCAATACTCGTTTTCTTTATACCAAGTTGGTTTGGGTTTGGATTCGTCAAGAGGTTTTGTCACAGCATACGTGATCGAGTAATTGGCTTGAAGGGGCCTATTGAATACGATGCTCCAGGGTTCGCCTAGTTGAGTGAATTGACATTTGTTATTCCCTTGATTATTCTGATTGGATTGTTGAGGTGGATGAGGTGACCCTTGAGGCACTGATATGGTGTTAGGGATTGATTGTTGAGGAGGGGGATACTATGGCTTCTGGGAAGCATTAGCTACTTGGACATGTTTGGTGTTGGTGACACCATCATTGAAAACGTTCTTATTCTTGTTCCAGTAGTGAGGTTTATCCCCATATGACTTTTCTTTATCAGAGTTGAAAATTTTGATTAACCCTTTGGCAATAAGGGCTCTCTCAAGAATGGGACCTTTCTCCACTATCTCTATGAAGGTCATGACATAGTGGAGTCTAAAATTATGTGCCATATTGGGATGAGAGTTTTTGATAAAGAGGGTGACCATGTCTTTTTCTCTAAGCAGGGATCTTATCTGACTGGCTAAAGCTCGCCACCTTTGAAGATAGCTTGCAAAACTCTCCCCCTCAAGTTGCTTCTCTTTCAGGAGATCCAACATATCGATATATTTCTCCAATTTAAAGGAGAAGTGGGAGACAAACTTTTCCAAAAGTTCTACAAAAGACTTGACAGATCCCTTATCGAGTCCCATAAACTAGTCAAGAGCTATTCCTTGTAAACTCTTTGGAAATAATCACAGGAGGTAATTGTCATTGTGCATGACTTCTTGACAATGGGCATAAAACTCCTAAAGATGAGATTTGGGGTCTTTTGTTCTTTTGTATTTATCAAATTTTGGCATCTCAAAATGCTTAGGGAAAGGAACTAATGAGATTGACGGATCGAATGGGTAGGGAAAAATTTCTTCAAACTTGAAGGATTGTTTGCTAGTCCCTACTTGCAAGTTTTTTAATGCAGCTTTGAGTTCTTCCAAATCTTTATTGATAGGAATTGGGGGAGTTAGATTAGATGGATTGGGTTGATTACAGGGAGGATATTGTTGGTATGATGAAGATGGGGAAAAAGCATTTTTATCATAAGCTGGTGGAGGTGTATACAGAGGTGTTTGCTGGTATTGAATGGTGTATGTTGATTGTGGTTCCGGATTGACGTAAGGTGGATAAGAGGATGATAGATTTTGATAATAGGAAGTGGAGGCTTCTTGTTGATAGGGTGGTTGTTGATAATACGAAGTGGAGGGGGAACCCTACTAATATTGTGCAGGAGTTTGGTAGTATGACAATGTGGAAGCGCCTTGTTGATATGACGACAGTTGCTGATAATAGGAGATGGATGGAGCACCTTGTTGATAGGGCGGTTGCTACTAAGTGTAGTATGGATTAGATCAGTAGTTGTATGCAGTATTTGGTTGTTGTGTGGTATATGGAGGCAGTTGTGGATTGGAGGTTTGATAGTAAGGATTTGAGTGGGATTGTTGGGGGTTAGTGTAAAGTGGTGGTTGAAATCGTGGTGGGTTTTAAGGGACCAGATTGAGATTTGGATTTGATGGGGTAGTATATATGGTATATGTGCTTGATGTATGGTAGAGATATTGTGTGAGGGGATTATGTTGCATTTACATGGGAACGTGTGTGTTTTGGGGTGGTTTTTGTTGTTGTGGTGGCTATTGGTAAAGAGGACGTGATGGGATGTGTTGCTGAAGAATCACCATTAAGGCACCATAGGGTGGTTGTTGAGGTTGCGATGCAACTTGGGTCACTTGATGAGGGGGTTGTGTAGGAACAGCAGTATGTTGCTATAGGACTAAAATTTTTTGTTGTGGAATTATGACGTTTTGCTATGGAGGTTGTTGAGATGAGATAGCAACAGTAGCGGTATGTTGTGGCAGTGCTTGTGATGAGATACTAGTGTGTTGCAGCGGTGCTTGCAATGCAATGGATTGCTGAGGATTAACGGGAGGCTATTGGAATGCAAGGATGTGACCTTGAGGTGGCAGTAGTAAATTACCCACAGGTGCAAGTCCTGGAGGTGGCATCAATGCAATAACAGGATTGCCCCTACTGTTGACAGGTGGTTGACTTGGATGATGAGGTGGGAGTGGTGGAGTAGATGGGATATTTTGTGGCATACCATAAGCAAAGGGGTCATTTAGATCAGGTTGTTCTCCCAAGGCTGAGGTTGGAATGTGAGGGTAGCTTGCAGCTTGATACATCACAACATTTTTGAAACCCAGGTTGATACCAATTTTTTATGGGTGGACCCTTGAGAATATATGAATTTCCCAGAGAGTTTTGGGAAGCCTGTGGATCTTGAGGTGCAGGAAGAGATTGGGTGCCAGTATTTTGGGACATATCAAAATCGGGTGGCAGCTTGATTCTTTTCATGATTAAGGTGGTGAGAATCTTATCCCCACACTTGTTGAGGAGGCAATCCATCATCTGAACATTGGTAGGATTACTAAAGTATTCATCAACCGTAACTTCATGTTGAATTACCATGTTCTCGTCACTAGGCGGCAAAGTGTTCTGAACGTTAGTATTGGACTGTGACGAGGCACCATTATTGGGATCCTGAGGGATATTTGGCTAGGAACCTTGGGCTTGTTGTTCTACCATTTGCTTCTTCGCTTGCGATTGGGTTTGAATGGGCATGAAAGTGCAAAACTAATAGGTGAACTAAGATGAGGCTAAACTATAAGATGTAATGAAAAGATGACCTAAGTGATGATTGAAGGATTGATTAAATTGGATGAGGGATCAGTAGATTAGATGATTGGATAGGGATGTGATTGGATTAGATTGGATTGGGTCGATTGATGAGATGAAATGATTGTTTGGATTAGATAATTGATCAGATAAGATGATGAAATAGATTCTAAACCAAGTTCAAAAATCACTCTAAGTGACTTAAGGTGTTGATTGATCAGATTAGAAGATAGATAGATGATTATAGCACCAAATCCACCTCAAGATGGAAGTGGATTGATTGGGATGCAGATGATAATTGACCTAGGACAGATGAAAATCCTAAGAAGATGCAGATGATAATGATCAGATTCAAACACCTAAGCCAACTTGGATAATAACCTCTAAAATGAAGTCTAGGGGATTTGGATGGATGAAACACTGCTGGATATGCGATCTAGAGATATCCTAAGATGCACCTATATGATTTGGATGATGAAAGGATGACTTTCAGAAAATGCAATGAGACTAAAGTGAAGATTACGGGTAAACAAAAGGTGATAAAAATTCTTCGATCACAACAAATGACTAGGAAAACAACAAGCTTTTAGGGGCCCAATGGATTAACTCTCTAGATTTTGTATGGGAAACGGATATGCCTTTGTGTATAGGTCACAAAATTTCCCAAACAATGAATAGACTCACCCAAATAGAATGTAGATTCACCCAAACAAGGTGCAGGTTCACCTAAATAGTGTGTAGGGTCACCCAAACAAGGATCAAGTTCACCCAAATAGAGTATAAGGTCACCCAAACAGGTTGAAAGTTTTCCTAAACAAGGTATAGGGTCACCCAAACAGGGTGTAGGGTTGCCCAAAGAGGGATCACGTTTTCCCAAACAGAGTACAGGTTCTCCCAAATAGTAGTCAGATTCACCTAAATAGGTGACAGGCTCACCTAAACAACAGTTAGATTTTCCTAAACAGGTGACAGGCTCGCCTAAACAGGTGACAAGCTTGCCTAAACAACAGTCAAATTCACCTAAACAGGTGACAGGCTCACCTAAACAACAGTCAGATTCACCTAAATAGCTAGCAGGTTCACCTATTTCTTGAACAATATGGTTTCGCACAAAAATGGGATTGCCCAGACTTGCCTAAATCTAAAAATGGTCAAACGACGTCGACAAACAGGGAAATGGACAACCCTACTAGGGGAAACAAACTCGATGAACAGACAAACGGATTCTCCTAATAGGGAAACAGACTCTCCAAACGGACAAATGGACTCTCCTAACGAGGAAACAGACTCAATGAATGGACAAATGGATTTCCCTAACAGGGAAATGGGCTTGACGAACGGGGAAATGGACTCTTCAAACGGACAAAAAAATTCTCATAACAGGGAAACGAACTCTCCTAATGGGGAAATAGACTCAACAAATGAACAAATAGATTCTCCTAATAGGGAAATGGGCTTGACGAATGGGGAAACAGAATCTCTAAACAGGGAAACAGACAAACAAAGACTCAAACAAAAGACAAGTTTGGTTGTTTAGAGAACAAATTCGCCTGTTTCCAAGAAATGGGTGAATGTGATGGCTTAGGGGATTGACAAAGGATTGAAACAACAAGCAAATTCACCCCTTTTGAAGAAACAGGTGAATGTGATGGGTTGTTTGACTAACAAAATGATTCAGACAATAAGCAAAATTTCCCCTTTAGGGATCAAGTTCACCCAAAATAGTAGCAAACTCGCCCAAACAAGGTGCAGGTTCACCTATTCTGTGGAGAATTGGAGAATTTAACGAGAAATGACTGAGAAATGAGTCAAATAGAAGACAAGATCACCCCTATGGATAACAATTTCACCCCAAATAGAAGCAAATTCACCCCTAACAAAGGAAAATTTGCCCAAACGACAAACTTGGATTGGGCTAGATGAAAAACAAAAAACTGTGGCAAAGGAAAAAATCATAGCAAACAATGGACAGAAGGCAAGGTTGACTCAACTAAAAATAAATGCATTGGTTTTGCACAAAGAAGAAACTTCAAGCAACACAATCCTAAAATTAGTGAGAAGGGTATGGAAAACACAGTCCTCTATCTAGGCTGAACAAGGTGATCTAGGGAGTCCTTGATATATGCACGGTGCATGAGGCACAACCGTGAACACCAGCTCATCACAAGTGTGAGTCAGGAGCCCCAATGAGGTACCAAAAACTTGGACCAACTCGTCACATCTTATCTAGGTATTACCTTATCTTCGACACTCTGGCAGACATGACGTGACTGGATTGGGGTACAACTTTGGCTCTCCCCCCTTTATATACCTCGCCAGTACACGTGGTTGGAATTTTCCCTTGGGGTCATGAAATCCCCAAGCAAGTCTCACTAAAAGAAGATACTAGATGTTTTCGGTTGGTCCCTAGGCTCGCACGTAGTGCAAGGGGAGAGCTTAGACGTACTAGCACCTCCTAGGTAACACAAATGGACTAGGGTGAACTATGATTTCTCGTCACCCAGGATCGCCAAATGGTGCAAGGGGATTTGATACATCAATAGTTCACCTACAAACACAGGAAACAAGTAAATTGATCCCTCCTACTTAAAACTACACATGCCTAGATTAGTATGTAAAAAATAAAAAAACAAGCTAAACTAAATGTGTTGGGACCGATCGTTTTGCAAGAAAACATTAGTAGTTTTGAACCTCCGACCTTGGATGAACGTGAAAGAATGGCACAAACATTAGTGAAAAGCATACACACTCACAAACGAACAAGTTAATGGGTCAGTACATATCTGAAAACGACAACAAACAAGCACTAAAACTAGAAATTTAAGTCTATGTTTACCTCAGATTCACCTCTTTTTGAGGAAAACTTGCCTATTCTGGAGAGTAGATTTTCCCCTATTAGCAGTAGATTCACCCCTTTTAGAAGCAGACTTTCCTATTTGTAGAGATTAGGCTTGCCCAAACTAGGAGCAGGGTCGCTTGTTTGAACAACAGGGAGTAGATTTTCCCCTTTTTGATAGATGGGTGAATCTACAAGATGCAAATTCACCTCTGTTTAACACAGGCTCACCTATTTTGATAGCAAAATCGCCCATGTTGTTGCAGATTCACCTATTTCAGTAGCATAATCACCTTTGTGTGTAACCTAAACCTACAAAATTTGAAACAACAAAGCACGTGAAAGAATAGACCCATTTGTGGGTCCCACCGGGCATGCTAGAAATGTGTGCAATGTGTTTTATAACCTAAAATAGTGCAAAACAAGAGAAATACAAAGAATGAAGAACACAATACAACACCTCAAGATTATCCTAGTTAGACTTGAACAAAACAAAGATGAAAACAAAGATTTTACCTTGCCCAAGTTGATTGGTTGGTTGGCCATTTAGATTCGATTGTTTGTGTGCTCCTTTGATAGAAAATCACATAAAACTATATGCAAAATGATGTAGATGTCATGAAGGATGCAATGATGGAGGTGGGTATTTGGTTAAATGCCTAAAATCAATGCAAGATGAGCTTGAAATTGCAGCAATGGAGTTTCTTGTGAGAGCTTGGAGACTTGATGGCTTGAATGCTAAAGTGTGTGAATGAAAATGAGGTCAAAATCCTCTATTTTAGGGGAAAAACCTTTAGAGAAATGGAGGGCTAGGATTTAGCCACCATGGACAAGATGAAGGGCTATGGTAAGCTAAGGACTCACAAGCCCTCATATCTTGCCATGTGGAAATGAGGTGTAAAGGGGGCATGTGATGTGGAGGTACTTGAAAGTACCTTGGGATTCAGAGAAGATTTTGTCAAAAAGGAAGTTCTTGTCCCCATGTGGGAAGGATGTGACACATGAGAAATTTTAGAATTCCTCAATAATCTTCATGGGAAAGAGAGAAACCTTGGAGCAATAAATGTAAAATTTTAATTCACATGATGAGAAGGTTCTTCGAAGTACCTTGGGGATATGACAAGGTCTCCTCATAAAGGAGGTCCTTTTCCCTATGTGGGAGATGTGACACATGAGGAATTTTAGAATTTCTCAATAATCCACATGGGGAAGAGGAGAGCCTTGGGGTAATAAATGTGAATTTTTAATTGACATGGGGAAGATGTTGTCTTGGCTAAATGAAGAAATTATTTATGATGGTTGACTTGGAGGTATGCCATAAATGGCATGAGGATTAGATTAAGGTTGTGCAAACAAGTGATTAAGGAGGCTAATGAAAGATTAGAGGCAAGTTGCAAGTTATGGATGATGTGACATTAATTTTGATTAAAGGTGTGCACATCTTAATCATGGATTAATTAAACTAATCTAGATTAAAAGAGGATTATGGAGGATGTGACAAGGAGAGGGAAACAAGGGAATTTAAAATTAATTTAAATTTAAAAGGCCAAATGACTAAATTAAATAAATTGATGTATTTATTTAATTTAGAGAGGAAGGGGTGAAAGGTAAAGTATTTAATTATTAAATTAAATACCTTAGGAAACTTGAGAAAAAGGGGAATATTAATTAAATAAGTCATTTCATTAATATCAATGGGGAATATGAAATAGATGAATAAAGGTGACGAATTTGACCATACGGGAGTGGTCAAATTCAGATGTCTACAGACCTAAAAATTTTCAAGTCCATCAATCAACTTGTGGTGTGTTATCACTTCATTGAAAGGGTTTTACATCAAGGTAACATTGCCATTTATCATTCATCATTTTAGTCAATTATTGTTGTTTTGGCCTCTGCCTGACCTAGGGTATGCCCTCTCGATCATCATCAATCATTGTACATGGAGGTAGAATTACTAGAACATGGTGTGACTTAGGTAAGACCCTATACAACACAACATTTTCCCCTATTTTCATGTGTGCAGGTTAGATCTGGAGGTTCAACATGTGACAATATCAAGAAACAGAGTGTAGGCCTTAATCTACACCTCAAAACTTTCAGATTTGGAAAACAAGAGTCAAATCTAGGGTGCATCACACCCTAGACTAGTCAATTTAGACTCAAATTCATAGTATAGGTTCCTCACTGTTGTCATTTGTCGTATCTAGGTTAGTTCTATAACTTTCCATTTTCATCTATTTTCTAAATTATATTTTTTAGATCTAGGGTTATATGTCAAATAGGCTTGTCAAATCACACATCAAATTTATCATTCTCACATCTCAATACAACATAAACCCTAGGAGGTTGGATCTCCATTGTGGCAGCAAGCTAATCATAAAACCCTAGTTAATTTATGTTTAGTGTTGAGTGAAATGAAAAAGAGACAATCTTAGTTATCCTAATTAGATCTAGGATAACTTTTCCTACTCAATAGATGCAATTATGGAGAAGTATTGAGTGATCCTCTACATGCTATCTACAACAAGATATTGTTTTTTGGGAATTAACCTTTTGTAGGTCTATCAAGGTATTCATCAATCAACTTGTAGTGTGGTTTCTCTTCTTCAATGGTTTTCACATCAAGGTAAAATTATCATTTCTCATTTATAAATTTTAGTCAATTATTTTGTTTTGGCCTCTGCCCGACCTAGGGCATGCCCTCTTGATCATCATCAATCATTGTACGTAGAAGTAGAAATACCAAAATGAGATTTGACTTAAGCAAGCCCCTATACAACACAACCTTTTCCTCTATTTTCGTGTGTAGGTCAGATCCAGAGGTTTCAGTAGGTGATAGTCTCAGAAAACACAGTGCAAACCTTAATCCACAATTCAAAACTTTCAAATTTGAAAAAAGAGGAGCCCAGTTTGGGGTACACCACACCCTGGACCGGCTATTTTAGCTTCAAATTTATAGTATAAGTTCCTCACTATTGCCACTTCTCAAATCTAGGTCAGTTCTACTACTTTTTTTCGTTTTTGTCTATGTGATAAATTACATTTTTAGATCTAGGGTTTTATATCAATTGGTGTATTAAAACACACATCAAATTTATCATCCTCACAACTCAATACAACACAAACTGTAGGAGGTTGGCTCTCCCTTGTGGTAGCGGGTCAATCATAAAACCCTATTTGGTTTATGTTTAAATGTTGAGTCAAGTAAAAAGGAGATAATCCTAGTTAACCTAATTGGATCTAGGATCACTTTTTCTACTCAACAAAATATTTTATTTAATTAATGGCTTAGGATAAGGTAAAATCAAGTGTGGTTCGGTAAGGTTAAATTTTAGGTGTCTACAAGACTCTAGAAGGCATGATTTCAACCAAGATGCATCCATCTGCACCCAACTCATGTGAACTATCAATTGGGTATTTTGTTTTAATTTTGAAATAAATTAGAGAAAAATGTAGAAGTTATGGTAGATTAGAGCTTTTCCCTTGTTTAAAAATAAATATGAGGTTTTGGGTTTTCCAAGATTTTTGAGAACCTTTGGTGAGTTCCCATTCCTAGCTAGAGTGTCGATAGTTCATCATGGGGTTGGAATCAATGAAAAAGGGGAATAATTTTACTAGCATAGCAAAAATTCTTGATGAGGTTGGAACCTTCGACAAGGAAAAATAAACATGAATGAACAAGTTTTGAAAGGTTCATTGTGAAGGGGAGCTAAAAGGGTGCCTATAGTTTTGATTTGGATTTTTTTTGAGTAAAATGGATAAGTTTGGGAGAAGTCAAAACTTTGGCCTTACTTAGGAAATATCAAAGGTTCTGAGTATTCCAAGAACCCCCAAAACAACCGTTCAATTCTAGTTCTTGCCTAAAGTTTCAATTAAGTTCCAAATTGATTGCAAACCTTTGATGTGTTGGTGTGAATATATGTATTGTACCTAGCCAATTCAATCACTAGGTAATTAGGGAACACATTCACATGTTAAGTTTACTTAGGATATAAGATTCTTTCTAGAAGTCTTAGTTGGATTTTCTAGAACTTATCTTATCTAGCTAGTATTGCTTGATTCCTAGGTAGTTAGTTTGTTAGTTGTCTCATGTCATAGGATTGATACACTTGTCATGATCTTGTCTAGTTCTATCTCTCTTCCTTGCCTTTATAAGCAAGGCATCTCATGTATATTTGCATTCAAACATATTCAACCAATATTAAATCTTGCTTTGTTGAAGCAATCTTTCTTGTCATTCTCTCTCTTGTGGAAGATATTTTGGTCCAACAACTATTCTTGGGGATGTTGGGGAGACACCATTTACTCCCACATCAAAAGAGGATTCATTTAAAAAGAAGATGTTCAAATGTGCATATTGTAAAAGGTTAGGACATGATGAACATAGATGTTATAATAAGAAGATTGATGAACTCACACACCTTCTTCAAAAGAATAACATTTAGTTTCCCTCATCAGTGTCTTCTACTTCTTATTCAACATTTCAATCGGCAACACCTTCATCATCATCTCAGTCAGAGAATACATGATCTACATCTAGGTTACATAAAATGAAAGGACAAACACTCTTGGCCTCTACAAGTCCTGAATCACATAGATGGCTTCTTGATTCAGGGACATCTTATCATATGACATCTTCTATGGATATGTTCTCTTCTTTTGAGCCTTGTAATTCACCTCATATATTGATGGGTAACAATACATATATGAAGGTAAGTGGGAAGGTTTCTATTGACATGGGGGAAGGGACTTTCAATGATGTACTTTGTGTTCCTTCCTTTTCCACTGATCTCCTTTCTGTTTGTCAAATTATTCATGGGGGTCAAGGTAAAACAGTTGAGTTCACTCTAGATAGAGTGTAGATAAGAGACTTGGAGACTAGGGATATTTTTGTTATTGAGATGGTTGATCATTCATCTCGTGTGTATTCCTTTTCACATTTTTCTTTAGAAGGCAATAATGTTCCTTTGACTGTGTCACACACTCCATTGAGTGTGAATCATGTTTGTGAGGAGAAGTTTGGTCATCTACACCTTGGTATTCTAGAGACCAGTGTTGAGCTTCCTACTCCTCCACCTCTTACTTCTTCAGCCATCCGTGCATCTATACAACAGGATGATCATAGTTTTTTAGATCTTGTTTTATAGGATGAGTATTTGACATGTATCTCTAACTTGTTCATGGAGTCTCATATTGCAGATTTGGAGGACACACTTGAAGGAGTTTCTCTCCTATTTGATGATAGTTTCAACACAACTGTCATACCATCTACTTTTTCTTTGGAGATTGACATTCATGAGTCTCCTCCTTCACTTGATTTGTCATGTTTCTTGGTTGAGTTTGAGTATGATTAAATGTTGTGGCTTATTCAATCTTGGAGACTCCTACTTAGTTTTTAGAGGCATACAATTTGAGATTTCATCCTTCCTCCTTTTAGTTGGACATGGAGTGGCTTCAACATCAGCTTTTGATAATGTTTCTTCCTAAGGGAAGATGTGTTGCTTGCAGAAATTGGATCATCTTTTGTTTTCATGCATTCTTCATCAGCATTGGAGCTTCTTCATTGTGGGTGGGATATCTTATCTCTCTTTTTCCCTCTTATGAGTGGGTCATTAATTGTATACACATGATGGATGTAGTCCTTGGGGGTATCATTGAGTCCTCCATACATCATGTTTGTTTTATTTTTCTCTCTTTTGGAGAGGAGTTTTGTCCCATTGGGTTTTCTCCTTTTCTCTGCTTGTGAGAGATTGTATTGCATTTACATTTGCATTGCAAATGGGTACCTAACATGGCCTCTTAGTTGAGACCCATCTTCATCTTCATCTTTGCATAATAATATTCTCCCTAAGTTGCACTTAAGGGGGGGTGTTGGTGCGAATATATGTCTTGTACCTAGCTAATTCACTCACTAGGTAATTAGGGGACATATTCACATGTTAAGTTTACTTAGGATATAAGATTCTTTCTAGAAGTCTTAGTTGGCTTTTCTAGAACTTATCTTATCTAGCTAGTATTGTTTGATTCCTAGGTAGTTAGTTTGTTAATTGTCTCATGTCATAAGATTAAGAAATTTGTCATGATCTTGTCTAATCCTATCTCTCTACCTTGCCTTTATAAGCAAGGCATCTCATGTACATTTGCATTCAAGCATATTCAGCCAATATTCAATTTTGCATTGTTGAAGCAAACTTTCTTGCATTCTCTCTTTTGTGGAAGATATTTTGGTCTAGCAACTGTTCCTGGGGGTGTTGAGGAGTCACCATTTACTCCCACATGATGAAGCATCATAAACATATTTGATTGTTGATTAAAACATAAAGTGCACCATTGTCACATCATAGGTAAATATTTAGTTATAGCTAAAAATTAGATGCATGTAAAGTTTTAGTTGCATATATGCTTGATTCACTACAAAAGGGAAAGCAATATGTTGATGAAGTCCAAAAGTTTGTTAAGTGTTAGGTCTTGGGAATATGAAAATTCATCCCTTGCCTTTAAAAGGGGAATCATAATACATTGTGATGAGATATAATGAGTTAGAGAATATGTGTGGAAAAAATAAGAGTATTCCAAAGTCTATTTTTCAAGGAAAATAATTGTCTAGGTCTCTACAATTCTTTTGTAATACCATAGTGTTGGTAAACAAAATTTTCAATGCAATTTTTTCTAAAAAATTGACCATGTTTGCCTAATGAGCAATGGTCCAATCGTTCCAATAGTTGGAGAGATCGTTATGAAATAGTGATCTTCTTCTATGTTTGAGAGGGGCAACTCCCTTGTATAGTAGGGATGTTTGTAGTTTTTGTGTACTTTTAACCTGAAAGTACATAAAGGAGAAAAGGAAAAAAATGAGGAAAATGAATAACAGAAATGCCAATGGTAGACATATGGATACCAACTGATATTTCACAACTAATTATAGATTACAAAAGGGGTTTTAAAATATGTTTTGATATGCGGTGACAACAAAGGTAAGGTACACAAATCTCAACATATGAAGAGATAAGCTACTTCAACACATTCAAATCAAGATACCAAGATTGTATTTAATCAATCACATAAATTATTAATGGTTTACACAATTACACTAAGGGATTACTGATTTAACATATGAAAAATCAATAATAACACATTAGTACATTTAGAACATACAAACAAAAGTGTATTCTTCATTATCTTTATGAAATCATACAATTCCAAAAACCCTTCAATACATAGTGCTACACCAAAATTCTCTCCAAATAGTTCCTCTCAAAATTTCCCATATGTAAGAGTCCCCCCCTTACAATGCAAATAGCCTAGTATTTATAGTTTTCCTTTTAATAACGACCTATAACTAATTTATAACCATCTAGTAACTACCCTTTTGAAATATAATGCTTTGAAAATAATAAACCTTATTTGGTTCTATTTTACATCACTTTTTTCAAAGATAAGATTTATTTTCTAACTTTTAGTTACATTAAGTGACATAAGTAAAATGAGAACTTGAAATTTGTAACTTTTGGAAGAAAGAACAAGTTATCAATTTGGTTGAGGCGAGAACTATGTTTTTTTTACAATTTATGGATCATTTATTCATCAGTAATTTGGCCCTCAAGAACACAAACTTTAATCACATATGTTGATCATACTTCACTTCAATAGAATTTATCATCTTCATCAAACGTTTTGCATTCTCTTCAATTAGCTCTAACCTTTCATTACTAACTTCTTCAAGCATTTGTAATTCTTGGTGCTTTTAATTTACTCAAAAAAAATCCATTGATGATAGAAAATTAGGATATGAAGTAATATCATATTTAATCTCACTTTATTTCATTGTCAACGTTCATAACTCCATAATCTATTGTATTTGTGATTGTATTGTCATCATAAGTTATCCTTGCATAGTGAATCACACCTGGTTAACCCAAATACTTACAAATTACTTCTCCCTAAACCCACCTGCAACCAGTAAATTATCCTTCACAGCCATAGTACTAATCTGCACTAGAGATAGATCTTGTCTTATAGTTCTTGGGTGTCCCTCTTATGGTATGAAGGACCTAGAAAAATTAAGAAATTCTGTTGATTTACAGGTTAATGCAGAAAAATGTAGAATTGAATAATTCAATAAAACATACACATCATGGTTTGATGTTGCCCACACTAAATTCCTCAGCTAAAAGTGAATAATTGTACACTTCACATTTCTTGTTGTAACGCCAAGAAAGTGCACAAGAAACAGATATTAGAAGAAAACATGCATGCAATACTAAATCTAAAATGCAAATCTAAATGTTAAGCAACAAAGAACAAAGGAAGTTAAAACTTAAACAAACTGAAACAATCTCACCAATTTCAAACGTATTTCCATGATTCATCTCGATTGCCCTTCTCCATTTTGCTTGTGTAGTATAATTGCCCTCAGATTTTTAGTAAATTCATGCAAGTATAGCCTAAGATAATGATTAGAAAAATATCAAAGATTCAAGACAAAAGTGCTCTCAAAAGTCATAAGATTTCGTGAGAGATTGAGAGAGATTGGAATGATGAAGACTAGATCAATTTATAGAAAATTGATTATTCGAACGACAGGCCAAGATTGAAAGATCAATAGACGGTTGAGATCAACTGATTAGACATGCATTCTAATAACTGTTAGTGATGACATGAGTGATACAAATTAGAAATAGAATTAAAGATTAAATAAATGATTTAATCTTCCAGTTTGGTATTCGAAAACAGAAGAATTATCTTTGCATGACAAAGATGAAGATGGATTAAAGCAACTCTTGTTCGAATGCACGCACAACATTTAATTAATTAAATAAGAACATTTAATTAATCCGCATGTACACACAATTGAGGTAGAACTGAATGATTGAATGATTTGACAAAGAGATTACTCGAGACCGCCACTTAGACATCAAAGCAAGAGTTAACTGAGCGATTAAAATAGATGTCGAGTCGAATAAAAGTGAATACTTAGATAACTCACATAATTATCTAAAATATAGAGGAATGCGTTAAAATAGAATTAATGAATTAAATAATTCATTTAATTCAAGACTCAATATTCAGAGAATAATTAAATAAATAAGATTTATTTAATTAAGTGATGAAGGGATTTAAATAAATAATTAAATAAAGAATTTATTTAATTATAGTTGAAATATGATAAAGAGTAAATTAAATAAGAATTTATTTAATTTGACAAGAAGGATAAGGTTAATTAGTAACATAATTAAATAAAAATATTTATTTAATTAATTAAATAGATTAAGATTATTTAATTAATAGAAGAATTAATGTTAAGATGAATTAATTAAATAATTAAGATTATTTAATCAATAGAATAATTAATGTTAAGATGAATTAATTAAATAATTAAGATTATTTAATCAATAGAAGAATTAATGTTAAGATGAATTAATTAAATAATTAATATTATTTAATTAATAAAAGAATTAATGTTATGATAAATTAATTAAATAATTAAGATTATTTAATCAATAGAAGAAATGAAGACTATAGAGAATAAGAATTATGAAGAATATTGAAGTTGCAGGCCTAAACCAAATTTCGGTGTCTACACTTGTGTTCAGGAAAAAGATAAAAATTGCCTCCGTTCTCAGCATGTTTGTATATCTCCTATAGTTCATCATGAGGTTAAGGAACATTTTCATAGTTCCTATATTGTTCCAAGCGTGTTTCTCTGTAACTTCCCCGTGCAAAGTTCAACCTGTCCCAGGGTATACCCCGAATATCTGTTCCTCTTCAGGCATCTACTGCACTCGTGTCAAGATTCCTAGTTATTGCCACATAATCGTTGTCTGAGTCTGAATCCACGTCACCTCTACCTTGATTTTGATATTCATATTCTAACTCATCAAAATCAGTCATTTCATGATCATCCACCATGTACTCATATTCATCTACCAGATGGCGAGCCATCAGTATCTTCACAGTATCAAAATCTCTGAGTTATGCCTTGAGACGACACTCGTTTGAGGCAATTCTGTTGAATGTTTCACATGTTTTGTCTATGCTTCCACCTTCTAGTTTCAGCACTTTGCAATCATTACATTCCATGAAGTGACGTCTCTTTGCAACATTGTGCCAAACAATTGGCATGCCTCTGCCTACGTCTTTATCCTTGGAGGTATTCCATCGAATAGTTTGCATGCATCCTTTGTGTGTCCCCTAAATTGCATACACATCTGCTATAATACTTGTAATCTACAACATCCTATCATAGAAGATATGTGAATGGTTTTGAGTTTTATGTTTTGGGTTATCTCTTCCTCCTTTACTCTAACACCCATAGAACATGTGCCTAGAGCTCCTCAACTTGACTGCTAACCTCATGTTTTAACCTCGCCACATCTCTCAGCTTCTCTCAACCTGGAACATTTGAAGCATCTTTTCACAATTGCTCTCCCCAACCATGAACATTGGCAATTACATTCAAAAAATGTTGATGCAACTGCTCTTTGAGGTCTTCCCAGCCATTAATTGATGGTGTTTCTTCTTGGATGTTATGCACATGTGAACCTAAAACTTCGTAAACATAAGACTTCAAAATAGCAGCCATTATAGTCTATCAAAAATTCCCTGCAAATTATATAGGTTTTTTTTTCTTCTCTTCTAGTACCCCCATCTTTTTAACTGCTCTACTTTTCTTCTTCTCTTCTAGTACACCCATCTTTTTAACTACTCTACTTCAACCTTCTCATCTTCTGATTTAGGGGTACCCTAAGATTCAACCATAGTCAGTTCAATCTTCATGGTTGAACAAGATTTATGGGAACAAGAATCATCTCCCACTTTGGCACAGATAGGGGAAATACTCTCAAAGGGTGTGGAATTCAACTTCACGCTCGTCATCTGCATTTGCCTGAGAGTTTCTAAAGCCTTTCTGTTAAATTCATTTTGTGCATGTCATTCAACCATTACATTTTGCAAGATCACATCTCTTTAAGATATTTTTCCAAGTAGATCACATGCATTGTCTGTGCTTCCTCATTTTACATACAAATCAATAATGTAGTAGTAGTTTTAGTGGAGAACTTTCACAATCCAATTTTTGGTTTGACGTGGATTATGAATTTTCACAACCTCATTTTTTGAGTTGTGGGTTGTGACAACCTCTACTTTTTCTTTTTTCCTTAAGTTGTAAACTTTCACAACTTTTTAATTTATTTCTTCGTAATAACCACTTATCTCATAATAATGAGTAATGAGTATATATATATATATATTTCGATAGATATCATTCTAGGGGTGTTTATTTGCACTTTTATTTAAGTAATTGATTAAAAAATAGATGCCTCAAGAATGATATCTCTCAATGTTTTTATATATATTATTAATAAATAATATATATACTAGTAGCATTTGCAACATGACATGGAAGACAAAATTATTAGGGTTAGGGTTAGGGTTATGATTATGATTAGAGATAGAATTAGAATTTGGATTGGGCTTATCATCACAATTAGGGTTAGGGTTAGGATTATAGATAATATTAGGATCAAGGATAGGGTTACAATTATGGTTAGGGTTAGAGATATAATTAGGGTTATTATTGAGGTTAGTGTTAGGGTTAGATATTAGTGTAAGGGTTAGGATTAAAGATATAAATAGTGTTAAGGTCAGGGTTAGGGTTAAGATTAAAGATAGGGTTGGGGTTAGGCTTAGAGATAGAATTAGGATTAGGGTTGAGGTTAGAATTAGTATTACAATTACGGTTAGGGTTAGAGATAGGATTAGGATTAGGGTGGGGTTAGTGTCAGTATTAGGATTTAGGTTAAGGCTAGGGTTAGGGTTGGAGATATCATTAGGATTAGGGTTGGTGTTAGCATTTACATTAGGGTTGTGGTTAGTGTTAGTATTAGGATTAGGGTTAGGTTTATGTTTAGAGATAGACTTAGGATTAGGGTTGGGTTAGCATTAGGGTTAGGGTTAGGGTTAATATTAGAGATAGAATTAGGATGAGGGGTAGGGTTAATGTTAGGGTTAGGGTTAGAGATAGAATTAGGGTTAGGGTTAGGATTAAGATTAGGATTAGGATCAGGGTTATGGTTAGGGTTAGTGATTAAATCAGGATTAGATTTGGGGATAAGGTTAGCATTAAGTTTAGGGTTAGGATTAGGATTAGTTGGAGGATTATGGTAAGGGTTGCAATTGGGGATAGGGTTAGGGTTAGGGTTAGAATCTAGGTTAAGATTAGCATTAAGATTAGGATTACAATTATGGTTAGTGTTAGGATGACACTTAGGGCTAAGATTAGGGTTTAGATTATAATTAGAAATAGATTAGTGTTCTAGGATTAGGGTTATGTTTAGGGTTAGGGTTAGGTTTAAGGTTAAGCTTAGGGTTATAGTTAGATATAAAATTATTGTTAGGTTTAGGGTTCAGATTATGGTTAGGGTTGAGGTTAGGCTAAGGGTTGGGTTAGCCTGGTTAGGAATAGGGTTAGGGTTAGAGTTATATTTAATGTTAATATTAGGATTTTTTATTACAATTAGATATAGAACCCTAACCCTAATTCAACCCTAATGTTACACCCCATTATGTATTTACCTATTTACTATTACTGTGTTAGGGTAAATTGTTGCATGAGTGAATGTACCTAGAATTATATTTGAGAATAAATGGTGCTTGCACTTTGTTATCAATGAATTATGAATGAATGTTATTTCATTTAAGTTATGTGATGGAGTGCATATATGTAAAATGGATGGTTATTGAATTGGATATTCTAACTATCAAGAAATATTATGTGAAAGCATATTTTGTTGAGTAGTTGACTACTGTGGGAATGTGTTAGTTGGATGTAGGTATATGTTCAATCCTTTAGGTGCAAGGGGAAGTATCACTCAGGAGAAGAACTTGGTCAGGTAACTAGTAATGTAACCTAACTGAGCTTATACACACACTCACAGTAGAATGGTTGAGTCAAGTTATTATGTTGGGAATTGGTAATTCATCCTTAGTATGATAGGTTTGCATTAGAAAGGGTTTTGATTAATATTGAGTGCATTCTTGGATGATGTCTATTTGTTTAGAGCTTATGAGTTCTTCCTTATATTACTATGCTTTAATTGATGTGGGAAACACATGTGTAATGTATGTATATGTATGTATATGCATGTCAATTGATAGACCATACACATGGAGGAATATGTACATGAGAGTACATAGGTAGACATACCTATGCACACTTATGAATAGGTTGCTTATGAGCATGCTGCTATCAAACAGACAAAATGACATGTATGTATATATGTATAAATACATCGCATGTATATTCCTATCGTTAAGATAGTAATTATGTATGTACTTGGTTGTGTAATCAAATGTGTATATATATATATGTATATATATACAGTCGATATTACCATTATATGAATGTTAATTTGATCTTATTCATTTGTCCATCAAATGTATATGTGTTGATTGTCATGGAATATATATATATATATAGAGAGTATATATATACATATACATATATATATACATGATAGTGTTACGACTATTCTATGAAATATATATATATGTACATGTATATATATAAATATATATTTATATATGATAATTAAATAGAGGTCGATATGTATATCTGCTATAGAAAGTATATATGTATATATATATGTGTATATGTATGTATATGTATGTCAAATGATAGATCATATGCATGGAGGAACATGTACATGAGAGTACATAGGTAGACGTACCTATGCATGCTTATGAATGGGTTGCTTATGAGCATGGTGCTATCAAATAGACAAAATGACGTGTATGTATATATGTATAAATACATTGCACATATATCCCTCTTGATAAGATAGTAATTGTGTATGTGTTGATACATACATATGTTTGACAAACGGAAATGTCCATACAAATGTATCAACATATGTATATGTATGTATACAAGTACATAGAGGAATATATATATATACACAGTCGATATTACCATTCTGTGAATGTTAATTTGATCTTATTAATTTTTATATCAAATGTATATGTGTTGATTGTCATGGAATATATATATTAGAGTATATATATACATATACATATATATATGTACATGTATATATACAAATATATATTTATATATATATGATAATTAAATAGATATTGATTTGTATATCTGCTATGCAAAGTATTATGGGCCGATTAATACATATGTTATGCAAAAAATTAAAGGTTGAACCATATGCAAGTAATGTGCAATAATAAAGGCCGGTATGGGAAGTGAACCATAGTTGATGCTATTGAAATGCATCACTATTTTTATAGTAGTGAATTATGCAAACTTAGAACGCTTATATCCAAGATGTAAAGCGATGAAATTTGAACCTGCTTCATAAAGTGTTTTGAATGCATATTATATGGAAATAGCAATAGCATGAAACGTGCTAAGTCAAAGCAAGATTGGAAGGCTATAAAAGGGGATTTGATTCATCTTTTCCCTAGCAATGAAATAAGCTACGACCAAGTCGACCTTGATTGTGAGTAGTCTATGAATAGAAGACTATTTCAATGAGTTAAATTGTGCCAAAGAGATAGGGAAGTTGGCTGCAACATGATGTCAAAATATGAAAGCTTTTTTTTTCTGTAGAAGTCCATTTTAGATGTAAGTTGATTGTCATCATTTGGGCATGTGCAAACTGAATCAATTTTTAGCTGTTGTCAATTAAAAGGGTCAATCTGTAGGATAGTATGTTGAGTTTACACTTAGATTTATACCACCTTTTAACTATATGAAGTGAGATGACCTACATGAAGAAAGATTTCGATCGACATTACTTTTATGTAGGCTACAATGTCTCAATATTCTATATAAATAGAGAGGCTAGTTCTCTTATTTGGAACACATTAATTTCTGCAATTCTATTCTGCTACAAATATTATGAGAGTTGTAATTTGTGAGAGCTAGAGTTACTTTGTGAGAGTAAAGTGTTATTTTGTGAGAGTATAGTGCTATCTTGAGTAAGAGACTACAGTGAAGAAATGTTGTGAGTTGGTAAAATAAGCTAGCACACTGTAGATTGGAAGGTTGTGTGTTAAGTCGATCAATTTGTGAAGCGTATTGCAGGAATGAGGATCTAGTCTTCTCTTATTTGTCTTTATTTATGAAAGATTTATATTTGAATGCTTTATTTGAATTGCTTGAGATTACTTGCATTAGGGAATCATAATGTTTGCTTTGGAAAGGAAAAACAAGATGTTTTATGCTTTTCTATGAAAGTGCTTGTATTTACTCCATATTAAGGAGATTGTTTGTCATAAGTATTGTGACCAATGACATAGTATAGGTTAACTACACCTGATCCATATGAATTCAAGGCATATTTAATCCACTATATATCAGTCTCAATATGATCATCCAATATAAACTAAACTAAGAATCCATTAAAACTAACATATTAAATCATGAAAGCCTCAAACACAACTATTCTAATCTATTAAAACTTATCCTAGATTAGAGGAGTGGTGTCGCATTGATGTGGAATGGTGACCCTTTCCCAATCCCTTGGATAATGAGCTTGTTTTGTTTGATTCTATTGAAGAGAATTGACAAAACCGATGAAAGATATGTGATAAAACATGATTTAAATGCTAAATTAACATGATGAATGCTAAGATGATCGATATGGGTGTATGCAAATCTACTCTAAATGTATGCAAGCTTCAAAAGATTAAAACCCTAAATATAAAATATGCTAAATGTATGCACCTATGTTATCATGGAAGCCATTAATGGATGCTTTAAGCTAATGATGCAAGTAAATTAAGCAAAAAGGATTCTAAATAAGTGCTAAATATGAGTGCAAGTGAAAGTTATTTTAACATCATAAGTTTTCTCTTAAAAGATGGATTCATTTGTCTCCAAATAGTGACCTATTTATAGAAGGACAAATGAGAAATGAAGGGTTAAGATTAAAAAAGTCAATCAATGGTCAAAATTGGAGGAAAGATGAAACATGGATCAAGGATTCTCATCAATGATCACATGGATCAAGAAAAGAATCAAGGGTTCATATTCTTCCAAACAAACACACTTTCAAAACTTGTACAAGAAGTCTTGTTGAAAGTTTGTTGTAAGGAAGAATATTCCCTTTTTCAAAAGAGTGAAGAAAGAAAATATTCTCAAAGAATATTCTCATGGGTGAAGAAAATTAGATATTTAGTTAATTAAATCTAAATTAAATTGTGCAAAGAGGAAGGAATGTACAAAGGAGGAATATTCCTTTGCAAGTGGGAGAATTAGATTTAATTAGTAATTTGATAATTAAAACAAAGTTTCAAAAATGCAAATTAGGGGAATTATATTATATTCATTAAATAATTGATTTAATGGAGATCAAATGAAAAAGCAATGGATGGGATTGATTTGATCTATCAATGGTCACAAATGAAAGAAGGATGAAACATGGATCAAGGATTCTCATCAATGGATGAGAAACAAATGTCACATGGATCAAGAAAAGATCAAGGGATCACAATCATGCAAACAAACACACTTTGCAACAACTTTAAAAAGTTGTTTCAAAGTTCGTTTGGAATAATCATTACCTTTTTTTAGAGGAAAATAGGAGTAGATTCCTTTGAAATCTTCCCTATGTAAGTGGATAAGAGGGAAATTAAAAATGATCCGGGGGATATTTTTCAGTGAAAATTAAAGTGCCTCTGATACTCCAAATTATAGCACCATTAGAAAGATCTCGATGTCTTGATTCCAACGCAACTTGAACAAAGCGAAAAGGAGTTTATTTGCTCAAGTTACAACCAGTCAAACTTTGGGTCAAATTGGTACCAGGGGTTGTCCAAAAGGTGAAAAAATGATCATCTCAAAAATTGATAGAAGCGGCATCAAGATGATTCTGGCAACGTTCATTTCATCAAAATATGACACCGTATGCTTGAGATATTGGTAGTCAAAGTTCAGTTGACTTGGTGGTACAGCTGGTGAAATCAGCATGATGTCAACATGTGACATGGTAGTTGACTAGATGGTGACATGGAATTTCAGGTGATGTGGAAAAATCTCACAAAAAAATTCATGTACCATTCTTTATTTTTTGAAAATAAAGTGTGGAGGCTTATTTTATCTCACAAAAAATCCATCGGATTTTGTGGGATCCCAAGAGGATTTGGTGGGATCGGATTTTGTGGGATTAGTGGATTTGGTGGAATTAAAACAAAATCTCATAAAACAAAAAAAATATTAACCCCTTTAATAAATGAATAAACTCAAATAGCCCGTGAATATAATAAGACAAGGGATTAAAAAACAAATTCCAAATGTTTTATTAAGGGGTTATTTAATGTTTTTATTTTTAAAGGGGAAGTTATTGGTTTTATATAAACGGGTAGTGTTTTTTTGTAAGGCTTATAATTATAAAAATTATAAAAGCCAAAGGAGGGGGGTTAAATTGTTATTTTATTTATTATGGTGGTTTTAACCCCATATGCAAAATTTATGTATAAAAGGGGGTTTAGGTGTGAGAGTTTTATTCATGGAGATTTTTCAAGACTAGGTGTTGGAGAAATAGGGAGATTTTCTTGTGGAGTTTTTTTGAGCCATTTTCGTGTGACGGAGTATTGTTATGCTGCTGAAGTGCTAGGAGAATGGTCTTGGTGCATTTGTAATCATTTTTGGAGATTAATCAGATCGATCTCACTCTATTAGAGCGGACCCGAAGACGTAGTCACGATTGTGGCGAACTTTGTTATCATATTATTTGCACTTTTTCTCTCCTTCTCTCTCATGTTCTAATTTTCACCTTAAGTTTTAAGACTTTAATGCATAAGTTTCAATAATGTATGCATGAATTTTGTTTCCATTAAGTTGTTATAATTAAGCATTCAGATTCGCAATTAGTCTAGATCCTATACAGATCAAGTGGTATCAGAGCTTTTGGTGACTATTATTGCAGTTGGTTTTGAATGCTAACAAGATCCAAGATTCAGAAGGGCGAAGGAAAGCTTGAGGAATATAATCCTGAGATCGGGAAACAAAGAACTTTTCTGAAGATGTCTGTGTCTGGAATGGAGGTACCTGAGGAACTCAGTGAGCAGGAGTTTCGAAGAGCTTTCTGGCAGATGAGAGCTGTGTTGGATATGCTACTCAAAGAAAGGGAAGAACGCATGAAATGTGAAGAAGATCATGAAGATAGTAAAAGCAAGAAGAAGCAATCAGGAGGTGGTGATGAACCTCCAAAATCTCCTCCGTCTACTCCTCCTTCTCCTCCTTCTCCTTCTTCTACACATTCTCTTTCTGGTAATATTTTTAAGGGTGTACTTAAGCCTCAAATTAAATTGGATGTTAAATTTGAACTACCTAAGTATTGTGGTGAATTAGATGCTAAAAAACTAGATGATTTGATTCAGCAAGTAGAAGTCTATTGTAGAGTCCAAAACCTACTAGATGATGTTGATAGGATCCAATTAGCTACTCTTTGGTTAGGAGGTACAGCTTTAACTTGGTGGGAGAGTAAGACTAAGGCAAAAATTTCACAGCATGGTAGAGTCAGTTTAACTTGGGCAGAGTTTTTTAATGCTCTTAAGAAGCAATTTTATCCCCTAGGACATATGCAACAGTTAATGATGGACTGGCAAATGTTTAGGCAAGGGAAAGGTCAAACTATCCAAGAGTACACCCATGAATTTAGAAAGAAGGATATTGCATTAAATGTACCTTTGTACACCTAGGATACTTTGTTAAAGTACATAGGAGGTATTCATTCATATCTTAGACATTCCATTTTGGTATTGAACCCTTGTAATTTGGATGAAGTGTTTGTTCAGGCTACACACTTAGAGTCAAGGGGAAAGGGTTCGTTCATTGATAATGATAACTCTGTTAAGAAATCTTCTAAGGTTGCAGAGATAGGGAAAGGAAAGAAGACAGCTACAGTCAAGAAGGATGACAAGTTTTCTTGCACTCATTGTGACAGGAAGGGTCATGATGAAGATCATTGTTGGAAGTTGCATCCTAAATTGAAGCCTAAGTGGGCTCAAAGACATAATCAGAAATAGGAAGGTAAGGAGAAAGCCACAAATGTTGTTATGGATCTTGGTTCTGATTCTGATGATGAAACTAAGATAACAGCTATGGGTATGAAAGGTAGAGCTCCTAATTCCAGTGTTTCCTTTGATAGTTGTGCTTCTACTTCTAAATTTAATGATGTCTCTGAAGATAAGAAAAGGAATGAGCTTTTTCATTTAAGGGTTGTTGCTAAGAACATTAAGATTGATGCACTCATAGATAGTGGTTCTCAAGTTAACTTAATTTCTGAAGATGTAAGAAACTTGGGAATGAAAACTACACTACATAGGAAACCTTATCCACTAGGCTGGATTTGCGAGAATGATAAGTTGCAAGTAACAAGACAATGCACTTTGAGATTTGCAATCACTAGTAAGTTTGTGGATGAAGTACAGTTTGATGTGGTTCCACTAGATATCTATGGGATAGTTCTGGGTAGCCCTTATCTATATGATCGAAAAGCTATTTTCTATAGGGAAAATAATCATTATCATTTGTTTAAAGATGGCATTCAATATATTGTACATTCTCACATTATTAAGACTGATCATTCTTTTACAAACACAGGGCAGTTAAAGAGGGTGATTAATGCAATTAAAGGTTTAACTCTTATGTCTGTCAGCACAGGTGGTTCTAGACAGGAACTTGGAGTAGCTAACCAGGTTCAGATGTCACAGGATGCACCCACAGTACAGTATGAGGGGATGGTGATTGAAAGCATTAATGGATCCTTGGGTAAAAATGTTTCTGTTGTGAAGGATCGATATGTTGTGTATTTATTCTCTTTCATATCTGCATTATTGTTCAGCTTGATGCTAGTCAATGTTTGTTGGTTAATGGCTACAACAATTGATGTAGATGCTTATGGAAGTGATAAAGTGATGTTTATGTTCAACAATATTGTTGCAATCTTCATTGTGTTTGTGAGCTAGGTATTCAGATGTACAGATGATATAGGACAAGTGGGGAGGCCAAAGTCCTCACTTGATGTTTGAATAAATGCCACTTTTGGAGGTCCAAAAGTTCTCCAGTGGGGAGGCCTAATCCGAGGGATATTTTTTAATGAAAATTAAAGTGCCTCTGATACTCCAAATTACAACACCATTAGAAATATCTCGATCTCTTGATTCCAGCGCAACTTGAACAAAGCGAAAAGGATTTTGTTTGCTCAAGTTACAACCAGTCAAACTTTGGGTCAAATTGGTACCAGGGGTTATCCAAAAGGTGAAAAAATGATCATCTCAAAAATTGATAGAAGTGGCATCAAGTTGAAGGGCTCATCAAGATGATTCTGACAACGTTCATTTCATCAAAATCTGACACCGTATGCTCGAGATATTGGTAGTCAAAGTTTAGTTGACTTGGTGGTACAACTGGTGACATCAGCATGATGTCAACATGTGACATGGTAGTTGACTAGATGGTGACATGGAATTTCAGGTGATGTGGAAAAATATCCCAAAAAAATTCACATACCATTCTTTATTTTTTGAAAATAAAGTGTGGAGGCTTATTTTATCTCACAAAAAATCCATAAGATTTTGTGGGATCCCAAGAGGATTTGGTGGGATTAGTGGATTTGGTGGGATTAAAACAAAATCTCATAAAACAAAAAAAATATTAACCCCTTTAATAAATGAATAAACTCAAATAGTCCGTGAATATAATAAGACAAGGGATTAAAAAACAAATTCCAAATGTTTTATTAAGGGGTTGTTTAATGTTTTTATTTTTAACGGGGAAGTTATTGGTTTTATATAAACGGGTAGTGTTTTTTTGTAAGGCTTATAATTATAAAAGCCAAAGGAGGGGGGTTAAATTGTTATTTTATTTATTATGGTGGTTTTAACCCCATATGCAAAATTTATGTATAAAAGGGGGTCTAGGTGTGCGTTTTATTCATGGAGATTTTTCAAGACTAGGTGTTGGAGAAACAGGGAGATTTTCTTGTGGAGTTTTTTTGAGCCATTTTCGTGCGACGGAGTATTGTTATGCTGCAGAAGTGCTAGGAGAATGGTCTTGGTGCATTTGTAATCATTTTTGGAGATTAATCAGATCAGTCTCACTGTATTGGAGCAGACCCGGAGACGTAGTCACGATTGTGGCGAACTCCGTTATCAGATTGTTTGCACTTTTTCTCTCCTTCTCTCTCATGTTCTAATTTTCACCTTAAGTTTTAAGACTTTAATGCATAAGTTTCAATAATGTATGCATGAATTGTGTTTCCATTAAGTTGTTATAATTAAGCATTCAAATTCGTAATTAGTCTAGATCCTATATAGATCAAAAAATTTAGTTAATTAAAACTAAATTGGAATGTGCAAGATGAGGAATGTGAGGATATTCATTAAATTATTAATTTATTTAATGAAAATGGGATGCAAATATGATATTTAATTAAATAGTTTAGGTTATTTAATTAAATAAGATAACTTAGGGTAAAAATTAAATAATTTGCATTATTTAATTAAAAATCGAATGAAATGTCAATGTGAGAGGGGGTGAATTAACCCAATTAGGTCAATTAGATTAATAGGAGAAAATGAGGCATTTAACTAAATAATTAGGCTTATTTAATTAAACAAGTGAAAAGAAGATGGATTTTAGGATGAAGTGATGTTAATATATCAAATTCATGTGTGTATATCATTCAGGACATTTTTAAGTGTCTACAAGTATAAATATACTATATATGATTAAAAAAGGGTAGCTTGAGGGTTATTCATAGCTAAGTTATTTGATTGAATTAGATAGCTTGTAAGTTACACTTGGGATTTGATTATCGATTGAAGGGAGGGTAACTTGTATTTATGCTTTATGGGTAGAAATACCATTAAGTTTGTAGGAAATGGAATAGAATGTTTCTAGAGTTAAAGATTACCCATTGGAGGAAATACCTATGCATAGTTTATAGTGGCGTAAATTCAAATCAAGCTTGACTAGTGTATGTGAGTAGGATGACCATCACTTGAAGTACTAAGAGTTCACTTTGGCCAAAGTAGTGTTTTAGCCTTTGGCTCCATTGTCAACTCACCATGATCCATTTATGCATGCTAGTTCTAGATTGTAGGGTTTACAAGTTCTAGTCATGTAGGACACAACACTAAGCTCATAATGGTTTTCATTACGAGTTTACTCCACCAATATCTTTGCCAAAAGGTAGGTCCATCTATTGTATGATAGATGTGTGGGGGACCACATATGAGTCTATGGTTGGTGGAAAAGAACTTGAGTGATGCTTCTCCTCCTTAGCAAGCAGCATAAAACCAATATTTGAAAGGAGGTTCTTGGACCATCTATATCTATTGCTTTGAGGCTTAGTTGA
Source organism: Sequoia sempervirens (assembly GCA_007258455.2). Classification (NCBI taxonomy): domain Eukaryota; kingdom Viridiplantae; phylum Streptophyta; class Pinopsida; order Cupressales; family Cupressaceae; genus Sequoia; species Sequoia sempervirens. The sequence continues at coordinate 279,840,829 of VDFB02105785.1, read as the reverse complement.
GCTATGTATGTACTTTACATACACATTCTTTGAAATATTGTAATATGTGAATTATTATATTGGAATGGAATCAATGTTGATTATTGTTATGACATCTATGTTCATTTGTTCTCTATAAAGAATTTTTTTTTTTATGGCAATGGTTAAGTTACATAGTTTGAATTTACTTGCAAAGTGAAAACTTAGGAAAATTTACTTCAGTGAACAGTTGGTATGTTACACCTAACCTAACTATAATCGTAATTGATCCTTGACCCTAATTGAACCCTAACCATAATTCTAATTTAATATTAACCCTAACCTTAGCTCTAAGCCTAACCCTAACCATAACCCTAATTTAACTCTAATCCTAACCCTATCTCTAACCTTGACTGAATTGTAATCCTAATGCTTATTATAAGTGATGCCTAACTATATTTCAACACTAATATATATCTTAAACTTAATTGAATTCTTTCCCTAATCATAACCTAACTTTGATTGAACCTTAATTGAACCCTAATCATAAACTTGATCCTTAGTAAACCTAACACAAAATGAACACTTATTAAACTCTAGCCCTAACCCTAATTTAACCTTAACCCTAGCCCTAATCCTAATTGAAGTCTAACCCTAATTTTGAACACTATTTTAATCCTAACCCTAACACTAACCCTTATATTGATTGAATCCTAACTATAACCCTAACTCTAATTGAATCTTAACCCTAATTGATCCCCAATCCTAACCCTTTAATTGAATACTAAACCTAACTCTGATTATAACCCTATTTGAACCCCAATTGTAACCCTAACCCCAACCTTTATCATAAAATTATAACACTAATTGAACCCTCATCTTAGCCCTAATTGATGCCTAACCCTAATTGAACACTAATTTACATGAACCCTAATTAAATCATAACCCTATTTGTACCCTAACCCTAATTATACCCTAAACCTAATCCTAACTCTAACCCTAATTGAACTCTAATCTTAATCCTAACTTTAATGGATGGTTAACCTATTTGAACACTAATTTAACCTAATCTTAATTAAATTATAACAATAATTATACCATAAACCTAACCCTAACCCTAATCTAATTGGACTCTAATCATAATTATACCCTAATTTTAGCCCTAACTACAATCCTAACCCTAATTTGATTCTAACCTTAAGTAGACCCTAATCCTAAGCCTAATTAAACTCTAACCCTAACTTTTAACACTAATTTAATCCTAACCCTAACATTAACCTTTACACTAATTAAACCATAACTATAACCCTAACTCTAATTGGATCCTAACCCTAATTGATCCTCATTCCTAACCCTTTTATTGAATACTAAACCTAACTTTGATTGTAATCCTATTTGTGCCCTAACTATAACCCTAGCCCCAAGCTTTATCATAGAATCCTCACCCTAACCCTAATTGAATGCTAATGTACACTAACCCTAATTAAATCTCAACCTTGGTTGTACCTTAACTTTGATTGAACACCAACAATAAACCTGGCCCTTATTAAACCCTAACCAAATAGATCCATAATTGAACCATGATACTAACCCTAATTGAACGCTATCCATAATCAGACTCTAACCATAATCAGAATTAAAATCTAACCCTAATGTAACCCTAACCCTAATTAGATCCTAACCCTAACACTAACCTTACACTAATTGAACCCTAACTATAATCCTAACTTAAATTTAATTCTAATTGAATCCTAACCCTAATTGAATCTTACACCTAACCTTGATCATAACCCTATTTGAAACCCAACTATAACTCTAACCCCAATCTTTATAATAGAATCCTACCCCTAATTGAACCCTAAACCTAAGATTAATCTTAGTCCTAACCCTTACCCTAACTCTAAGCCTAATTGAACCCTAACCCTAACACTAATCCTAACCCTATTTGAACCCTAACCTTAATTGAACCCTAATCATAATTGAATCATAACGCTTACCATACTTAATCTCTAATTCAACCCTAACCTAAGACTAATCCTAGTCCTAACCCTTACCCTAACTCTAAGCCTAATTGAACCCTATCCTTAATCCTAGTCCAAAATCTTATCCTAATTGAATCTTAAGCGTAATTAAACCCTATCCAAAACCCTATTTTAACCTCATGTATTCAAATCTTTGTGAGGTTTATTTATTTAGTATTTTTTATTGATTTATATTTTAAATCTTATTTGATCTTTTAATTTTTTTAATAAAAAGGGGGTAAAAACTTTATTGATCCAACAAAGCCTTACAAATCCAAATAGAAACACAGACCCACCAATGGTCTAGAAACCAAACCAAATAATCAAGATTCTCCCAAGAAACATCTCATATCCTCCATAACACAATCCTCAAGAACCCTAGAAAGATCCTCAAGAAGACTTTCCTAGTCATCCACATTCCAAGTACCCATATGCTCAAATGCCCATCTAACCAAAACATCTGCCACCTTAATCCACTCTCGAGGGATATGACAAAAGGTGATAGAATCAAGAACCTCACCCAAAACAAAAATTTTCTTTCCCAAAACAACTAGTTGCCAATTCACATCCTCAAAAGAATGCTTATTCAACATGTCAATAGTAACCTGAGAATCAGACTCACAAACAATACGCCTCCAACCAAGTCTACTATCCCTTTCCAATTCCAACAAAATAGCAAGGGCCTCCATAAAGTTATTAGTTTGCAGACCTTTATTAATTGAAACAAAAAAAATCGCCACCTCAGAGCTATTCCTGCCAATACCACCAACCCCAGCTTGTCTAGGATTTCCTCTAGATGACCCAACTATGTTAATTTTTAGCTCACCCAGAGGAGGACTCCAGTGTCCACTTCACAGAATCCTCCCCCTACTACCTCATCCCTAACCAAATGGACAATCCCTTCTACCACCAACAGAAAGACTCAAAGTCATAACCACACCCCAATCACTAAGATCCATAGGAACATAAAAAATCACACTTAGAAACCAGAGTCTCCTGGATAACCCCCAAAATTCTCAACCATAGCTGACCCACAAGAAACTTCTTATCTAAAAAATTTCTATAGTTGCATTCCAACCGGATGTGCCAAATAATAAAGCTAGGACCAATAATCCAAGCTATATGAAGGAAATGGGTTTTAGCTAGAGAGCTCCCTTACCCCTTCCCAAAATTAGCTAGAGAACCAACATGTCTACATGGTTGGCCCTAGATACTCCACCAGTAGTGCCAAATATTTCTAGCAAAGGGGCTTGAAAGAAGAGGTGAGAAGCACACTCTTCCTAGCAAGCACAAAAAACACACATTGAAGGACTCTGAAAACCATGCTTCCAAAGATTCTCCCAAGTAAGGCATCTCCCTTGCAATAAAAACCAAGAAAAGAAATCGCACTTAGGCCAAGAGAATTTGTTCCAAACCTGTTTCCACCATGGAACTCCCATACACCCATAAACCTACTTATCCAACACTTGGTAACTAGAGGCAATAAAAAATTTACCTTTTGGATCAGATCCTTAGGCCAAAACATCCCTCCCAAGAGGGAGTTTCAAGTCTGACCAATAAGCTTAATAGCCAATTCCTGATGCTCCTCCTCCAATCCACTAGGGGGCCACTCATGTTGACCCTTCCATCTACACACAGTAGCTTGATAAAAAACCTAAAGTGACTTGAAGTCTACCACTTGAATCCACCCAATATCAAGGAAGAGACTACACAAAGGCTGAAGATGAGGGTGAGTTGCCATGATGGGAGGATGGGCATCCCAAGAATCAAACCAAAAAAGAGCATCCAATCCACTTGCAAATCCAAAATAATCCCTATTTGACCAAACTATCCCCTCTTTTAAGGGTACTCCAAATCATAGAGCCTTTCCCCTCTAGACTAAAAGGAGGCACATCAACACTCTCAACAACACCAAGATACTTTGTGGTAAGAATTTTAGCCCATATCTGATGTTGTTGAGTGCACCATCTCTAGTACAACTTAGCAGCCAAAGCTTGTCCATTCAAATTAGCCCAACGTAAACCCAAACCACCTTCTTGCTTCAGCCTGCAAGTAGCATCCCACTTGACCAAGCTCCATTTCATGTGAATGAGGTTACCAGACCAAAGAAACTGGCGATACAATCTCTCCAAGTCATTGACGAAGCAAGATAGGGTAGAAAAAACAAAAAGCCTATAGAGAGGAAGCGCCTGTACCACTTATTTCAAAAGAGTCACTCTCCCAACAATAGAAAGCCATCTACAAGTCTAGTGGCTAACCTTTTTGTAAAAATTATCAATAGTATCCTACCAAAATAGCTTGGGAAGCAAATTGATAGCAAGAGGAATGCCAAGATAAACAAAAGGAAGCGATCCTATCTAAAATCTAAAAATACCAGCAATTGTCCTTTGAATAGGCTTAGGAGTATTGAAGAAATAGATAAAAGACTTCCCTTCATTAAGTCATTGACTCAAAGTTGCTAAATACCTTTCCAAAACTTCTCACAAAGTGTGAACCTCCTCAACTATGGCCTTACCCATCAGAGTAGTGTCATCCACAATCTGGAGATGAGACTGGGGGGGATATTATTTCCCCAATGCCAACCCTAGATGAGACCCATCTCCACGTGAAATCTAATAAATCTCCCTAAACCCCTAGCCAATAAAATAAACAGGTAAGGGGATAAAGGGTCACCCTTTTTGAAACCCCTAGAAGCACCAAAAATCTCAGTAGGCTCACCATTGACAAACACAGAGAAGGAAAAATATGTGACACAACTCCTAACCCACTCAATCCAAAGATTATCAAAACCAAAGGCCCTTAGGATCTTGAATAAGAATGCCCATTTGACATGATCATACGCTTTGGCCATGTCTAGTTTGATAAACATCACCTTTTCTCTGGAGGAGGCCATAAAATGGATGGTTTCAGCTGCAATAATCACTCCATCAAGAATCTGCCAGCTAGCCACATAACTACCTTGCTCTTCAAAAATTATCTTGCTCAACCAAGGCTTCAACCACTTTGCAATCAACTTTATAATTATCTTGTACATCACATTTCACAGGGAAATTGGCCTAAAAAAATCTAAAGAGTTAGCACCCTCCCTTTTTGGGATGAGAGCCAAAAAAGTTGCATTCATGGCTTTCAACATTTTCTTGTTCTTTTGAGACTCCTGAACAACCTCCAACAGATTCATTTTAATTACCTCCCATAATTCTTGAAAGAAATCTACTGGAAACCCATCAGGCCCAGGAGCCTTACCCTTTTTCATCTAGAACACAACATCTTCCAACTCCTACAAGGAAATAGGTTTGAGCAAAGATTCATTCATATCACTGGTAACCAAGGACGATATATTAGCCAAGATCTCAACTTCAACTTCATCAATTGGAGGGGAATCTTTAGTTGACAAAGCAAAAAAGAAATAGACAGATTCTTTCACAAACTCAATAAAGGAAGAGAGAAGAACCCCTTCAGATGAAAAAAGAGAGGAGATGATTCTTTTTTCCTTAACTGAATTTTGAAAGAAAGGAGTATCACCCTCCTGGAGCTAGTCAATCTGAGACTTTTGCTTCCAAAAAATATCCTCCCTCAATTCCCATTCTTCAAACTCTTTCACCACATCCACTTCCAACCTGACATTCTAGCCTCTTAACATATTGTCTAGCCTCTTAAAGAAAGAATACATTGTAGTACCATGACTTAGCCTCCCAAGGTGCCACCAACCAGGAACCAGATCATGAAGAGACACATATCTAAACCACATGAGTTGAAATACAAATGACTACTTCTTAGAATATTAGGAGAAGTCTACGACGAGCTTGATTGGCCAATGGTTAGAACCACGCCAATCAAGAATGTCTGAGCTAGTCAACCACTTGTCTCCAACCCAAAAGCTAGACACCAAGAATCTATCCAATCTTTCAGAAATAGTTGCTTCCCCACTTCTTCTATTGTTCCAAGTAAATAAACCATTTCCATACTTGATATCCACCAGGTTCAAAAGATCCACATTACCCCTTAGGAGATCTAAGGAAGGAAGGATCCAAACAAGCATTACCACCTCTCTTCTCCTCCAACGAAGATATATCATTGAAATCTCTCACTAAATTCCAAGGAAGAAAAGGATCTAAGGAACACACATAACTAACATGAGCCCACAGTTGAACCTTACCAGAGAAGTCCATAGGAGCATAAATGTTGGAGAGAAGAATTCTCTCACCCGGCTCCAAATGAGATGCAACAAGAGAGATAAAGGACCTACTGGAGAGCCACCAAATTGAACTGACTCTATGTGGAACCCATAAACATGCCACCCCTCCTGAGCTACCATATTCTCCCACACATTGGAATTGATCTCTACTCCAAATCCTTGAAGCCACATTTAACATACTTTCAATAGATAGTTTAGTTTCCCAAAGGAAAGCTATATTCAGAGAATGAACACGGATCAAATCTCAAATAGCCTTTTATCTATGGATGTTATTCATATCCCTCACATTTCAAGAGAGAACAATCATTGCTGAGGTTGGGAGAAGTGGAAATCAATAGTCCTTACTGATCTCGACTCCACCAATGTCTCACTAATTAATTTAACCTTTTCTTGATCCTTTTTTCTACTAGCTTTGAGTAATTTCTTAGGAGCCCCTTTCTTGGGGGGCTTTTGTTGCAAACCTAAAGAAGGAGATGAAGACTTAAGTTTACCTGGGGTAGTAGGCCCCCTTTCACCAGTATGACCAGCACCAATAATATCAAAATCTCCAGTAGCCCCTGGCACCAAACCAGATTCACCCTAAATCGAAGCAGAGGGAGGAAGATCTAAGTCCATTTGAGACTCCAACACACCAAACAGAGTTGAGCTAGAATCAACAATAGGAAGATTTCCTAGATCTTTCTCCACTAAGGATCCATCTGCAATTTGCAAGTCCACAGGAACACCCTCTTTCTGAACCAAATCTTTCAATGCTTCAAACCTATTGAATGTCTCCTCCTCTTGCCTATCCTTAAGGGTTCTCTTTTGACCATGACCCTTGTTACAAAGCTTAATAGGGACAAAAACCTCCTTATCATCCACCACCCCTTGCATGGGAGCCTTTCCCTTTTACATCATTGGAGAAGACTGCGAAGGAGCATTATTCAAACCAGAGGCATGAGGAGCTCAAGGACATTTTCGTTGAAGATGTCCATATTCATGACACAATCAACATCTAAAAGGTAACAATTCATAGTCTAACTATTGAGTCTAAGAGACTAAGCCAACAATCATGTCAATAGAGTCTGGTAATGGATTATTCAAGTCAATTTCAACACACACACACGAACATACGAGAGAGCCCTCTTATTCAATGTTTGTTGAGACGGGCCAATAGGTTGTCCAAGCAGTAGGCCAATCATCTATAATATATCGCTTCTCCAACATTCCAGAGGCAACCGAGGAAGTTGGACCCAAACTGGGACTCTCGAAGGTAGCTCTTTTGTCGAGTTAAATCCAACATGCCATGGTTTTATGAAGAGACCCACTTGGTTATAAAAGTAAGGTCCACCTTCGAAGGCCCTATTTCAATCAATAATACAAGAAAAATCTACCATAAAAATGTTGTTAGCTGCTAGCATAATATCAAAACCCCCTTCCAAGTTCCATGTTTTGCGAATCTAGGAGTCAAGAAAAGAGAGCAAAACCCTCATCCCCATGAACTTACAAATCAAAACATGATTATAATAATATTCCAAATCTTCCGTGACCGATTCTAGTTGAATTACTAAAATAGGTCTATCTTGGGATTTTTCTAAGCACCCATTCACCTTTTGTAGTCTGAAAGAGCCATTTCTTGTCGCACCCACACCATGAGAACCCATATTTGACAAATCCTAACCTCCACCAGATAAAGAAGAAGTTTGATTTGGATTCACTGGAGACACATGCAACACCATCCCGAATCAGATCCACACCCCCTTCAAACAAAAACCCAACCCCCACAGAGGTAGCCAAAAATAGACAAGAGAAAGCAATGAAGATACCCCAAAAGGAAATAGTGGCACTACCTTACCTAGCACACCCCACCGCACCAACCAACCTAGATGCAAGTCAAGCTCTGTTCCACAAAGCACCAATAACTGATAGCAAACAACAACCACAAGAAAAAACCCAGATAAAAAATAGAAGCAAGAGTTTGAACGAAGCAACAAGCGGCTTCCCCAAGCCACAGTCACCGAAAGCCTAAATTTTCCCACCCCCCGCACATAAAGATTCACACATGCAACCAAGAGAAGGCCAAGCTAGGGCACAAGAATCCTAGCTTGCCCATAGAGCAACACCAACGAATGTTGAATTGCATTTGATCTTTTAATTTATTTATTTGAACCTTTGTGATCATTTTTTTTTATCTTTTATCTTTGATTTATTTATTTCATCTCTTTAATTTATCTATGGTAAAGATCAAATCTTTATGATTTATCTTTGATTTCTCTTTTGATTAAATCTCTTTGATTTATTTCTTTGATCTTTTAATTTATATTTTTATCTTTGATTCATTTATTTGATATTTTAATCAAATTTTTGGTATCAAATCTCTAATTTTCTTTTTTGATTGATTTATCTTTGTGATCAAATTTTGATTTCTCTTTGCGATCAAAATTTTTATTTATTCATTTATTTGATCTTTTAGTTTATGCAAATATTTGAATTATTTTGATCTTTGATTTATTTATTTGATCTTTAATTTATCTATGATAAAGATTTGTATTTCATCTTTTTTATTTATCTTTTATTTTTGAT
>VDFB02105785.1:279763094-279831993 GCA_007258455.2 Sequoia sempervirens | reverse complement strand
GATTGCTTTGCTAGCAAAATAGATTGCTTAGTTAGTAATCCATGATTTTATCAATCAAAAAGTGGGTGACGAATATTAATTAATTAATTAATTCCATTTTGATTTGATTTTGATTTTTGATAATTTGAATAGTTTGATTTAATTTATTCAAATTTTGGAGGAAAGTGTGATAATTAAATTATTATGATTTAATAATTTAATCAATTTTGAGGAATAAGGTGAATTAGTGACATAATAAAATAATCGGTGTCATTTGACTAATCAGGGTGAAATAAGATAAGATTAGGACTTTATTAAATAAATGTAATTTATTTAATTGGTCAAAATGATGAAATGTGAATTAATCAAATAATGTTGTATTATTCGATTAATAGTAGAATTAGGGTTTTCGATACTTTATTAAATAAACTGGTTTTTATTTAATTTGTCAAGAAATGATGAAAAAGTGAATTAATTAAATAATGTTGTATTATTCAATTAATAGACGAAAAAGTGACTTTTCTTGTTTGTTTGTCATCGTGTTTGGGTGTCATCCTATTAGACACCTAGATCTAGATGGTGGTTTGTAGCCTGGTCTATAGAGTGTTTCCCTTTTTGTTGGGCAGTGTACTGGATCTTTATTATGTTGTTGTTCATAGACATATTGTAGACATGTGTTTTTTGTATATATATTCATCGGCCCAGTCGAGGCCTTGTATATATGTTATGATATTGTATTATCCTATCACACTTGTTTCATTGATGATGACATATGTGAGATATACATTCTTTGATTCAGCTTCATTTTATGCTCATATGATGATGATATATGATGATGTATGTTTATATGTTGTTAATATGAATGAATGCCCCATACATGATGTTTTTATTTGTTTATTATCACTGTGATGTATGTTGCCGATATCGTGGATGCGGAATGGTACTAATGATATTGCTATGTAGATTTCACTTTTTAGAAGAAATGTTGTTGATAGATAGAAATGTGATGATAGTTTAGAAGAAATGTTGATGATAGATAGAAATATGATGTTAATTTAGAAGAAATATGGATGATAGATAGAAATGTGATGTTAATTAGTAGTTGATGAGTTTCTTTTTCTTTTTTTTAGAGACTTTACAGTTTGAACAGTCCATTTTGATATAGCAAATAAATACGATGCACCAAGGTATTAATGACCAAGGTGACTTTGTATTTATTGCATGGACTTTGACTCTACAAACAAGGAGTATTCTTGCTCATACCAGACATACGGAAATCGTGTTACAATGAATGTGTGAGAAGCTTTAAAAACATGTCACATCAGTAACACAAGAGGTATTAAGAACCTAACATGTCACTGTTACACGAAATGTTTCAAAGATGACTTCCACACATAGAACAAAGAAAGTATTCTCCATGGTAGTATAACAAGACTATCCACAAACAAAAAATTGAAATGATGCTCAATTTCCCCCATTCCTTCTCTAAATCCTTATGGACATCCTCGAGAGATCCTAGGAATGAGTCAATAATGTAAAATCACAAAATAAGATAACAAAAAGATAAGACAAAATGCTATTATATCACTTGCCATATCTATTTGGGGTGGGTCTATTATCCAATGTTGATCTTGTCTATCGTAGGAATGGATTTGTTAAGACATATCTCAGGATGTTGTTGGGTCTTGTCAAAAAGATATATATTCGATACTTGGCTTTGTTTTAGTTCAATTTGTGATAAAATTCTTATGTGATTGTCTACTTGAAAGTTCTAGCTTTTGATGTTTGCTTTGTTTGTTTTGCTTGTTTTTGTCAAAAGGGTGAATGTGATGATCTGTTTATTATGCATGGTGTCTTATTGTGAATTGTGATGGCGAACATGGATCTTTTTTATTTTTCTAAGTTTTATGATGTTTTTGTCATTTTCTAGAGACTAACCTAGGGCCTCAAGGGCTCATCAAAGATTAGCCTTGCCTATGTTGTACACGTAGAGGCTCGTAGTTCACTTGGTTTGTTTGATTGTTTTTGACCTTTTATGTTTTGTGAATGTTTTTGGCTTTTGTATCTTTTGACTATTTTTGGATTTTTTTTTGTTTTTTGACTAAGTTCAAATAAAGCATGTTGAAAACCTAAGGGGACTGACCTAGGGTCTCGGGGGCTAATAAATCAGGCCTACATTGTACATACAAAGACCACGTAGTTCAATCATTTGACTCAAAGCATAAACTACTTTTGGGTATACAACAATGATAATCTTGGATTGATATTCCATTTCCGCATCTAGAGGATATGTTGCAAAAAAAACTTAGTTGAACTAGCTGTGAGGTTCAAGCAAATGTTGATATCTTAGACTATTTGAGTGAAGGAATAACCCCATGATGTTGTTTTGTTTTTGATGTTTTCCAAATGTTTTTGTCTATTTCTAATGTTTTTTGCTCTTTTTTTTGTTTTCATGACCATGATAGGATGCTCAAAGATCTATTCCATGACCAGCTTTTTGAAACTACCCCTAGTTGTAGACAAGATGACTTTCCTTAATTAGTGACAAGCCATGGTTGGATACCCCACTTTATTATGAAATGAAATGGGTGGATGTCGTGGATAGTATCGATAGATAATGATGCAAGTTTATTCAAACATAGCGCCTGTTTGCCAGGTTTTCACCACGATACCTGTTCTAAGAGTGCCACAAAATGGTTTTCACTTAGAGAACATTTAATTTCTCTTTACTTATTTTATTTTGTATTTTTATTTTTTTTCTATTTTTTTGGATTTTTTACCCTTTTGCTTGGGGTATTCTAACATACTTCATGTGTATAACTTCTTGAGGTTCCTATTCTTTAGTATTTTAGTTAAAGGTTCTCCTTCAGGAGTAGCTAATCGATATGCCTCAGAGTCATAGTTTGCTATGATGACAAACGGGCCTAACCAATTGGGTTCAAATTTTCCTTTGCCATCCTAATTTATTTGTACTTTTTGATTATCTTTAAGGACTAATTCACCAACTTGAAAGTTGCTATCCTTGATCCTTTTGTCATAGTTTCACTTGAGTTGATTCTGATAAACCTGCAGATGGTTTAACATGCTCAAACGTCTTTCATCTAGGAGTTATAATTCATTCAGCCTGGATATCTTGTATTCTTCATTGCTAACCATGCCTTTTAGTGAAACTCACAATGAAGGGATTTTGACCTCAATAGGAAAGACGACCTCTGATCCATAGACCAATGAAAATGGTGTGGCACTAGTAGGTGTGTGAATGCTAGTTCGGTAGGCCCATAAGGCTAGGTTTAGCTGCAAATTCCAATCACAACCGGCTTCATTAACAATCTTTTTGAGTATCTTCAGTATGGTATTTTTAGATGCCTTAGTCTGACCATTTCCTTGGGGGTAATGGGGTGTGGAGAATTGATGGTGGATAGAAAATTGGGAACAAAGTTCTTGGACATCTTGATTTTTGAATGGGATTCCATTGTCTGTTATTATTGTTTGGGGAATTCCATACTTGCAGATGAGATAATTCAAAATGAATTTTGATATATGTTTTCCAATGATATAGGTCAATGGAATTGCCTCTATCCTTTAGTGAAGTACTTTATTGTTGTGATAATGAATTTATGCCCGTTGGATGAAGCGAGTGATATCTTACCTACCAAGTCTATTCCCCATTGTGAAAAAGGCCATGGTGTGGTTATAGGTCTCAATTCCTATGCTAGTGCATGAACAAGGTCACTATACTGCTGACATTGTCAACACTTTCTAGAATATTGTATGCATTCCTATTCCATGGAGGGCCAGTAGTATCCTGTTCTAAGCAGTTTTTGGACTAGGTTAAGTCCACTAGAGTGGGATCTGCAAATACCTTGATGAACCTCTAGTAAGGTTTTTTTTGCTTCTTCTGCATCAAGGCATCGGAGTAACATACCATCTAGACTATGTCGGTATAGGGGATTTCCTAATATGGTAAAACGAGAAGTTTTATGGGTGAAGGTTTTCTTTTGGGTGGTCATTAAATCAATGGTATGGTACCATACTGGATGTAGTCAAAAGTATCTAGGTACCATGGGGAGTTAGGACCAACAACAACACACTGATTTTGATTCTGGGATGTCGAATGTTGGTACCAACAACTGTTCCATGAGGAACTCATATTTAGGGACGTTCTGTGGAATATCAAGTAGTGAGCCTATTGTTTCCATTGCATCTGCAACTCTGTTATTGATCCTAGGAATTTGCTCAAAGGTTATTCTGATGAAGTATTCCTTGAAGCTATCCACCATCCTTTTATATGGCAACAATTCTTCATCTTTTGTTTGGTACTCATTGTTCACTTGTCTCATCACTAGCAGAGAGTCTCTAAAGACATTTAACTCTTTTATTCTCCATTCAATAGCCATTTTTAACCCTGTGATAAGAGCTTCATATTCTAAGATTTTGTTCATACATGGGAATGCAATCCTATAGTCCTTGGGTATATTATCTCCTTGTGGTGTGAGAAATAGAATACTGGCTCCAAATCCATGTTGAGTATGGGACCTGTCAAAGTATAGAGTCCATCGGTCTATCTATTGTGTCATCAAAATACTTTCATTTGTAAAATCCACTATGAGAGGTTTATGATCATCTAAGGGTGCTTCGTCTAGTTGGTCTTCTATAATTTATCCTTTGATAGCTCTCCTATCCACATATTCTATATCAAAATTACTTAGGATCATTACCCATTTGGCTATTCGGTCTGTTAGGGCAGCCTTTGCTAGTAAGTACTTGAGTGGGTCTATCTTAGAAATCAACTTGACTTTTATGTTCAGGATGTAGTGTCTCAGCTTTTGTGTTGCAAACACAACTGAGAGACACACTCTTTCAATGGGAGAGTAGTTTAGTTCATATCCCACCAGTGTTCTATTGATATAGTAGACTACCCTTTCTTTTTTGTTATCATCCTGTTGGGCCAAGAGAGCTCCTAGTGTTGCTTGTATGGTAGACACATAAAGTATCATCTCCTTTTTTGGGATAGGCAACATGAGTACATGAGGAGTAAGTAGGTACTCTTTGACTTGTTGGAATGCTTGGTCACTATCCCACTTGAAGGTGATGTCTGTATGTAGGAGATGAGTGAAAGGGTGAAATTTGTCCACAAATTATGTGATAAATCTCCTGATGGATTGCAACTTCCCTTGTAGGCTCCTCAACTGTTTTAGTGTCTTTGGTGGAGGCATTTCCATTATTACACTTACTTTGGTCGGATCTACTTCAATCCCTCTTCTTCATACTGTACCCTAATATTTTTCCAAATGTTATCCCAAATACACATTTCTTAGGATTGAGTCTCAGATTGTACTGTTCAAGATGATCAAATACCTTGGTCAGGTTTGTCAAGTGGTCTGCTCTTTTGGTTGATTTTGCTAGAATATCATCCACATAGTCCTCCATGATTGTGTGTAGCATATCATGAAATATTGTCTTCATCGCTCTTTGATATGTTGCTCCTACATTCTTTAGACCAAAGGGCATTGCATTCCAACAAAATGTTCCCCAAGCACAAGTAATGTTGTTTTATGTTGGTCATCTGGAGAGATATTTATCGAGTTGTATCTGGAGAAACCATCCATTAAGGATAGCATCTCATTCCCTACTGTTAGATCTACAATCATGTTTATAATCGACAATGGAAAGTCATCCTTTGGACATGCTTTGTTCAAGTCTCTGAAATCTATGCATATCCTTATGCCCCTAGTAGGTTTGGGCACTAGTACTAGATTCGATATCCATTGTGGATGGTCGATGGGTTTGATGAATCCCACATCTAGTAGTTTCTTTAGCTCTACCTTTACTAGTAATGCTATTTGTGGATGCATTTTTCTAAGTTTTTGCTTGATAGGCTTTGCTCCAAGGATTACAGCTAAATAATGTACCACTAATGTTGGATCTATTCCAAGCATGTCAGCATAGGTCCATGCAAAATTTATCTTTCGAGCATTGATGAAAGCTGTGAAATTGTCCTTTTCTTCTGGATCTAGTGATGCAACATGGTAGGTTATCTTGGGGTCTTCTACTGTGCCAACATTTATGGGTTATACTTCCTCTACTAGAAATGTTGATCCTTCCTGATATTCTGCTATGGGGAGATTGAATCTTCCATCCTTGGGTGCCTTTGAAAGGTTTTCACCTTAAGATGCATCCTTTATTTTTCTCTTTTTTGGATCCAATAGAGCCACAAGGTGGTTTTCTCTAGGGGATCATATTTTTATGTTTTTTATTTCATTTTTATGACTAGAAGATTCAATCTCTCCACCAAAGTATGCCTCTTGTTCAAGTTCCATGATGAATCCTGCTTTGTGGTCTTCAACTGGTATGTCTATTTGAAGTCCCATGAACTCTGTGATTGCCTCATCATTCTAGAATTGATCCATAATGGGTGTATGTTGTTGTTGATCCCAATCTATGAGTTGCGGGTATTGGAGTGGGAGGTTATCATCTTGATCTATAAAGCCTATGGGATTGGATGAAAGGGTCAATATGGCTCAGGTATCTTTTTCCCACTAAGTGTCTAGGTCGTCATTGCTAGAAGTGGAGAATCATATCCGGTGACGAAGGATGGAGAATCCCACTCATATTCATTAGAATCTGTACCAAAATTGTAGTAGATGTTTGGGATGGTTTGAATATGTTGGAGAGAG
This sequence comes from Sequoia sempervirens, assembly GCA_007258455.2. NCBI lineage: Eukaryota > Viridiplantae > Streptophyta > Pinopsida > Cupressales > Cupressaceae > Sequoia > Sequoia sempervirens. The sequence goes on along the minus strand of VDFB02105785.1, from coordinate 279,825,337 downwards.
AACCTATCAATGCTAAAGTTATCAAATAAGTATTCAACAAGTAAATTATTATCTAAGGTATGATAGGTATCCACTGCCTTGATGCTAGCAGAAGTTTCTCATTTCTTCCAAGAGGTTCATCCAATTTTTGGAATAACCACATCTTTTGGCTTATAACCTAGCCCCATATTATTCTTCCTTTGTTCTACTATAATAGGCTCTAACTAGCCTTGTTTGTGTAGCCCTAGGCCACCTTTTCCATTATATCCCATCTGTTTAACTAATTGATACCCTCTAGTAGTAGGGTCAAAATTGGGTTGTAACTTTTCTGGTTCATCTTTGTCCTCCTTGTAGATCATAGATAAAAAGTCCTCAAATATTTCTTCCTCTTGCCTGTCTCCCCATCTAGTGAAGATAGTCGGCTTGGCAATCATTTGTACTATCATGATTTATTTTGGAACTCCATATACTCTGGGTGTTGGCGGAAGCATGCCGGTGCAGAATGCTTGGTTGAAAACGTAATTCCCATTACCTTTGTCAAGTACCTGAATCTTGGCTTCCATTTTGGGTTGGTCACCAGTTATTTTCTTGGTGGAGGTGGATGGAAGTGTTGAAGGATCAACATAAGAAAAGGAGTGGAATGCTATGTCATTGTTAGGCACACGTTGGATTTTATTGTATTTCTCCTCTAACTTGGCACATAAATGAAAAGGCTCAAGTTCGACTTATAGTGTTACCTCTTTTCCTTCATGGGGGAAATTTAGGCATTGATGAAAAGTGTAAGGGACTGCTTGTAAGGCATGGATCCAAGGGCGTCCTAAGAGGAGGTTGTATGGCAGATCAAGGTCTAATACTTGACAAGTGGTTTCTGTTAGGGTTGGCCCTATCTGCACTGGTAACCTGACTATTCCCTCAAAATTTCTTTCTAGATCGTCGTAGACCCTTATTGTGATACTATTTCGTCAATTACATCATCAGAATACCCCAACTATTCTACAAACTTTAAGATACAGATGTTTAAACCTACACCATTATCTATTAGTACCTATTTGACCATGGTTTTATGAACACCAACCTCTATGTAGAGGGCTTGGTTATGGAATTTTCTTTGGGGTAGATCTTTCTCATAAAATATTAAATGATTACTTTGTGTGATCTTACCAACCATATCTTGGAACTGACTATGATTGAGGTCATCAGGGACTACTGTTTCCAATACCTTTTCAAGTATTTCCCTATGGGCAGGCGATAGTTTTAACAACTCCAAGATTGAAATTAGGGCAGGTTTTTTCTTTAATTTCTCCACAATACTATAGTCATTTGGTGACTTGATTGTAGGTTTGGGTGGGACTCCTTGAATTGTAACTCTTCCTTGACGAGTGGTTACATTATAGTTGTTGTCTCTGCCTCGTAGAGTCACTACGTTTACCCTATTATCATCAACTTGTGAAAGTGTTCCTAAAATCATGTCCCCATATGTGTAATTGGCATTATGGTACTCTTGTTTCTTTGCTTTGTCATTTCCTTTGGCATGGTTCAGGATTGGGTTTGTGTATATTTGCAGGTCCTTATTCCCAAGACGATGTTCGACATCTACCTCTCCTTTATCTATTAAATATTGGATAAGGTGATTGAGTCTCATGCAATTGTTTATGGTGTGTCATTTGATCATATGGAAGTCACACAAGTTCTTCTCGTTATACCATGGTTTTTTGAAACTAGGTTGCTCAAAGTTTGGACAATCATTAGTTTTGAGGAGGTTTCCTTGTACTATTTTGCGCATGACTATTTCTAGTGACTCACCTAGTACTGTGAATTCCCTTCTTGTTTGATTGTACTGCCTTTGTTTCCCTCCCTAATTCATTTGTGGGTTCACAACCCAATTGTTCTTGGGATAGGTATTTTGGTTGTTTTGTGCATTGTTTGGAACATAGCTTGTTTGTGCTACATGTGGCTTGGTTTAAACTGTGTTTTGTGCCTTCCATAATGTCCTAGTATCAACCACTCCATCATTTGTGACATTTTTGTTTTTAGCCCAGACTTTGGGTTTCTCATTTGAGCTAGACAGAATGTCTTTTGACCTGTTTGTTTTAAGGGCACCTCTTGCAATGAGGGATCTCTCAATATTCAACCCCTTCTCAATGGTTTCTTCAAAGTCTACTGGACATAACATTGTGAGCTGATAATTGATCTCAGGTAAGACGTCGGTAATAAATATGTCCACCAATTCCTTGTCAGGGATGGGCCATTTACATCTACTAGCCTTGTGTCTCCATCATTGTAGGTAGGAGATAAAGGATTCTCCTTGATTATATTTGATCATGGATAAGCTTGTAATGGTGACATCTTGCTCAATGGTGAAGGAGAAGTGACATGAATTTGTTAGACAGTTCATCGAAGGTTTTGACTATTGGTGTCAAACGGGTGAACCACTCCATAGCTCGACTCATAAGGCTACGTGGAAATAGTCTCATGAGGTATGAGTCATTGTGTCATACTTCCATGCATTATACTGATAAATCTTGTATATGCTCTACTGGATCCCCTATTACTTTATATTTTTTTGTCAAACCTAGGTATTTCAAAATTCTTTGCAAAGGGTATTGTAGTGACAGATTGATTGAACGGGAATGGGCATATCTCTTGGATAGTATAGGTTTTTTTTTTTTTTTTGGCTTGTATGCCTGCTACTTGTTGGGTGACGGCCTCTAGCTTCATTTCCATGTCTTGTTATCACTTGGATTTTTGCACCTTGATGAATGTAAAATTCAACAATCCAGTGCAAAATGGGAAGACCTCTAAAGCTGTGGTTTCTCATAAACAGAGGTCAACCTCCAGAGAAGGTAGGCTACCTTTGTGTTATCACCTAACTATTGATCTTTGTAAGGGAAAGGGGGAAAGAGGGCATAAAATTAAAACTAAACCCTATGGTGATACACCGAACTAATAAGAGTAATTGAATACTTTGATTTACACTTGAAAAATTGATAATGAACATAAGACTACACATCAAATCTCTGTAAGCCTTGCATTAATGTTGCACAAATAGGTCTAATTCATACACTTTTTCAAGAAAGGAAAATATTTTCACAGACTAGAATCCATGTGTGATTATGTGAACACAGTTTTTGATTCGTATAATGATACTTTTTTGCAAAGGAAGGCATGGAAACAAAAGGTAAACCTATAAGGGAATAGAAGAAATTCACAAAATAACTTGATCATTAACCTGAAATGCTCAATACTTTGCAAGAACAAGATGGTAAATTTTGTCATCAACAACCAAGGTAAACTCTGTATATTATACTCTGAATGAGTTACAAAAGTGTGCTAATCTGAGAAAGGATTTGATAAAAATCACTAACTCTCTAGAATGCATCCTTCAAACTCTCCTCCTTTTTTTTTTAAAGGAAAAGAAAACATATATACAAAAGTCCCAGCCCTTAGGGCTTACAAAAATATCAGCCTTTAGAAAAATCTGCCCTTAGATCTTTTGAATGCAGTTAATGCTACATTAAACGTGCGTCCCTGCTATCCATGTCGGTGAAGAGTCACTCCAGGAATAGCCCCCTTGATCTTTTGCAACAATCGCATTTAATGTGCCAACCTCTGGCCTTTGTGTTCACTTTCAAACTTCCCTGAAGAGTTGCCTTGAATACCCTAGAGCATTAACATTAATATCGATCTGCCTTTTTCCAGTTGACCTCACAGCTGTCCCTAAGACTGACGGCTTATTCTCTCTTTCAGCCTTCTTCCTGCTCAAGATCCTTCTGCATGTTTTCTTCCTCTGCAAGCAGCATTAGACTTCCCGTTAGATCCCCCACCATTGTTCACTGAGTTGCTACATGGATTTTGATCTCAGAGCAAGTCCGTGTCGTTTATGCCCTGTTGATCCTGTTCACAAGGGTAGTCAAACAATCAAATGGCTACTAGTTCACCTTTAGCCCCTTCTGATTGGTTGAACTTGTGGCACATAGATTTCTAGACGGTCAGAGGTTGCTTCATCTGAATCGCATGTCGGTGAGACACTAGTCATGTCTCCCCGATGCGATTATGCCCTTCAACAGTTATCGACATAGCTCATGATCGTTGGTAAGAGTTCATAGTGAACTACAAAATTCATATCGATATCGCCATTTCATCACCTAGAAATTTGCATTCGGCAAGAGTTCTCGCCGAAACCTGTAGCAGACCCATCACTATCAGCAAGACCAACATCAGTCGGGAAGACCTCATAGCGAGGTCACAATCCTATATCGAAGGTGCTATCTTTTTGGTGAGACCTAGTTCGATCGTCGGGACGTTACATCGAGGCCCACCTTTTCTCCCCGTTGACATCTCTTTTCGTCGAGACCTCTGTTAGTTGCTGAGACATCTCCCTGAGCTCCTACTTCTTCAGTGAGACCACCCGCCTTCGGTGAGACATTACGCTGACATTAATCCCTCTCGGTGAGACTTTTGCTATCGATGAGACCCTATGTCAAAGGAAAAAACCTTCGGCGAGCTGAGACCACTTCAGCAAGACAATAGCGGATTGGGAAGACCTCAGCTTCAAGCAAATCCCCTTTGTCGATACTTTGACCATTCGGCCAGACCTCATGGCGATTACAAATCTTTCTCCTTGCCGACGACCCTGTGAACAACTATTGGCGAGACTTTCGCCGGTCGGCATGACCCTTCACCGAAGCCACCACATTACACTGAAGGAAATCCATTTTAGCTAGACCACCCGCAGTCGGCATGACATTACACCAACCCCTTCAATTCCACCCGAGCTCAGACCCTCTTTCGGTGAGACTCCCACTAGTCGGCAAGACATTACTACAAACTCAGAGCCTTTCGATGAGACCTCACTCTGTCACCGAGACATCTCCCCAAGCTCAACATTACGCCAAGAGTTCCATTCTTTCAGTGAGCTAGCCCTTAGCACAACGGTCGGCAAGACTTCAGCACGTCGGGGAATTATAACAAAACCCATGGCGATCAAAATGTCCTGGCGACCTGAGGCAAAAGTTAATCCATTTGGTCTTCATGAATACTTGAAAAATAGACCCCTACATGTTTGAGCCCATAGGTGAAAAACGGGCAACATTTCTAGCGACCTTTGCTGGATGTTTTCCTGCTAAACCTAGAAACCAATAGCCAAAACTTGTCCATTGGGCTCGGAGTCATTAGGAAAACTCAGAAATTGATTTAAAACATCAGCTTTGTACATAGCTCAAATGCGTCTGTAACTTATAGATCATAACAGGTTGCTCGAAACCCATGAAACATGAAAAATTGAAATGAAATTATTTACTGTGCTAGAACAACACTTAGGGAATGAAACAACAATTAAACTAAAGTGCAGAAGCACTTATTGAAAGCATAAAACCTATCCTAATATGTATAATAATAAATCATACCTCAAAACAACGTTTGAGGTGAATCCCATTAACTCGGATTGGTAAATTTTCTCCATCCATGTTTGATAAATGGAATGCATTATGCTACTTGCATTCAGTAACAACAAAAGGGCTTGCCCAGAAATGGTCAAATTTTGTATGTTTTCCTAGACCACTCTTTAGCACATCCCACTTGAGAACATCACCTTCCTTGAAAACTTTGGTTGTAACTTTCTTATCAAATGTTTTCTTTGTTTGGAGCTAATGATACTCCAAATTTTTCATTACTTTGTCTCTTGATTCTTCAAGCTCCATGAGCTCTGAATATCTCACGGACATTGGGTCCTGTTCTTCATACCTCTCCAACTGGTGAACAATGTCTAGAGCTGGAAGCTCTACAGATAGAGGTAATCTAGCCTCTTTACCATAAATGAGGACATATGGAGAATTACCAACTGATCTCTTAGGGGTTATTCTATTTGCCCAAAGTGTAGATTTCAATGTGGTATGCCAAATTCTTTGATTCTCTTCCATAGTCCTCTTAATGATTCTGATCAGATTTTTATTTGTACTTTCAGTTAATCCATTACCCTGCGGGTAATAATTGGAGGAAGTATTCATATGAATTATGTGTTTAATAGCTCAATATGTGACTCTTAATCCAACAAATGCAAGAGCATTATCTGAAATGATGGAGTCAGGAACTCCAAATCTGGTGATTATATCTTCATAAAAACTCAAAACTAAAGATTCATTTGCTTCTTTCAAAGCTACTGCCTCTATCAACCATGTGAAATATTCTGTAGCAGTAAGCACCCACTTGTGGCTAGCACTGGATGGTGGATTAATTGGCCCAATAAAGTCGATGTCCCATCTCATGAAGGGTTGCTCCACCTAAATTAGATGTAGAAGCATAGCAGGGAGCTTTTCCTATCCTGCAAACAAAGCACATTCCGTACACTTCCTTGACCATGCATATGCATTTTTAAACAAGTTGGGCCAGTAGTAACCAGCTCTCATAATTTTCCAAGCAGTTATCCTTGGAGCAAAGTGACCTCCTGAAACTCCATCATGAAACTCATGAAGTACCTTCTCTGTTTGATTAGCATTAATGCACCTCAATAAAACACCATTCAGATCCTTCCTAAAAAGAATATTATTAATGAGAACATAAGGAATTGACTGCAATCTGAAGTATCTTTGTTTTGCTCTATCTAGACTTGGTGGACATTCACCAGTACGAAGAAAGTGGGTCATTTCTTGAACCCAACTTGTTGTTAGTGCAGGCGCAACACCTTGAACATTTTGAGGTTGATCAGTATTAGCTAAAACAACACCAATTTCCAATTTTTGTACATCTTCAGAAGTGGAGGCAAGTTGCTCACAAAGTCCTCTACCTCTGACAAGTTTTGTGATGTGGATGATGACATAAAATTCCATTACTTTTGTGATCCACCCTGCTCTTTTCTCACCCAGATCTTTGTTCAACAAAAACTCCTTCACACTTGGGTGTGCAACCAAAATATGAATCTTATTGTTCGAAACTAGAGGCTTGAACTTCTTTAGACTTCTGATCACAGCAAGAACATGTTTCTCAACAAATGTATATTTCTTCTTAAGCTGATCATCAGAATTGAATATGGATTCCAAGGTAACCAACCCTTTGGGAATTTTATTTGTCTTCAACTATATCATTTGATCATCATACTACTGTTTGATCATACTATATCAGTTAATGTTGTTGTTAGGAATTGATGGCCTAATAACCACCTTAACATACTATTGTATTTTGTCTTTTTCAATATCACCTGGGATACTAAACTATGCTCCAATTGCTACAAGTCTGTCAGCATGCTTATTTTGATTTTGTGGAATAGAAATTAGATTGAAGACATTAAATTCTTCAATTATGTTCCATACTCTATTTTTGTAAGACTTCAAAGCATCATTCTTGGCAACATTCAGCCCCTTGACCTGATTAACTATCAATTCACTATCTCCATAGACCTTCAAACAGTTGATTCCTCTTTTCCTTGCCCATTCAAGGCCTTGGATAAGTCCTTCATACATAGCACTGTTGCTAGAACATGCAAAAGCAAAATGAAAGGCTGAAAAGTACTTATCACCTAGTGGAGAAATCAGCATTGCACCTACACCTGCTCCATTCTTGCTTCTAGAACCATCAAAAAACATTTCCCATAGTTCACCTTGCTCCTGCAACAATTGATCTGTACTTTTTTCGAGGTTTGGAACCTCTGCATCAAGTTCAAGAATCACATAATTACCCATACCGGCATCTTGAATAAGGTCTTTAGGATTGTCCAACACATTTTCAGCTGCCCATTCATGTAGCAACACATCAGGAACAACTTTTTCCTGAAGTTCTTGAGCGGTAGCCAACTCATTGTCAGTAAACACAACACAATTTGTGTTTGCAGCAGTAGGAACAACATTGATAGAACTTGGGTTATATGGCTCAATGTGAGCTTTAGCCAGCTTTTCAAATTTAATGGTAACTTTAGTTCCATATCTTGTTCTAAACAACATATGTGACCAATCAGTTGACACATAACCACCTATCCTAGTTGTAAAGTCTCTTGAGAGACACAAAGAAAAGAAAGGTGGGAGATCTATGACACATATGTCCTAAGGAATTGAAAAATTAGGACAAGCATGAAGGGTAAGACTCAAATCTTTGATAACACACAGTGTATTAACAAAAGTACCATCCAATTGAATCACTCCTTTCTCTAAAGGTTGATACTTTAGTCCAAGCTTGTCAGCAATTTTCTTTGGCATTACTGAGCTACTAGCTCTGTTGTCTACCATACAGTTATGAACTAACTTATCACCTATGATTACAAACATGTAAAATGGAGGTGGTTTAACTTCTTTTCCTGCCTCTTTGTTGGGTTGTTTATCATTTTCTTGAGGATTATTTGTCAACACAATTCTGACTTGACCTATTGGAGACTTAGATTCATCAGACACTTTAAAATTTGACAAAGCTTAGTGTAACATATCTTTTTGACCTGGGATAGCTAATGAATCCCACATAGACATCATTTCATTCATCCTTTTCATACTATCAAGAATATTATAGGGTATAGTTGGGTTTACTTTATGATGTACCTTTATGCCAGCATGATTAGCTTGCAAGTGTGGTTGCTCCTTAACTGGGAGTTACTGATTTCTTTGCAAACCACGAGTCCCTTGAGGTGTAGATGGTTCTGCAGATGTTGCTTTCCCTTTATCAGCTGTTTGATCCAACTCAAAAGCTCTTTTCTTCACCCTTGTGTTAGCTGCAACTGGAGAATTATCTATATTAAGTCCACAGAATTCCTCACCTTGCTAGTTAAGTAGGGTAGTTTCATTGGTAAGCTGGTCTTGGTGTTGTGGAGATGCATCATTGAATTCATTCTGCTATGAACTCGAGGCATTCTGTACCATAAGTGCCTGATTAATGAGTCCATTTGAGCAAGTGACCTGATTGTGAGGTTGGTTACAAGGGTAGCACCACTCATAATCTACTACTAGGTTGTTTTGAATAGGGACAAGATCCTTAACTGAACTAACATGTGTTGGAGCATAAGTCTGAAAAGGTCTTGTGTTTACACTCTGTCTTGGCCCTTGGTAGTTGCCTTGAAAAGTCTGCCTATTACCTTGATATTGTTGTTGCTGACCTGAATTCTACTGTTGGTAAGGCCTGTTATATGCTTGTTGCTTTTCCAAGCTCACAAGCTTATTACCAAAAGTTTGTAATAAACTTTTGATCTCTTGTAACTCATTTGAAGATCTTGAAACAATAATTTCTTGCGTTACAGCAGCTGATACTGCTGGAACAGGTGGAAAAGGTGCAAAAGGTGGTATTTGCAAATGGATATTTGAATGAATATCTAGAAATATAGGCATTGGTGGCCTAGGAGCAAGTTTACTAGCTTGTATTAGGTTGTTTTCAGCTCTGATTGCTACTTCAAATGCATTTGGTAGAGAAACACCCCTCATTGATTGTATCATAACAACTATATCACTGTTAAGGGCCTTCAAAAAGTACAAAAATGCATATTCTGGAGGTGGTCTCACTGTTGTAGGAATTCTACCCTAGGTTCTTTGAAACCTAAAATTGAAATCATTCATTTGCTCCTGAGGAGCCCTTTTAAGTGTAGTTAATTGCTCCAACAAAGACAGATTATCAAACCTGTCCTGAAACTGCCTATGTAATTTGTCACCCAATTCATTCCAAGTGGCAATTGAACCTACTCCAAGACTCCTAAACCACTGTAATGCTCTTCCTTTGAATGATGTTGCAAGTAGTCTTATAGCTACGTCTTCTTGTGTGATATGATGCACACCACATAAGGAAGCAACATCTCGTATATGTTCAATCGGGGTGGTCTGATCTTCCCCAGTGAAATTTGGAAAAAATTTCAAAGCTGCCATTGGAATGTCATTGTGTTGTGTCAAATTTAATGGACTACCTCCATTAAATGGCACAAAAGGCTGATTTCTGGGAGCAGCCATTAGAGGTGGATTTACCTGCACTCCTAGTGAAACAAAAGATCGAACAACAATATGGAATCTTACAGATGGAGTAGATTTGGTTCTTCTGGAATAGATAAATGTTACCCCTGTCCTTTCTGTTACCTTGCCTTGTCTTCTGGGTGGTGATAGCGGCAAATATTCAAAAGGAACTGAGCTGCTCCTTGTCTGAACTCTTCTCATAAACTATGAAAGCACTAATTCTGAAGTTCTCTCTTTATGGAGTCACCAACTATGCAAAAATGACTTCTGTAAAGTCTAAAACTTGTTGGTTGCATACCAAACCAACAATATAATGTGGAACTTGTCCCACCGAGCGTGCCAGAATTGTTGTCACTTGGATTTTTGCACCTTGTTGAATGTAAAATTCAACAATCCAGTGCAACAACATGGGAAGACCTCTAAAGCTGTGGTTTCTCATAAATAGAGGTCAACCTCTGGAGAAGGCCGGCTACCTTTGTGTTATCACCTAACTACTGATCTTTGTAAGGAAAAGGGGGAAAGAGGGCATAAAATTAAAACTAAACCCTATGGTGATACACCGAACTAATAAGAGCAATTGAATATTTTGATTTACACTTGAAAAATTGATAATGAACATAAGACTACACATCAAATCTCTGTAAGCATTGCATTAATGTTAGACAAACAGGTCTAATTCATACACTTTTTCAAGAAAGGAAAATATTTTCATAGACTAGAATCCATGTGTGATTATGTGAACACAGTTTGTGATTTGTATAATGATACTTTTTTGCAAAGGAAGGCATGAAAAGAAAAGGTAAAGCTATAAGGGAATAAAATAAATTCACAAAATAACTTGATCATTAACCTGAAATGCTCAATACTTTGCAAGAACAAGATGGTAATTTTTGTCATCAACAACAACCAAGGTAAACTTTGTATATTATACTCTGAATGAGTTACAAAAGTGTGCTAATCTGAGAAAGGATTTGATAAAAATCACTAACTCTCTAGAATGCATCCTTCAAACTCTCCTTTTTTTTTAGAGGCAAAGAAAACATATATACAAAAGTCTCAACCCCTAGGGCTTACAAAAATATCATCCTTCTGAAAAATCTGCCCTTAGATCTTTTGAATGCAGTTAATGTTGCTTTAAACGTGCGTCCCTGCTGTCCATGTCGGTGAAGAGTCACTCCAGGAATAGCCCCCCTTGATCTTTTGCAACAATCGCATTTAATGTGCCAACCTCTAGCCTCTGTGTTCACTTTCAAACTTCCCTGAAGAGCTATCTTGAATACCTTGGAGCATTACCATTAATATCAATTTTCCTTTTGCCAGTTGACCTCACAGCTGTCCTCAAGACTGATGGCTTATTCTCTTTTTCAGCCTTCTTCCTGCTCAAGATCCTTCTACATGTTGACTTCCTCTACAAGCAGCATCAAACTTCTCGTTAGATCCCCCCACCGTTGTTCACCGAGCTGCTACATGGCTTTTGATCTCATAGCAAGTCTGTGTCATTTATGCCCTGTTGATCCCATTCATAGGGGTAGTCAAATAGTCAAACGGCTAATGGTTTGCCTTTAGCCCCTTCTGATTGGTTGAACTCATGGCATGTAGATTTCCAGATGGTCAAAGGTTGCTTCATCTGAATCGCATGTCGGTGAGACACTAGCCATGTCTCCCCGATGCGATTATGCCCTTCAGCAGTTATCGGCATAGCTCATGACCATTGGAAAGTGTTCATAGCGAACTGCAAAATTCATATCGATATCACCATTTCATCACCCAAACATTCACATTCGGAAAGAGTTCTCGCCAAAACCTACAGCAGACCCATCGTTATCGGCAAGACCAACATCAGTCGAGAAGACCTCATAGTGAGGCCACAATCCTATACCGAAGGCACTATCCTTTCGGTGAGACCTAGTTCGGTCGTCGGGACATTACAGCGAGGCCCACTTTTTCTCCCCGTTGACATCTCTTTTTGCCAAGACCTCCGTTAGTCACTGAGACGTCTCCCTGATCTCCTACTTCTTCCACCCGCCTTTGGCGAGACATTATGCCGACATCAATCCCTCTTGGTGAGACCCTATGCCGAAGGTAAAAACCTTCAGTGAGCTGAGACCACTTCAGTAGGACACTAGCGGATCAGGAAGACCTCAGCTCGAAGAAAATCCCCTTTGCCGAGACTTCGACCATTCAGCCAGACCTCATGGAAATTACAAATATTTCTCCCCACCAACGGCCCTATGAACAACTATTGGTGAGACTTTCTCCTGTCAGTAGGACCCTTCACCGAAGCCACCACTTTACACCGAAGGCATTCTGTTTCGACGAGACCACCCACAGTCAGCATGACATTACACCGACCCCTTTCATTCCTCCCGAGCTCAAACCATCTTTCGGTGAGACTCCCACTAGTCGGCAAGACATTATAGTGAACTCAGAGCCTTTCGGCGAGACCTCACTCCGTCGCTGAGACATCTCCCCGAGCTCAACATTACGCCAAGAGTTCCATTCTTTCGGTGAGCTAGCCCTTAGCACAACGGTCGACGAGACTTCAGCACGTCGGGGAGTTATACCAAAACCCATGGCGATCAAAATGTCCTAGCGACTTGAGGAAAAAGTTAATCCATTTGCCCTTCATGAATACTTGAAAAATAGACCCCTGCCTATTTGAGCCCGTAGGTGAAAAATAGGCAACATGTCTATTTGCGAGTTTTGTGTATAATAGCCTTGTTGTCTCATTATGTTTGTGTCATATATCAAATATTGTGAAGGTATGAGACCTTGGTAACCATTTTGGTCATATAATGGATTAAGTCCTTGTTGGGTATAAGGAGGGTTAGATCCTTGTTGCTGAGATGAAGTGTATTTAAGGTTACCCTGTTGATGTGTTATTAGGACACCTTGTTGGTAGGATAACTGAGGAAGGGCACTTTGTGGTACACCTTGCTATTGAGTAGGACTAAATTGAAGGTTACCCTATTGATGCATTATCAGGACACCCTATTGGTAGGATGATTGAGGAAGGGCGCTCTGTGGCACACCTTGTTGTTGGACATGACTAAACTAAAGGTTACCCTGTTGATGTGTTATCTAAAAACCTTGTTGGTAGGATGGCTAAGGAAGGGCGCTCTATGGAACACCTTATGCTAGGCAGGACTAAACTGAAGGTTACCCTGTTGATGCGTTATTGGGACACCTTGTTGGTAGGACGATTGGGGAAGGGCGCTCTATGGCACACCTTGAGATTGGTATTGTTGGTTCAAAAGGGGACCATATGGTCCACCTTATTGGTGGTACTGATTGTTTGGAGGGAGACCTTATTCTCCACCTTGTTGAAGGTATTGACCATTGGGAGGGGGACCCTATGTTCCACCCCATTGAAGGTATTGACCATTGGGAGGAGGACCCTGTGTTCCACCTTGTTGAAGGTATTGAATTTTTTGAGATGGGTCAATGTTTGAGGTATTTTGAGGTATATATTGTCCAGGAAGAGGGTTGTTGTTTGGTGGTTCATATTGTGATGGTCCTCCTTGATACAGTTGTGCTACTGCTACTTATTCAACCTAAGTTGGTTTTCTGAATAAGGGGTTCTCTTTGGGTTGACCATCATTTTGTGAGAACACAAGTGGAATTTTTGGTATCTATAAAGGTTCGTTTATTTGTCTTACAACCGAGTTGTACCCTAAGGGAATAAGGTTGGCATCCTTAAGAGCTTCTACATTGAAATCCACTGGTAATTTAGCACCACTTTGTGCTAACTTGAAGAAATAGGAGTTTGTATCCTTTCTCGACAACCTATCCATTAGTTTAAGAACCTTGGGGTTGTTGGAATATTCAAATAATTCATCCTCATTTTTTTCTTCCTTTGTGTCTACCTCCTCTATAACTACTATGTTTAGGTCTTGATTGTTTTGTTCAATTACCTCCTTTTGTTTACGGTTTAGTTCCTCTTCATTGAAGATACTTCTATACATAGGGCTCTTTTATGGTGTTTCAAGATCATTTGGCCTATAGCTCTAAGGGCTACTTTCATCGTGTATGGCATTGGTTGGTGGGATGCTAGTGTTGGTTTTGTTTGCTTCCATTTTCTTTATGTGTTGTGACCTTGTGGTTGTCATAAACAATTGCCAAGTTTTTGTGATCAATTTTCTCTTACTCCTATTCTCTAGAAAAGACATGGCCTACTGGTGCAAAGAAAAAATAGAAGTGATCTAGCCAGTTTTGATGGTTGCGATATCTCCTTGAGAAGAAACCTTTGGAAAAAAAACTGTAGGGCAATTCTTTGAGAGCCTAAGTATAGATTTTCGCTTGAGGATCTTGCTCTTGCCAGACCTGAGGATCTTTTGCTTGCCAAAAAGCATGAGGAATGTATATTTATTTCTAGGAAGGTGGTGGTAATATAGGTCTTTCGACTACTATGCCTGCCTTTTCTTCTTTGTCATCTAAGATGATGGATGCAATGAGAAATTGGCGGGGTGTTTCATTTTTCTCAAAAATGAATGTTCTCAAACTGTTGATGATGTCAGTTTGGGAACCTTCAATATGTGTGTTACTTGGTTGAAATATCGGTGCTACAAGCCCTAGTTGTTGAACGAGAGTTGTGGGTCACCAAATGGTCATAAGGTATGAGGGTGTTGTGAGGTGGATTATGGTGTTCAATACCCTATCATAAGGTCACTCAATACCTATTGCCAAGCAGGAGGTAGTAATATGAGTCTTCCAACTGTTATGTTTACCTTTTCTTCCTCTTCGTTTAAGATTATGGATGCAGTGAAAAATTGATGGGGTGTTTCATTTCTCTCAAAAATGAACGTTCTCAAACTGTTGATGATGTCGTTTTGGGCACTTTCAATGTGCATAAGGCTAGGTTGAATAATAGGTGCTACAAGGCCTAGTTGTTGAACAGAAGTTGTGGGTCGCCAAATGGTCATAAGGTGTGGTGGTATGGGGTGGTTTGTTATGAAACTAAAAAAACCCTAAATTTTGAGTGTTGTTTTGGAATGTAGCTACTTTTCATAAATCAAAATGCTAAAGAACTAGGGTCAATATTCCACTTCCTAATCTAGAGGATATGTTGTGGGAAAGATGCTTGAACTATTTGTGAGTTCCGAGTAACTATTGATATCATAGACTTTTTGAGTGGAGGAATGATCCTAATGTTTTGTTGGATTTTGATTTCAAATAAGTAGTATGGGAATAATGGGTGATAGAATTTGTGACCAATCTAATTTTCCAATTATCTTGTTCAAGTAATGACCTTATAAGCAACTTCAGTTTGTTTTTCCCCTAAGTATACAAATATTGTGAGTTGGAATGGCAGTCTGTAACCTCTTTGTGTTTTTTTTCCTTAAGTCCTTGAGTGTGGAAAATTATATAATATCACTGGACTGATTCAAAATCATGGACTTTATGTGACCTGAATGTCTATAGCTCAAGTTGTGAAATCACAACACCCAAGCCATAGTTACCAAACTATTTACTTTGATCAATGCAACCTGAAAATAAAAACTGAAATGTTTAGAAACCTTTAAGGATAAATCCTTTCAAGGAGTGCAAACATAAGGCTTCTTTCACAAGTATACACTAACTCAAAGGGTTTGTGGTTTGACCATATTGTTCAATGTTTGTTTTGATGTGTTCTTTTTCTTTAAGTCAAACACAAAATTTGATGCCACAATTGTTTTTTAATGTAATTGGGCTACTTTAACATTAACAAGCAATTACAACCCTAGTGGAGAGAAACCATCCTCTTAGGTGGGCTTGCCTCATGCTCTGAAGAGATAATTTTACATGCGACTTATGGCACGAGCTTGTAGTCAGACATGGCAAGTAACTTCTCATAAGTAAATTCTGATGCACCACTTTCAAAGGATGTTTTGGATAATAGGGTGGCTTCTAAAACAATTGGCTCTTAATCATGTTCTAGGGATATTATTTTCAGGCACCTACACATGCGGCGTTTTGTTCAATTAAGAACCTTCCAGCCCTTTCGGGTTTTTACGCGTCACAAGGATATTGAGGAAGAATACATCGATCGAACATCCACACCCGATGAGTGATGAAGTTTCCTCACACTCACAAAATATTTATATAGCAGTCTAGAACTAAAGTACCGCTTGGGTCGCCTATGAGTTCTCTAGCGCGGGATGTGTCTCAATAGGCAAGCCCTCTAAGAAGGTAAAATTTAAAACAAATGTGAAGCTCAAAAATGTTCTTCACTCACCCAAGATCACCAAAATGGTGTGAGGGGAGAAGAAAAAATAGTTTAGCTTGCCAATCAATGCATGCATAGAAGATAATTCATTGCAAATTAATTCATTTTAAACACCTCGAGCGGTGTTATCCCCAAGAATATGTGAGTAAAAATGAAATGTTCTTTTTATCTTTGCACCAATTGAAGTGTTTAGGATATCAAGCAGTTAAGATAGCAATTGTGTGAAAACAATCAAGAAACATTTTGTTCATTTTCAGCCCCAAAGTTGAAGTGTTTCTAAGAAAATAAGGCCTAGTCATTAAATGGTCAACAAATGTAAATCGTACGTGCATCAACAAAATGAACAACATTTGCGCTCTTTTTATGCACCAAATTTAAAGGTTCCTAATTATGAAAACATGAAATGTGTTCATTTTTAGAGCCCAAAATTGAAGTGTTTTATGTTCTTTTTATGAGCACCAAAAGAGAATTCCTACTTTAAAAAGCTTTGAATTGTTTATTTTAACAACACCAAATTTGAAATGTGAGAGTTTGTGTTGTTCATTTTTAGAGCACCAAATGGAGATTCCTACTTTAGAAAGCTTTGAAAATGTTTATTTTAACAACACCAAATTTGAAATGTGAGAGTTGTGTTGTTCATTTTAGAGCACCAAAAAGAGATTCCTACTTTAAAGCTCAAAAATCTAGCAAAAGCTCAAAAAAATGCAAAACCGAGGTTTTAGAAGAAAAAGCACAGTTCCCATGGCAAAGGTGTTGATTTTGTTGCAAATACTCAGAATTCTTGCTAGTCAAAAGTAATCTTTTGCTGGGCAGTCCGTGAAATGTCTCTAAAAGCTCTCGAAACCCTATAACTTCAACTTAGCTCATAAAAATGTTAGTAAGGAGGACCTAGGTCCCACTGGACATGCTGGAATGTGTGAGGGGGAGGGAATCCATCAGGAAAATGATGCGAAATCAAGATCAAATGCAAGATTAAAATAAGAAAACTATAATTGAAAACACTTAATCTATCCTATTCCATCACTCATGAAATGTGCAAAGCTAAGCTATTTGATTGAAAAGAGATCCTAAGATATTCAAAACCAATTTAAACAACAAAAGAAGAGATTACCATCGCATGTTGGAGTGTATTTGCATGATGTTGGGTTGTTTGTATCACTGCAAAGCCTCCATTGCTTACGTGCAAAAGCTTGATGATCAATGCTTGGTTGACTGAAAAGGTTGAAGCTCTATCAATGGTGATTGCGACAACACTTCGTTGCATAAGGTAAGTTGAAATTCTCATCCTTATTTGTGAAGAGAAAGGCTTGTTATATAGAAAAAGCAATTTTGAATCGACGGTCAAAATCGTGTTGGAGCATATCCAGATCAATGGTCAAAATTAGTTGAGAGGATTTAGACATGAGGAAATTGTGAAAAGTTGATTGCACAATTAGGGTGATTGAAGAATAGATTAGCTAGTTAAGATTTTGATTGCTTAGTTAGAAATTGATTGATCAGTTAGGGTTGAGTTAGGAATTAGATGGTTGAGTTAGCAAAATTAGATTGCTTTGTTAGCAAAATAGTTGCTTAATTAGCAATCCATAATTTTCTCAATCAAAAAGTGGGTGAGGAATATTAATTAATTAATTCCATTTTGATTTGACTTTGATTTTTGATAATTTGAATAGTTTGATTTAATTTATTCAAATTTTGGAGGAAAGTGTGATAATTAAATTATTATGATTTAATAATTTAATCAATTTTGAGGAATAAGGTGAATTAGTGACATAATAAAATAATCGGTGTCATTTGACTAATTAGGATGAAATAGGATAAGATTAGGACTTTATTAAATAAATGTAATTTATTTAATTGGTCAAAATGATGAAATGTTAATTAATCAAATAACGTTGTATTATTCAGTTAATAGTAGAATTAGGGTTTTTGAGACTTTATTAAATAAACTGGTTTTTATTTAATTTGTCGAGAAATGATGAAAAAGTGAATTAATTAAATAATGTTGTATTATTAAATTAATAGAGGAAATAGGGTTTTGAATGTTGTTCAATGTTGTATGATGCGTTGTGAGATGCCGTGGGATGATTTCAAGATGATTCACAATGTTTCAGGTTGATTCAGAGTCATTCCAATTTGATTCAGAGTCATTCTGAGTTGATTTGGATTCGTTATGAGTCATTTCAGGTTTATTCAAAGTCGTTCTAAGTTTATTCAAAGTCATTTTGAGTTGTTCCAGAGTTGTTCTGAGTCATTCTGAATTTTTGATAAGTGTTAAATCAATTTTACATGTCTACAAATAGAAAGGGGGATGCACTAATCAAATAGAATTAACTGTTTGATTAATAGGAGAAAGTGATAGATTTAATTAAACAAATTAGATCATTTAATTAAATAGTTAGAGAAGAGGTGATTTTAGGATGAAATGGTGTTAAAATAAAATTCAACTATGTAATATCAATTAGGACAATTTGAAGTGTCTACATTTTGCCCCTCTTTGAAGTGAGGTACCTGTTACATTGGTTCAAAGACTGACGCTTGTCAATATCAACACTGTTGCTTAGATCAAAAATTCAAAATTTCTTGGTTTTTTCAAATGCCCCACCATTGCCCCAATGAAAGGAATTATGCTGGTACACTGCCCCCTTGAGAGATCGAGTGAAAATTTTCAATTTTTAGGTTGAGATTGCGACAAATATTGAACATAGGTTTAGCTCAAAGAAGACGAAAGATACTTCTTTACAAAGATCAAATATTTGATGTAGACAAATTTTATGATTTATAGACAATCATTGACCATGGGTAGCCTCATGTACATTTTGATATATCACAC
The DNA here is from genome assembly GCA_007258455.2 of Sequoia sempervirens. Classification (NCBI taxonomy): domain Eukaryota; kingdom Viridiplantae; phylum Streptophyta; class Pinopsida; order Cupressales; family Cupressaceae; genus Sequoia; species Sequoia sempervirens. The sequence continues at coordinate 279,806,418 of VDFB02105785.1, read as the reverse complement.
AGATTTGATACCTAGATAGAAATTTTAGTAAAGAAGATAAGAATAAAAGAATGAGATGGATAGGAGTAGAAGAATGAGATGGATATTAATTAACCATTTATTTTGAGATTGATTCAGAAGTCCAACAAGCCTATGATCATTTGAGACTTTATTGGATATGGTGATGAGAGAGATTATTTGATTGTTTCATAGGATTGGGATACTAACGGCATATTATTCCTTATTTTTGATAAAACACATAGACACGATGCATCAAGGTATGGATAACCAGGATGGTGTTGTATCTAGTGCGATGGACTTTGACTTGAAAAATAGATAGGAGTATTCTTGTTCGCACCTGACATACGAAAACCTTGCTAGGATGTACTTTAGAAGTTTTGAACATCTCAGACCAAACACATGAAGAGGAATAACCTAACAATGTAATTGTCAACAAGTTGACCAAAACGCCTTCCATACACACCTAACAAAGCAAGTATTCGTCAAGGTTATATTACAAGAACATCCAACAAGCACGACAAAGGAAAGATAATGATCAATGCCCCATTCCTTTTTCTCTAAATCATTTTGATATACATCATCAAGAGGTCATTAGAATGAGAAATAAGATAAATCACAAGAAAAGATAAATTTAAAAAACAATTCAATATTCTTCATACCTCTAGCTAAGGGGATGTGTGTGTGAGGATAAGAATCCAAAGTGATATCCAAAATGATTCCCATTTTTAGAAAGATATATCCTAGGACATGCATTGTACAAGATGATGATGGGTGATTGGTTGTTTGAAAAGGTCATTGATATAAAGCTTGATTGATATTTTTGCTAAAATGAGATCAAGAGTTTGATTTTGCATTTAAAAGTTTGTTGTTTCGATTTTGATTTTGTGTTTGAAGTTTTCTTTTGCTGATTGTTGTGGTTGTTTCTATTTGTTTTTCCCAAGGATGAAGGTGACGATTGATTTATTATGGATGATTGATTATTATGGTTGAAGCAAAATGAGACAGATAGATTTTTTCAAATATTTGGATGTTTTTGATATTTTTGTAATGTTTTGCTATTGTTTTTTATTTTGGGGTTATTTAAATGTTTTGATTTTCAAATTTTCAAATGTTTTTGGGTTTTCTAAGATTTATGAATGTTTTTGTGTCTCGGGGGCTCATCAATGGTGGCCTTTCCTATGTTTAAGCTCAGAGACAACATAGTTAGACAACCATGTTTTTGATTTTTTCTGAATTTTTGACTTGTTTTGGGATTTTGATATGATTTGAATTTTTTTTGGATTTTTGCATGATTTTGATGATTTGGATATGGATATGAGTGACGATGTCAGTGATTTATTTTGGGATTTTGTTGAAAACCAAGCTAGGGTTGATTGATTTGGTTGATGGATTGATGATGATAACATTGTTGAGGATACAAAACAATGCAATGATAGTGTTTAAGCATCACAAGGATTGGGAAGGATATCCCGAGATGATGATGGATTGATTGGATTTGATTGATCAAGATTTTTAAGCTCGGTTTGGAACAAAATTTCTTTGAATGATTTGATGTGGCATTGAAGCGTACATTAGATGCAACTAATATTGATTGCTTGGATCGATGTTTGATGAAAGATAAAGCTTGATAAGGAACATTTTCTCATCAAAATGTGTCATGGGCTAGTGATTTGGATATTTTTCTCACAAGCGTTTTGACCAATTTGATTTCACGTTTGCCAATGTTTGGATCACCACAAGTGTTGGAAGATATAGATCAATATTTATTCCCAAAGAAAGATGTAAATATATGCCCCCGGTGTCTAGAAATGTATGGAATGCCATGGGTGGATGCTTGGATAGATGTATTGATAGATGGATATGGTAAGCATGCAAAGGATTCCAAGGATTATCTTGTGATAAGATAAGGTGTTCGAACAAAGGATGCTAATTTGGATAATGCTTCATATCTCAGATAAGGTTGGGTAGGATAGGATCAATGATAATGACCCATGTCAAGATTTTTACCATAAGCAAGTGTAACTTGTGTACACCGAACTTTTATCAAGATCAAGATAATATGGAAGATGGATGTAAATGGATAAAAATGGATTTGATAAATGGTTCATGGATGACGGGATTTATTATGGACATTATGGATGGAATGTTGGAGTTATTATGGATGAGATAAGATTCTTCCAATTGAATTGACGCACGTAGATGCTAGATTCTACACAGAATGCCTATTTGCCATATTTTCATCATTGTACTTTCCCAAAGCCGCTGTAGTCATTTTCACTGGAGGATGATTTTTATCTTTAATATTTTCATGATTTGTTGATTTTTTTGATTTTTCTGAAAGATCTATGCTTACATTGAGCCACTTGGTAGTGTTGACATTGACACTTATATCATAATGTACCATCGATATCCTTCTTGAAGAAGTTTTTTTGCTAAGATATGTGCACTTGAATGCAACGTTTGAGAATTTTGTTCTGCTTTGTTGATACCAAAGTTAACTTTGTCTTTGTACACACATCGTAATAGAATGCCTTTTGAATCCTTATTATGAAAGGTGGCTACCAATACATGGTCAATGTGAGAATTGGATATCATGCATGGAGGAGTGGATGGTGGAGTATGTTTAGGAATAGGAGATGGATTGGTTGACGACTTGGAACCTTTGACTCTCTAAACTTGGGAAGATGAGCAATGATGGGTGGATACAAAAGTGTGCATGGAATTAGGACCAATTGTTTAATATACTTTGTATGTTGTTTGAGAAGCTTTCTTTTGCATTTATGGACATCTTTGATGGATACATTTCCATTTTTTATTTTTCCCTATAGTTTCTTTGACTGCTGGATTTTGATAGGGATGATCTATCTTTGTAATTTTTGGTATCCATGTGTATTTGATTTGTCCATTATGTTGCACAGTTTCTTTTGTATTGATAACATTCTTCATGCTTTGATTCAAACCTTTCTTTTGATGTTGGTCCCAATTCGTGGATGGGGTGATGGGTGGATGAAGATTTGTGATGTGGCTAGTTGTAGTATTGGCATTGGTTTCATCATAAGGATTCTTTGTGCTCCCTATATTGATGTTTGCTTGAGATTTCAAAGCCACCCCCAGTATTGTGGAAGTAGTACCTTCATGCTTTGATTTTTCTTGTTTTGAGATATCATGTTTTGTAAGCATTCTTTGATAAATGACCACTATAGATGATGTTATTTCAATTTTCTACTCTGCTAACTCTAGAATATCTTGTTTGGTCTGGCCTATTTCCTTGAATTGATAATGTTGGATATCTTCATACATGATGTCCTCAATCTGAATTTGGGATATATCTGATCCTAATGTTGACAACTCAACTTGACTGTAGGAATCAATAACTTCCTCTTCGTGTGTAACAATGCTAAGAGTAAATGAATGTTATTTGAATGAAGATCATCTACATGTCCATCCAAAGAAAGCATCTCATGGGTAGATGGAGGAGTATGTGCTATATGGATATGATCATCATTTGTGACATCTTGTATAAATTAGAGAATTCCCATTAGATCACTATAGCATCTTGGAAATACGGATTCTTGATCTTGATTAATTTTAGAATTGCTTTCAACGTGCTTTGGATCATGTTCCTGACATGGTTCAATTTCAAAGGATGGATTGCTTACAAAGGGTTCTTGGATATCTTCATTAGGCATGGGAAGTGGCTAAATATCCTTTTGATCTTTAAGTGGATTTGGATCAAGTGTTGAGTTGATGTTTCCTTCAATATCTACAAACATGAGGTCGAAGGATGTCAATATGTCTTGGAAAGGACCATTGCTAGACTTTGGTGAAAGATGTTGATCATTCTTTAGAATAAATTCTTGAGATATGTCCTCTAACTCATTAGGTGATGTAGAGATATTGTCAACATGATCATTGGTGAATGGATCTTAAATTTTGTCCTAAAAAATGGTGGTGGAGATATTGTCAATGTTTTCAACCATAGGATCAAATGATGTTAACGCTTCTTGAAATGGATCATTGTTGGGTATTGTTGATGGGTTTTGACCATGATTAAAAAGTGACTCTTGATTTATGTTGATTTGATCGTTGGATGAGGTAGAAAAATCTTTAAGGTGCTCATTGATGGATAGATCTTGATCATTGTTTTCAACAATTGTGATAGAGAGATTGTCATTGGTATCATTAGTGGTTGAATCTTGATCATTGTCCTCAACAGTTATTTTTCCTTTATCAAGAAGGTCTTGAATGAGATCTTTGAGTTGAATAAAACTTGATGTTTCATGAAGATTTTTTCTATGATAGTCACAATAAGCTTTACTCTTATTCCAAGAGAGGTTTATGATAGAGTGGTAAGCACTTATTTTTGGAAGAGTGATGAGTATTGCATTAAGTAGCTTGCTTAATGTTGATTCAATTGGCTCTCCCAAACGAGTGCATTCACATTTGTCATCTTGTGATATTTTTGCTTGTTGAGATTGATCTAGTTGTGATTGATCTTGGAGATGTGGTGATTGATCTTTTTGTTGAGGTTGTTGATTTTGATATCCAACTTCTTGATATTAAAAATGTTTTCATTGATGTGGTTGTGGAAACAACTCAATGTTTTGATGACATGGTTTAACCGATGGTGGAGTGTGTTGATTTTGGGGTGGAGATGTCTCTTGGCATAATGAATCAACTATTTTGGTAAGTGAAGCAATTTGATGTTGCAAAATTTGATCTTGATTTTAATTTTGGAACCCTTGATATAGTTGATTTGGTTGTTGGGAAAGCATATTTGGAATATACACTTGTGGTATTTATATGGGATCATGCACAAATTGATTTTGGACAATGTTATGATTTGGGATGATGTTTAGATTTTGCATTATAGGTTGGTATTGCACATTGTTGTGGTTGGGAAACACATTGATTTGATTTAGGTAACCCTAATTTTGCATGGTGCTACCTTGATTTGGATCAATACATTGAGTTGTCAATATATTGTTGGGATTTTGAACAGCATTGGTGTGATTTGCAAACGTATATATCACATAGTTAACTGGGAGTAGATTTGATATGTTTATGTTTGGTAAGTTTGTATTTGGTATATTCACATTTGGCATGTATTTATTTGATGGGATAACATTGTTTTGTTGAAGAATCTGTTGGAATATGTGCCTCAATCTTATAGGCTGTAACCCCTGGAAAAGAAAAGTCAGTGTGACATTCCTTTTGTCTGGCCGACTGGTAGCTTTGGAACCCTGTGGTTTGCACTGGTCACTGAGACTTTGTTTAAGTCTTGCCGAATGGACCTATCGCTATGACATGGAGACTCAGTGAAATCTCTTACCGATATGGAATGTCTCGGTGATAGAGGGGTTTGATATCAGGTGCCTAGCATATGTCGGGGTGACCTATGGTGACTGGATCATCAGGCTAACTCAAGTGTGTCGGTATGTGGTCCTAGCAATAGGGAGATGTCTCGCCGATTGTAGTCATCGAGGTGACTTGAACATTCGGGAAGATCTCTTGGCAACTGGGAGATGTCTGGCCGACTATATACAATCGGAGTAACTCGAGGGTCTCGGTGAGAAGTCTTGGCGACATGGAAAGTCTCACCGACAGTGTTGCTTTCGGGTCATCGGTGTGACATAAGGGTTTGATATGAAGTCTTGGTGACAGGGTGATGTCTTGCCAATAGGTAACGAAGGGTTTGGTAAGACTCTGAGTGACAAGCGGTGTCAGGGAGACCCTTGGCCAAAAGGCTTGTTTTGGTATGATGTCTCAGTGATAGCCAAAGTCTTGCCAATAGCTTTCACTTGGAGTCATTGGGGTAACTTGGAAGTCTCGGTAAGAAGTCTTGCCGATAAGGAAAACTCTCACCGATTGGCTGTAATGTCTTGGCGATAGCGGTATGTCTTGCCGACTAATGAACACTTCGATGTGACTTGAAGACTTTGGAGTAACGTCTCAGCGAAAGCGATATGTCTTTCCAACTGGTGTTTCGGTATAACATGAAGAGCTCGTTATGGAGTCTTGGCAAAGAGCGATAGTCTTGCCGATGGGAATCCTAATGTCAGTATGACTCTTGCCAACTACTTGGTGTTTGGTATGACTTGAGGGCTTGGTGTAATCTCTTGGCAAAAGTGATATGTCTTGCTGACTATTGGACATTTCAGAGTGACCTTTGAACATTGGTATGATGTCTCATCGAATGGTGATTGTCTTGCCGATGAGAATGCTGAGGTCGATGTGACTTGGGAACTTCAATAAGATGTCTTGGTGACAAGGGGAAGTCTGAGCGATAGCTTTCTGGACTCGGTGTAACATCTTGCCGATAGTGAAGACTCTTGGTGATAGGGACAGGGTTGGATGGAACTCTCACTGTTCCATGCTCTGAGTCCTTGCCTTGAGAACTCCTAAGGGATCTTTTTCACCCTGACTTATAAGTCCTATTCCTGGTAATAGAACCCCTGGTCTTACTGACCAACCCTGCTATCATTTACAATGCTTTAACCAAGCAATTCTTGGTGCTTTTCCTCACATTCACCATCTAGCCCTTAATACACTTAAAGACTAGCTAACCTCCAATGCTTCTTAACCTTGTTGCAGGGGTGTGTGTTAACTTACATGGCTTCAAAATCATCTATCAAAGGTCCTTGGTTGACCTAGAAACCTCAATTCTCCATCGCTAGCAAATAACCCTATTCCAGGGTTTGGGAAGGCTACTAGCCTTGAGCCCCTTTTAGGCCTCCTCACTCAGATAAAACTATTTAGAACTTCTCTACTTCAAATGGTTAAGCCAAACTCCCTTCTGATACCCTGGCTCAAATTCTATGCTCTAACAGATTTTTAAGGTTTTGGACCCTTTTTCTATCTGTACACAAGTGTACCCTGTTCTTGCAAGAACTAGGGTTTTTCTTGATCTTTTCTTGGACTGTTTGGTTCTTCCAACCACAAATGCTTTGATAAAGACTCTATCCTCCTCCCCAAACCTTCACAAAGCTTCCTGAAAGCACCACATACCTCAGTTTCACAAGTATTAGCACCCCTGCAACACTAGGGTTTGATTTCAACTGTCTTTTCCAAACCGGGCATCACAAGCTCACCTAGGAAAAGTCTCTTAGCATGTTGTCTGCACCTCTACTGACTCCTACCCCTAAAGTATGTACACTAATGGAGTTTAGCCACCTTACCAATATCTCTGTACTTTTTGGTACGGTGGGAGTGTGGGCTAAAACTCCATTTTTATCACAATTACCAGTCAAAACAGCAACAAGGAAACAACACAGAATTTACAAGACAACTGAAAGCGATGAAATTACTAACTATTGAACCAGATAAATGCTTCAAAAAGCTTCACTACATGCTATTCAATACAACAAAAATCTTTTCTCAAGTCATCTATCTGTTGTTCCAAGAACAAGAACAGGAAAAACCAGAAATTTCACCAAAAACACTATCTTCTTCTTATTCTCATGAAAACTGCCAATGTTCCAAAAAATCTCACCTTGTTCAAAGGTCGAGAGCTCCCTTTACAATGCTAGGAAAACAGTAAGGTTTTCTTTCCCGAGCCTAAGAATGACCAAAAGCCTAGCGTTGGAAAACATAATGTGTTTTTCAACCTTGGTCTATTGTAGGGAAACAACCCAAACATAGGCTTCCTAAACTTCTTCAACTTCACCACTTCTAACCTAAGTAGCAAAGGTCCTCAACCATAAATAAGATGGTCCAAAAGACCTTACATAGCACAACAAAAAGAACATTCACAAAAAACTTAAATAAAACATAAATCTTGCCAAGTGCTCCAACTTTGCCAGGTGCTCCTGCACCACTTGGTGATAAAGACGATATGGGCTCTATGGCATCGGGGAGACACGGTAAGTGTCTCACCAACATGTGACACAAGTTGAATTCCTTTTGATAGAGTGAAGACTGTCCAGCGTGGTGCGATTTGGACCAATCAGAGAAAGTAGGATGTGAACCGTTTGTTGAACCATTTTTGTGTGGAAGTTGGAAAACTAAAACACGAGGAAGTGGAAACATCTAATGATGCTGGACTGGATGATTCATGATTTCTGATCCGACAGTTGGAAAAGAATGGTTTCATAGAGCCTATAGAGAACGAATGTATATATGTATGCATTGGGCATTCTGAAGTGGAGAGTTGATAAGCCAAGGAGCTGAGGCTGAGAGCCAGAGAGAAAATGATAGAGAGAGGACCAAGTGGCTAGCCGAAAGGCCAAGGCCATGAGGTCAAAGTAGAGGATTGAGAGGCAGAGTTAAGCTGCTGGAATCTCTCATGATCATGATTGCTTTGGTTGATCTCTCAAGGATAGTTTTGCTACCAGTTGTATCCAGAATGAACAAGATGTAATCTCTGAAAGGCTAAGAGCCTAAAACTGTATTGTAACTTTCTGTTGCTGAATAATACAATGGCTCAAACTTTAGAGAGTGGGGTTTTTCACCCTAAAGGGTTTTCCCCACGTAAAATCTTTGTGTTCTATTTTCCGTAGTATCTTTCATTTGTGTTGTTGCTTGTTGTTGAATTTACTTGTGTTTTTCTTAGAAGGATTAATGTGGGAAATAAATTGTGCCTGTTTCTGCTTTAGGACATAGTAGTACATTTCTTTGAGGAAACCTAATCGAAATTAAAGTTACCAAAGGCACTACTATTTGGAGTTTCCATTACATGCGCTCCATTAATTTCCTTACAAGTGGTATCAGAGCCTTCTTCTGGTTGTTGGTTCTAGGTATTTCTCCTATGAAGATTTCTCAGTTTGTTGGGCTGGAGGAAATTTGGAGGAATGGACTGATGTATTGATCCTTTGATGAGTGGAAGCCTTGTGGTATTCTGAGACAACATGCAGCTTGAAGGATGGTCAAGATGGAAAAAGGATTTGATCATGTTGTGATCTATGTCTCCTGGCTGGTAGAGGTATAACCTTGGAGTATGAGGTGGATTTCTTTGCTCTGTGGTTGTGTAGCAATAAAGCTTTCATATTGGGTTTTTGTCTGAGAGGCTCCTTGATGATATGGAGAAGCCTTGTTTGTTTCTCAGCCATGGAAGAGAGTGCTTATGCTAGGTGTTGGTTCCTGGTGTTGGAAGGCATTGTTTCCTGTTAACCTCAGATACTAAAAGGCTATGGAGTTAATCATTAGATGATTTGCAAGCTTATGAAATAGCCTTTCTCTCTTTCTCAGATGCATTTACATGGTGGTGGTTTTAGAGTTGGTCTAAAAGGGGCCTGGATTCTCTTGAACTATTGGTTTCTTTCTAAGGATGATTTGTACTTGCATGGCTCTGTCATTTTGCAGGTTTTACACAATTAAGCAAAACCTGTGATCATGTGAGTTGATGTTAAGCTATTGTCTAGACACTGGTCTTTTGGGGTGTTGTTGGATGAGGTAGTTGCAATTATGCATGCATGCTTGGTGCATGGCTTGAGGAGGTATGATTTCTTCTCTGCATGGGAGTGTTGGTACGTGATTTGTCACTCAACATTATTGTGGTGGTACTTGAGGGTTCCTTGATTATGGTGCTCATTGTGGACATGATTGGAAAATTAGATTTGGCGTGATCTGGTGTTTGAGTCATGTTGTCTACGTGGTTATTCTCTTTGAAATCTCAGTTTTGCATTTCCAATGTGATGATGGGTCTGCATGTTTCTGTTGAATGGATCTACGGGTTGTGCAATGTTGTGGGATGTCTTTACCTGCATGTTTGCTATGGGACAACTTGGAAGTGGACTGTCTATATCCACGAGGTTGATTCATTGTTGGTGCAAACTTGTTAGCTGGCCTTGTCTATGGTCACTTGTGCATTGGTGTGGTGTTTTGAGATGAGAGGATGGATACTATTGAGTACCTGAATAGTCGGTTATGTAGCAGGTGGTCATGATGCTTGGAGAGCTCAGATGTCATGTTTCAGTGGGAGCTCTAGCAGTGACTATGGATTCATCACATGGTGGTGAATAGTCTTCTTTAGTGTTGCAGATGTTTCTTGGGAGAGCTCTTAGATCCTGTTGCTGTAGAAGGTTTCTTTCACATTTGCATGGACATTACTTGAAGATGTGCAACATCTTGGATCCATGGAGGACTCTTAGAGTCTTTGGCTAAGGTGTTGGTGGTGCTTGACAGGTGATGTTATTTTTTAAGTCATTTGCTTTATGTCATGGTATACTCTTGTTTGTGCACTGGAGTTTTGGCATTGTGCATTGTACTTGAGACAATGGTGAAGTCACTTGGAGCATGGTATCTCCTATGGGGATGTGTAGATCATGATGTCATGATAAGTTCCTGATTCAAATGATTGGAACTTTGACAATGGTCTGGTAATTCTTTGTGTATTGGGTGCTTTGATTATTTGCTTGATACTTTGTGATAGTGTAGTAATACAGTTGAAGTTTAGCATGAGATGATCGATTGCTAGTACTCATTGATACATGAAGAATAAGGTGAGGTTGTTTTTCTCTTATGAGAGAAGTATTGCTGCTTGCTACTCTTGTTAAAGTTTTTCATTAGAAATTCTGAGAAGCCTACACCTTGGTTGAACGTGAGTTCAATAAGAGACCTATGAGGAGATTGCTCTTGGATTAGCCATGATGACTTGTATATCTTGAAGGAGTATTCTAGTTCCCACTCGTGGTTTGCTCGGCAGTTTATCTAAAAGGTATTTGGCTCATTATATCTTTCAAATGTATTTTTTGTTCACTTTCATGGATCTTGAATTACTGTTTAATGATTCTGGAGGATTCATAGTGGAAGTTGTACAGTTTTGTTTTATCTCTTTGTTACTAATGAGAATTGGTAGGAGATGTTGTATGGGCTGATTTCCTGAAATGGGGAATGAAGTAGCTTGATCTTCTTTGAAAATATTACATCCATGTTTTAAAGTCGATCTTGGTGGTTGAACGAATGGATGTTGTTAAGGTTTTTTATTTTGGGATATGAAGAAGATCATTCTTGACACAGCTGGCTGTTAGAAGTGTATGTAGGAGGATGCTCTATAGGAAGATGATGTGTAGAGTTTCTCTTTGTGGCCGTGAAGGTTTGTGGTGAGAGAAATGTTTCTTATGGCAAGTTGTTGCAGGTTGGGCATATCATTGTGGATTTTTCCTTGGTACTAGAGGGTTACATTTTCTATGTGTTGGTATTGGTAGAATTGCGATGCCTTTGATCTTTCAGATCTGGATTACTCAGGCAGTGGGAGTTCCTGTATGTGTCTTGTCTTCTTCGACTGGTTGACACTTGGAGCTTGTATTTGTTGTTAATGAGTTGGTTATGGATTGGCATAAGTTTACTAATGGTGATACCTGTGAGGTATGTGAGATTGGATGGAATAGCACGAGCTATGGGTGCTATTTCCAGTTGTGTGGGTTTATCAGTTGGATGGAAGCAGTCAGTGTGATTGTTGTTCTAGCTGATGTTTAGTATATTATTTATGGATAATGACTTCATTGTTGTGTTCTGATTGAAGCTTTGAAGTTGATATTGCTTCTATATAGCGTTTGAGCATAGTGAAGTGGTAGCAGTATCTTGTTGGTGATATCACTGGGATATTTTGCTTGTGTTCATTGGAATGGTGCTTATACACTTTGGTTTTGTATCCTTCTTCCATAGGTGGCATGTTGGAAGATGACAGGATTGTTGCCTGAATAGTGGACATCTTGGATGTTGGAGTTGAATTCTTGATGGAGCATGAGAGCATGTTTGAGGTCTATGTGGTTTCCTAGAAGGTTGTGATCAGTTGCCTTATTGACAGTGAGTTGCAGTTGGATGCCTAGTCTTTGTTGCAAATTGTCTGGTGGACTGTTATCTGTTGAATCATGTTGATTGGGTGTCTTGAGTGTTGCAGGGTTTGAACTGGTGGAGCTAGTGTGATCTTAGTTCCTGGTTACTTTGGAGGTGCCTGTGTGATCTTCGTCAAGTGGGAGATTGTTGGAATATGTGCCTCAATCTCACAGGCTATAACCCCTAGAAAAGAAAAGTCAGTGTGACATTCCTTTTGTCTAGTCTACTGGTAGCTTTAGAACCCTATGGTTTGCACTGGTCATTGAGACTTTGTTTAAGTCTTGCCGAATGGACCTATCACTATGACATGAAGACTCGGTGAGATCTCTTACATATATGGAATGTCTTGGCGACAGAAGGGTTTGTTATCGAGTGCTAGCGTATGTCGAGGTGGCCTATGGCAACTGGATCATCGGGCTAACTCAAGTGTGTTGGTATGTGGTCCTAGCAATAGGGAGATGTCTCGCCGATTGTAGTCATCGGGGTGACTTGAACATTCGAGAAGATCTCTTGGTGACTGGGAGATGTCTGGCCGACTGTATACAATCAGAGTAGCTTGAGGGTCTCGATGAGAAGTCTTGGCGACATGGAAAGTCTCACCGACAGTGTTGCTTTTGGGTCATCGGTGTGACATAAGGGTTTGATATGAAGTCTTGGCAACAAGGTGATGTCTTGCCGATAGGTAACAAAGGGTTCAGTAAGACTTTGAGCGAAAAGCGGTGTCAAGGAGACCGTTGGCCGAAAGGCTTGTTTCGGTATGATGTCTCAGTGATAGCCAAATTCTTGCCGATAGCTTTCACTTGGAGTCATCAGGGTAACTTGGAAGTCTCAGTAAGAAGTCTTGCCGATAAGGAAAATTCTTTCCGATGGGTTGTAATGTCTTGGCGATAGCGGTATGTCTTGCTGACTAATGAACACTTCGATGTGACTTGAAGACTTCGAAGTAACGTCTCAACGAAAGCGATATGTCTTGCCAACTAGTGTTTCGGTATAACATGAAGAGCTCGTTATGGAGTCTTGGCGAAGAGCGATAGTCTTGCCGATGGGAATCCAGATGTCGGTATGACTCTTGGCAACTACTTGGTGTTTGGTATGACTTGAGGGCTCTGTGTAATCTCTTGGCGAAAGTGATATGTCTTACCGATTGTTGGACATTTCAGAGTGACCTTTGAACATTGGTATGATGTCTTATTGAATGGCGATTGTCTCACCGATGAGAATGCTGAGGTCGATGTGACTTGGGAACTTCGGTAAGATGTCTTGGCAATAAGGGGAAGTCTGAGCGATAGCTTTCTAGACTCGATGTAACATCTTTCTGATAGTGAAGACTCTTGGTGATAAAGACGATATGGGCTCTGTGGCATCAGGGAGACATGGTTAGTGTCTCAGCGACATGCGACACAGGTTGAATTCCTTTTGACCAAGTGAAGACTATTTGTTGCAGTGCGATTTGGACCAATCAGAGAAAGCAGCATGTGAACCGTTTGCTGAACCATTTCTGTGTGGAAGTTGGAAAACTAAAACACGAGGAAGTGGAAACATCTAATGATGCTGAGCTGGATGATTCGCGAGTTTTGATCCGATAGTTGGAAAAGAACAATTTCATAGAGCCTACAGAGAATGGATGTATATACATATGCATTGGACGTTCTGAAGTGGAGAGTTGATAAGCCAAGGAGTTGAGGTCGAGAGCCAGAGAGAGAATGATAGAGAGAAGACCGAGTGGCTAGCCGAAAGGCTGAGGCCATGAGGTTGAAGCAGAGGATTGAGAGGCAGAGTTAAGTTGTTGGAATCTCTCGTGATCATGATTGCTTTGGTTGATCTCTCAGGGATAGTTTTGCTACCAATTGTATCCAGAATGAACAAGATGTAATCTCTAAAAGGCTAAGAGCCTGAAACTATATTGTAACTTTCTGTTGCTGAATAATACAATGGCCCAAACTTTGGAGAGTGGGGTTTTTCACCCGAAAGGGTTTTCCCCACGTAAAATCTTTGTGTTATGTTTTTCGTAGTATCTTTCATCTGTGTTGTTGCTTGCTATTGAATTTACTTGTGTTTTTCTCAGAAGGATTAATGTGGGAAATAAACTGTCTGTTTCCACTTTAGGACATAGTAGTATGTGTCTTTGAGGCAACCTAATTGAAATTAAAGTTACCGAAGGCACTACTGTTTGGAGTTTTCATTTCATGCGCTCCATTGATTTCCTTACAGAATCATGTATTGATCATTTGGTTGATAGATTTGTAGGTTTTGAATTTGATTTAAATCTACCATAGGGAAAGGTGTTCCAAACTTTAGATTGGGCATACTCACATTTTTTGTATCATTGAGGTTTGCAGGGTATAATGATCCCATGTGTGAATTTTATAAATGTGAGTTTTGATAATCAATTGGTATTGTAAGGCTTTGATAGTTTGGTTGATTTAGATCACTCATGATGTATGAATTGAGTTTATATTCCATAATTTTCTTGTGTTTTGACCTTGTTGACCTCTAAGGAATTTAGGACTAATGATGAGATGAAGGATGAAAGGGTGAGTGATATGGATGATGAACTTTCAAACTTTGGACAACACTAGACTTTGGGTTTGGTGTTTTGATGTTTAAGGATTGATAATGAACTTATGAACCCTAAGATAGACTTGTGACCTTAGGATAAATTTGTTCAAAATGGATTGTTTTCTAATTTAACTGTGTATGAAAAAGGATGCATTCCCACACACTTTAGCTAAACAAGGTGATTTGGTTTGATTTTATGATTACCCAAGTCTAGGAGGTTGGTGTATCCAAAGTTCTAAATTTGTTTGTGAGATGAAATGACAATTTTTTTGTGTGAATGGAAAGATTGATTTGATCCTAATATGAACCTAAGAGGGACATATTTAGAAGACCAAGGTGTTGAAGAACATGCTTTTCCCTAAGAGTATTCCAAACCAAAAAGATCAATGTTTGCTTGAAGGGCCATATGTTTTGAGCATAAGACAAAAGATAAACATGCACTTGTGTGGGGTTCAATTGGTTTAATCTTGATTAGTGAGGTTGCTTTTACCACATCCAATGTCTTGATTAAGTTTTCAAACTAAATGTCTATAACTTTCAACAACCTTCATTCCATAAAGCTCAAATATGTGAAAATCTAGAAGTTTAAGTCATAGTTCCCTAGGTTTACTTTGGAATAAATGTGGATTGAGATGTGACCCAAACATTATGAAGCCTCAAAGATATTATTTTGAGAAAAACAAGATATATTTGAGGGCATGCAATAATATAGGGTTTAATAAAGGTATCCACACTTAGGTCCAAAGGGTTTGAAATCTTAATGCCAATGTTCAATGTTTGTTTAAAATGTTTTGAATCCAAGCAATGTGTTTGATGTCCAAGGTAATGGAGATATTTTGCAAATGTTCTTCATAAGATTCACTTGGAAAGTTCAGAAAAGACAATCTTTACAACCTAGAGAGTAGGTACATTCTTTGAGGTGGGCCTACCTCATGCCCTGAAGAGATGATTTTACGTGCAAATTATGGAGGGAACACATAGAGGGATATCACCCCCTTAATATTTTGTACAAGAGAATGAACTCTTAAGCTCTATGCCTCAACCATAAATTGGACTTTGTAAGTAACTTCTCGGAAGTAAATTTTGATGCACCACTTTCAAAGAACATTTTGAAAAATAAGGTTTGGCCTCTGCACAGGTTTTTAATGACACACCATGAACAACGAGACATATACTACCATTTGCAAGCCACTTAAAGCATTAAACCATTCCCTTCCAAACCATAACTCTGAAGTTGGATTAGGTGCAGTATGTTATATGCCGCAGATTAAAGCTACTACTCTTTCAGGTTCGCAACCTTTATATAGCCCACCAATAAACGTGCTTTTATTCGAGTCGCATATATGAGTTCTCCATTATGGGATGTGTCTCATTAGTAGGCCCTCTCTTAATAAGAAAAATGCTATTTCTCTTTACCCAAAATCACACAAAGCACGAGGGGAGAGGATACGTAGCAAGTTCTTAGGGTGACTCGAAACAAAGAAATTTTTGTAACCTTAAAGTGTTTCTCTTCACCCAAGATCGCACAAGGTGCAAGGGGAGAGGATGCACGCTAGAAGTTTACACGCATGGAAAGCACACCAAACACTCATTCATTTTAACCAACATTGCAAAATGACTTCATTTTAAGCACCAATGGAAGTGTTTGTTTGTATTGTTCAATTTTAACCAATATCACAATAATGAGGAAATGAGGGGTTCAATTCTTAACCAACTTTGAAAAGATCATTGCAATGGTAAATTTAAAGCCCAAATCAAATCTAGTAGTCCTAAAGCATGAAAGGAAAAAAAACATATGATGGGTTATTTCCCCATGAGTGTTTGAAAACACTATTACAATGAATATCAAATTCTTTCCAATTTCAATGCTCCATTCTCCACCTCAAACCTGTAATAGTGACTTTGTGTTAGCAAAGGCAACGCTATTTTGGAAATAGTGACACTCTAGTTAAAAGAAAAAGCGACGCTCTGTAGTAGACAATGAGCTCAAGGCGACGTTGTATTGACAAAGGCAACACCATATCATAAGTGGCACTCTGGTGAAAACCTGCAAGTTCACAGAAAATAGAGAGGTCAATAGCAACAATTTAACAAAAGCAACACAATAATAGAAAAGCAAAAGCGGTTAAGCACATCAAAAGTGACTCCCTATTTCAATAGTGGCTTTGTTTATAAAAATGACGATGTATTTCCTAGTAATAGTAGTGTTGTTTTCAAAAGCGACACTCTGGTAATCTCAGTAGCAACGTCATTTTCTGGAACCTACAAAAAATGTGAATCTCAAGCAAAAACTTCAAAAATTAAATGGTTAAAGCCCTCCTAGCGCCAAAATGTGAGCATGATCTATACTTGAGCCAACATGATCAAAACACAAGGAAATTAGTCACATTATCTAAGTTAAATCAAGCTCCCTATGAAATTATTAGAAGCACAAAACAAAGAAACCATGAATACAAAAACATGAAATAACAAGCAATGCATAATGAAATCTTAGCTAAATAACCCAAAGTTGATCCCATAGGGGAATTGGTGCCATATTGACGTGGCATATTGGCCCTTTCCCAATCCCTTTTTATGAACAAGCTTCAAGATTGTGATAAAATGATGAAATTGATGCAAGATGATGTTGGATTCAAGCTAAAATGATGAAATGCGAGAGATGGTGGATATGGAATTGTGGATAGCAACTTTGCTTCAAGAAGTGGATCCCTTTCTCATAGAAGTGAGTTCTATTTATAGGGAAAATATTTGAATCAAGGGTTGAGATTCATTTTCCCAATCAATGGTTGCTAATTGATGAGAGGATTGAAGGATGATTAGCCTTGTGACAAGGCTAAGCTCAAGGTGATGGGAATATGTGCTCACACATGTGTGAGCACATTTTGGGAAGAGAGTATGTAAGAGGGAATTAAGACATGTGGTTGAAGAATTAAAGGCATGTGGGTGAAAGATATTAAGGCATGTAAGAGAAGTGAATGCTCATGTAAGAGACAAGATGGCTTGTGTAAGAGACATGTAAGAGCCATTAAGGCTTGGGTGGGAGACAAGATGGCTTGTGTAAGAGCCATCAAGGCTTTGGAAAGAAAGTCAATGGAGGGAGTAAACGAGGAAGGAATATTCCATGGGAATATTCTCATGCAAGTGTGAGGGAAAATAGCCATTTGACTAATTTGAAAAAATTAATTAGTTGTGATAAAATTAAGTAGTTGTGCAAGTTGGAGTTAATAAACCATGGGTTTATTTAACTTGAATGGAGTTAAATGTTGGAGAATGGACTAATTAGGATTAGCAAGTGGATAAAGTTAATTAATCAATGATTAATTAACTTAGGTGGGTTTAGGAGTTTGTGACATTTAATTAAATAATTAGAGTTATTTAATCAAATGAGAAGACAAGAGTTTTAATTAAATAGTTTGGATTATCTAATTAAATGGGATGAAAATTAATTGAAAGGGGGATGAATTAATCCAATAAAATTAGTTATTTGATAAATAGGAGAAAGTGATAGATTTAATTAAACAATTTAGATCATTTAATTAAATAGTTAGAGAAGAGGTGATTTTAGGAGGAAATGGTGTTAACATCAAATTTAGATGTGTAATATTGGTTAGGACGATTTGAAGTGTCTACAAGTCATAAGATGGTTCTTCCTTTTATGTGTTGCAACACAACAACAAAGTTGTGTACAAACTTGTACTCCCATCCTCTTCTGAAATTCACCTAGTTTTTCATGTGTCTTGCTTCAAGAAAATGAATGGTAATGCTATTATAGTAGCGACAAAACTACCAACATTAGATGAGGAGGGATCCATCTTCTTAGAATTAAAGGTCATAGTAGACAAATGCAACATTTTTTTTACATTCATCTCACTAATGAGGTTTGGATCTAATGGGAGGGTTTGCAATTCGAAGATGTCACACGAGAGCCAACTAACATTCTCTCCAAATTTTTCAACTTTGAGCTTTGAGAACAAGACTTTTTGAAAGGGGAGGTAGTGTCATATACCGTATTATTATATATATAATAACTATTTACTGGTATTAGTTTGGTATACATGCTTAATAAGTCGTTCATATATAATAATAAATAAAAACATTGATGTATATACTATGTAAAATACTCCACTAATTAAAAAGATAAAATATCATCTCTAATAAGACTCTTTATATATAATAACTTCCTAAATAAAATATATCTTAAATATTTATAATTAAAATTAATATTCTATTAAAAAATTACCCTCAAAATAATGCTTGAAGATTAATATAAAATCTTACGTTAAGCTCTCTTTTCTACTCAATCTTTGTACATATTTCTTGTGTTCATTACACTTCTACCTAAGAGAAACTACCATCTTACACTAGTTAAATCCATAAAAAATCTAATCCATACAGGCCCAATAAACAATGGAAATCAATTAAAGCTTATCGTAATTATTTGTTTTCAACCCATTTTTTGCTCTTCACGCTAAGGTTTTCTAAGCCCTTTCAGTTAAGCGGTCAATTCTGCGGTCAATTCTATCATATTTAGGTACAATACATTTGTTGTTAAACTCATTGTCACACCGACTAGGCGTTTTAACAACTGAATAAAAAATGAAGCTTAAATCTATGTCGTATACTTTGATCAATGCCTATGCAGCGACTCAGAATTCCAACGCAAGACAGGAGGAAGGGGTATAAGTCCAGTCCCCACCTCTTTTTGCTTTCCCTGTGATCAAATATACCCTGAATCATTATTATGGCTATCCCTCTTCATCACCTTGAAATCTCACTGATCTGAATTTCAGAGTTTTAACTCAGATCTGGGTTTTTAATGGGTTCCTCGTGCATGTTATGGATCAATTCCATTCATAGGTAAATGGATTTCAGCAAATGTAGAGAGCAATTGGAGTCTGGAAATCTTTGCTGGAGCGGCATCTTTCTTGAGGTGGGCTTTTTAATTTCTCATTACTACATTTTCTGGTTATGTAAAGCTTATAAGAAAAATGCAAATTGACATGAGTCTACATTTTCTGGTTTGTTCTGAATAATATTACTTGGAACTTTTTAGGGGATTTCGATTGGGTTTTTCTTTAGTTTCTTTTTTTCTTCCTTCTGATGTTTAGTTTGGACAAATCTCTGGGTAAATTTGTGTTATCTGAAAGGCAATATATTAGGTTTAATTCTGATACGAAGTTTAATTTATGAGAAAACTATTACAGGTTTAAACCTAGCTGATATTTTGCGTAGGTTTCTGGTCGGAAGTTAGTTAATGAAAAGAAAAAAGGTTTAGCCACTCTTTATATTCCAACTGATGTCTTGGGCTACTTTCTGATCCGAAATTATAGGTTTAAACAACTGATATCTTGGGTAAATGCCTCGTCGGAAGTTTAGTTTATGAAAAAAAATAGTATAGTTTATCTTCTGTCTATATTTAAACTGATGTCTTGCGCTAGTTTCTCCTCTGAAATTCAGTTTATGAGAAAAGCATTATAGGTCTGGCTCCTGCGTCTATTCAAACTGTTCTTGGATTAGTTTTAGGCTTTAGCCATGAATTCGAGGGTATTAGGAAACTATTAGAGTTTAGCTTCTATATGAGTTCAAGTTGTTTCTTGGTTTTAGCTCTGAATTTTAGTTTATTGTCAAGACCTTAATCTTTTAGCTTCTGTATATATAGAACTAACTTTTGGGTTTAGCTTCTGGTTTGAAATTCTTTATGTGGGGAAAATATTATTGGTATTTTCGATATAGATTCAAACTAATGTTATTAATTAGCTTTTGTTCGAATTTTAGTTTAAGGGAAAAACATTATAGGTTTAGCCTCTGTATTCATTCAAACTGGTTCCTTGGGTTACTTTCAGAACTTAAAGCTTAGTTTAAGAAAAGAACATTATCAGTTTACCTTCTGTATATGTTTTGAAGTGTTTGATGGGTTGTTTTTTGTTCTTAAGTTCAGTTTTTTACAAAGACATGACGGGTTCAGGTTTTCTTTATATATTCAGACTGATGTCTTTTAGTTTCTGATCTGAATTTTAGTTAGTGGTAAAAACATAATAGGTCTGGCTTCTGTTTATATCCAGTGTTTAAATTGATATTTTTGGTAAGTTTTATATTTGAAGCATAGTTTATGGAATAAGCATTATACAGTTTCTATTTGTAATATGTATTCTGTTAGGATATTAAGAACTTTAGGTATCCTGTTAGGATATTAGGAACTTTAGGTTTAAGCCATGATAATTATTTAACCAGTAATATTAATGGTACGATGTAAACAGATTTGCAAAAATAATTGCAGAAGAATAATTATCATAGTACACAAGATATTAATGCGGGGAAAACTTTTTGGTTAAAAACCCCACAAATAATCATTCAACGGATAGAAAACTTCCATTAAGTCTGTACAAATTACAGATACAAGAAACCTAACTTATGCAATTTCCTTTCTCTCCTCCTTTCCACAAAATGCCTCAAAATACCTCTTGAAGTTATGCCTATCCATGAATGCAATAGTCATTCCATTCAGAAGACAAAATATCCCAATGGATATATATATATTTTCTACATAGTTTTCCTTTAAATATAGGGAGTTGCTGCAATTCATCCCCACATAAGGTCGGCTACAAACTTTCACAAAATGGTTTGTAATTTTTAATAAATAAAATAACTTTTAATTAATGAATCATTAGTAATCATTCCCCCATAATATGGCCAACCGATATATATTTAATAAGGCTAAACTTTGTATCAAATTGAGCCAATTTAAATGTTCAGTCATGACCTCTAATGTTTATTATGCTCAAACATATTCAAACTGATTTTTCTAAGTTAATTTCTGCCCTGAAGTTTGGTTAATAAGAAGAACATTATAGGTGCTGATTCAGTTTTTTTAAAACTGTGGCCTAGGTTAGTTTTAGCTCTTAGTTTCTGCCCTGAAGTTTGGTTAATGAGAAGAAAATTATAGGTGTAGTTTCTGAATATTTTCAAACTGTGCTCTATGTTAGTTTTAGCTCTGATGTTTAGTTTATAGCTGAAACATTATAGGTTTAGCTTCTGTTTAACTTTATATTCAATCTTTTAGTTATATTCTTGATTTAAATTTTGGTTTATGAGAAATCCATTACAGGTTTAACTTGTTTATATATAACCTGATTTCATGGGCTAGTTAATGGTACGGAGTTTTCTTTATGATAAAAATATTGGAAGATTATGAGGAAATTTTTGTGGGCTTAGTTTTTTTATTATTTATATATTCAAATTGACTTTTTCCATCAGTTTCTGATGTGAAGTTTACATAATGAGAAAAAGATATGGCTTATATTCTGTTTGTGCTTGTTTTTAATATTTTAGTCCATCAAAAAATATGTGCATTGTTTTCAGAGGTAGAGGAGGACAAGATGAAGCCTTTAAGCACTGTGGAGCTGTTTGGGCAGAGCCTGTTGAAGGTTGTGAGTAACATATGCTTTGTCTTTTTTGTGGTAGCTGTATTGATATTCACAGGGATTGCTGTAACTTATAAACCTCCAGATCCTTGGTTTGAATCACAAAAGGCTATGGCCAAGATTTTTTCTTCTGTGGGGAATGCCACATTCAAACAGGACGACTCCATTGTTCGCACTGGTGAAGATATTGCTCTTTCACCGTCTCCAGCCATGAAAGAGGAAAAACCTGTTACAATGAAAACAGTCCAAGTAGAAGAAGCAAATGCTACTAGTCAGCCACCCATATCAGAATGCAATCCAGATCAGGCTATAAGCTGTGCAGATCCTAGAATTTTAGTTCTAATTAAAAAGTTTAATTTGAAGACCTTCCCAACTATCAACATTTTTGAATATAAATTGCCTGTACAAGGGTCTAAATCAAATGAGTGTGATGTAGCTTGGAAGTTCAGATCCAAGAAGGAAAAATCATGGAGAAAATATAGGGATTTCAGAAGATTTACTATAGGTTTCAATCTGAATTGTGATTACATGATCACAGGTGCTGGCCGGTGGCATTCAGGAAAAAATGCTCGGCCACCAAAGGTAATAAGAAAGGATCCTCGAGCAATAAATAAGACATCTTCACAATCTAATACTGGCAACATTAATGATCCCACTTCTACAACTTTGTCCGTGCCATCTGTTTTGGTTACAGATGAAGTCATAGATGATGCAGTCCCTCTACCCACATCCGAATATAGGTTCAGGAAGGGAAAATACTTATACTACTCCCGTGGAGGAGACTACTGCAAGGAGATGAATCAGTATCTGTGGAGTTTACTCTGTGCACTTGGAGAGGCGCAATATCTTAACAGAACATTTGTTATGGATCTTAGTATGTGCCTGTCTTCAAAGTACACCTCCAGCAGCAAGGATGAGGAAGGAAAGGACTTTAGGTACTACTTCGATTTTGAGCATTTGAAGGAGAGCACATCTGTTGTTGAGGAGGAGCAGTTTCTCAAAGAATGGAAAAAATGGGACAGAGAACACAAGAATGATCAAATTCCAGTCAAAAATGTGGAGGACTACAAGATCAGCCCAAGGCAATTGAAGAAAGACAAAAGTGTGATAATTTGGAGGCAATTTGATGCACCAGAACCAGACAATTATTGGTATCGGGTATGTGAAGGGCGAGCAGAGAAGTATGTACAGAGACCTTGGCACATGATATGGAAATCAAAAAGGTTGATGAACATTGTATCAGCTATCAGTGGAAGTCTTGATTGGGATTTTGATGCAGTTCATGTTGTCAGAGGTGAGAAAGCTCAGAAGAAAGAACTTTGGCCCAATCTAGATCAGGATACATCACCTGATTCAATTTTGGGCAAGCTTACTAATCTTATTCATGAGCAGAGGAAATTGTATATTGCTACCAATGAGCCAGATTACCACTACTTTGACAAGTTAAGATCCCATTTCAAGGTTTCCCTCTTGGATGATTATAAAGACTTGTGGAGAAAGGATAGTGAATGGTATAATGAGACTACTCTTTTAAACAAAGGCCAATCTGTTGAATTTGATGGTTACATGAGAGTGGCAGTAGACACTGAAGTCTTCTATAGGGCAAAGACTCGTGTGGAGACATTTTATAACTTGACAAAGGATTGTAAGGATGGTATCAATACATGCTAAATTTGATGTCTAGAAAGATGGAGAAAGTGTTAAGCGAGAGATGCAGCAGGTAGTCATGAATAATTTCATATTTCTGTGGAATTGGTATCATGGTGATTTTATAATTATCCAGATTATTTTGCAGAGTCAGGGAATTCTATTCTTGTTCCCTTGGATACCTGTTCAGTTCCAAAATGTACCAAAATCTCATTCCTTTTTCAACAGTTGGCAGATTTGTTGCCAAGCTCATTTTTAGAGCTCTCCAGAATTTATTTTTGATGCATTACATTACTGCAGAGGAATATTTTTTGCACAATTGAATTGTTTCCTGGCTTTTTCTTTAGTTTGAAATTTGATTCCTGTGATTGTAGTGAGTTCCAGGTGCTCATTTGTGCAATTTCACATTTTTAAATTGTATTGTTGCAGATAATTTTCAAATAAATTTATATCTAATGGTCTACGAACAGCAAACTGTTGAACCCTCATTAATTTCATTGGTTAGTGTAATTGATTCGTTTGATATAGAAATGATTGCAATAGAAGTATTTCCACTGAATGTTGGTAAAAACACGCAATCCTAAAGCTGTCTCCCATCAAATAAGTGAATTTCCAACCTTGGATCTTATATGTATGTCTGCCTTTCTATTTGGTTGGTAGGCTTATTTGATAGCTAAATGGCTGTACTACCTTTTGTTACATAGAGACAGGTCTACATGAGGACTAATTGCCTCTGCAAAGGAAGGATCAGATAACTGGTATTTTATTCCCTTGTGGTCCAATGGGTTTAAGAAAACAATAGATCAACTTTATGTCCAAGAAAATAATAGATCAACTTTATGCCCAAGACTTTATAATTTTTTAGTCAACAACTTAGATATCTTATAATTTGATGTTACAAATAACCAATCTAGGATAGTGATGCAATAATAAGGCCAATATTGAATTCGATTGAACTGTAAATTATGCATTTCTATGTAGAACATTCTTCGTACCAACCTTGAATATAAAAATTTAGTATGCTGCTGGTAATAGTTTATGAACTGGTGCTTTGGACAGGCCCCACACTTGAAACATTGATTGGATTGCATTATAAATACAAATTGGAAGGTAGATACATGCATTGGTATTTAACTCAGTTATCAAACAATGGGGCACAAAATATGTTCACTCTAATAGTAAGTAAATCTGGTGAGTTATGTTGATTTTCCTGTACTTCGTTGTTTCCTTGTGAACTGTATGCGAGAAGATTATGTTAGGAATACGTTGATGGCTTGTACAAGAGTGGTATTTTTGGAAGAATATTGAAAACATTGTTAATAATTGGAGCTGCAAATGTACACGGCTATGGCATAAAAGTTGGGTTCATTTTGCTTGTCAAAATTTTCTATAATTGAAACTTGTGGCAATTGAATTTCGTGTGGTGCTGCCAATTTTATATTAGATTTTGGGATTTAAAACATGATGCGTTTTCCCTTTAAAATAAATTATTTATTTTCTTTCAACCATTTACCATGTTCATCCATCACTGGAACAAAAACCCTTTTACTTCAATTTTATCCTGAAAGCACCTCGTGTTTACATAAGCGAATTTGTTCTTTTTAATTACTCTTTAAACAAACCCAACGAATCCAAAAAAACTAGTATTAACTGGGCTTCGGTGCTAGAAATCTACATGCATTTTAAGAAAACCTCTACTTCCAAGCCCATTAGAGTCAACAATCTCATGTAAACAGAGAAAGCTGTTACACATAGCAATCCATTTTTGTAATGTTACTTTTTTTTTAGCACAAAATTGGATAGATTTAATATGTAAGAGTTAATATTATATGGCAGCAGATTTATTAGTGTTATTATTTAAGTTTAAATATTCTAAAGTATATTTAGAAGTTCGATGCAAAATGTCCATTTATCATTGTTAACTAGCTTAAAACTCAAGCATATTAAAAACATCATAATTAATATATAAATTGGCATTCAACAATACGAATATGATTAAAAAAAGACAAATAACATCTCTTGAGAATTTAATTAAATCAATTCCATCTCATTTATAATTAGAAATATTTTTGAATAGTAACTCTCACCCTAAGTCGATGTCAGTGTTATTGGCTCTCACTATGACACACTTTGGAGGATTTGTTTAAAAAATACAATTTGTGTTTACTTGCATAAAGCCTTGGCCAAGACAATCTTGTAAGTACTTTTGTATACCAAGTTGGACACTCTAATGTGCCTCTTCTCTAATGCCCATAGTCCCACCAAACCACTTTATTCATGCTTCAGTGATCTCCATGCCCCTTTTCAAGTCTCACATAAATGTTTTATGTAAGCCTTAAGAGGTGGTTTCCAACCATCACACCCTTCACAAAGGTTGCTATTTAATTATTATTTAATAAATATAATTATTTCTCTATTCTAAAAGAGCATAAATATTCTTCATTAATCTCCATTTTAACTAAAGAATCATATTATCTTTTATTTTTCTAACTTCTTGTAATGCTTTCATAACTTTATTTTTACTTTGGGGAAAAAGTTTCATAAGTCTAAATGAAAACCTATAGACTAAAACTCAACTCTTGTAAGAAAACACAGGAGAGCTTGTTCGAAAACAACCAAAATTGTTACTAGTCTATGACTACTAGACTCGATTAGACCTTTCCATACACACATCCATAAGGAGGCTATACTTCTCTAATCTCTAATATTGAATAGAAATGTTACATTCAAAATGTCATAATTAGAACTTACAAACATCTTCCTAAATGGTGGGTTATGACACAAAATTGAATGCTCTCGTGGGTCACCTATGATTGGGATCTTTGTCAATTTGATTGTTATAATAGAATTTATGATATCTATGATGTGTAAAAGGAATTATATATTATTTCAATATGCTTGACTACACCCATAGGGGCATTGGACTTTTGCTAAGAGCTCATGAATTTGGATACTGCTTGATGGTTTCTTATTTTTGACATTTTTATTTGTTGGAGGAATGCAATAGAGAATTATAATATTCTTTGAGATACTTTTATGCTACTAATTTACACTTTTAGATATTTTAGATGAAGATTGGAGAAAACTAGATAAAAAGGTACAAGGAACCATATAGTTGTACCTTGTTGATTCTATTCTCTTGAATGTCTTAGAGGAGGTTACTACTTTTAGTTTGTGGAAGAGAATCAATGAGATCTATCAAACAAAAAGTTTGGTAAATAAGTTCTATTTAAAGATAAAATTGTATTACTTAAAAATGATGTTTTTTTTTTTTGCAGTTGAGCATTTAAATGTTTTAAATCTCATTTTGAATCAACTAGGTAGTATTAGCATTAAGCTAGAAGAGGTGGATAAAATATCATTTTACTTTGCTCTTTTTACTATAGAATCCAAAATGGATGCCCTTGTTGCCACTTTGCTTAGTGAGGAAATGGGGTGGAAATCTATATATGTGAGGAAAGATTTGCAACAATAAAAATTAATTCCACATAACCTCAAGAAAAATATGCAAACAAGTACACATAATCCACCATACAAAAGAATAGAAAAATAAACCATTGAGATAATAGTATTGTACTTTTAACAAGAATAGACAAATAAACCCTTGAGATAATAGCATTAATATAAGGTAAATAAGGTTGATAAAACACAGCATGAAGTGTGGATAGGTAAAAACCCCTTTATTTCACACATTAGAGTTTTTTGTTGTGAGGCTTTGGTCCATGTGCCTAAATAAAAATGGTATGAGTTTTTTTTTAAAAAGGGGTAAAAATTTATTGAATCAACCAACAAAGTACAAAGAAAAGGGGCAAAGAGCCCGAAAGAGAACACAACACCAGCAAAAGGAACCCCCAAAAGGGGCACAACTAACCATCCATATCTTCCTTGACAAGACTCTCAAGATCCAAAGCACATTCTGGAGGCAGGTGAGTCCAATCTTCCATCCTCCATCCCTCTCCACGATCAGAAGCCCACTTAGCCAGGCAATCAACCGTCTTATTCCACTCACGAGGAACATAGCAAAAAGAGACAACATCCAAAGAAGTGCTCAACCTAAGAATTTGTCTCCCCACCACTCCCAGATGCCAATCCACATCTTCCACCCATTGCAAATTCAGCATATCCACTACCACCTGAGAGTCAGACTCGCAGATAATCTTGCTCCGTCCTAGAGCACAACGTCTTTCAAGAGCCATGAGGACAACAAGAGCCTCCATGTAATTATTGGTTTGAATCCCCTTATATTCAGAGAAGAAGAAAATAACCTTACCAAAGCTGTCCCTGCCAATTCCTCCAACCCCAGCATGCCCGAGATTTCCCCTAGAAGACCCATCAGTATTGATCTTGAGAGTCCCAAAAGGGGGGGGGACCACTTTCCCTCCCTACAAACCTTCCTTTTAGCTTGCCTACTTCTGCTCTGTTGAATCTTCCAAAAAGCCCCACTAGGATCAGCACATAGAATATTCAACTTTTGAACCACCCGCACGTCTACAGGAGCAATATCCTCCGTGAGATCACACTTCGCAGCAAGAGTCTCCTGAAGCATATTTATTACTTGCAACCACACCTGTTGTACCCTCTTTGGCTTATCCTGGAAAATCCTACGGTTCCTTTCCAACCACACCTGCCAAATAATAAATCCTGGACCTATACCCCAAGCCACCTCCAGAAAGGAAGTCTTAGAAGGGGGTCTACCAAGGCTATTCCAAAACTCAACCAAAGAGTGAGCATGAATACAAGCATGCTCCCAAGCTTCCCACCACCAGTGCCAAATAACCCTGGTGAAAGAACATTGAAAAAAGAGGTGTGAACTGGTTTCTTCGCTTTGCTTACATAAAGTACAGATAGAAGGCCCATGGAAACCCCTCTTCTGAAGATTCTCCCAGGTAAGACATTTATTCTGAACCACAAGCCATAAGAAAAAGTTGCACTTGGGCCAAGCCGACTTATTCCAAACTTGCTTCCACCAAGAAATGTCCATCCTGTCAAATTTTTGTCTTTCCAACTCTTGATAACCTGAGGCAACTGAGAACTTTCCTTTTAGATTGGGTCCCCAAGCGAGGATATCAGCTCCTCTTAAAGAGTTACACCATCTGCCAGCAAGAATCCCAGCAAGAGTTTTTCTCTCTCCCTCAGAACCCCCAGGAGGCCATTCTTCGGGCTCTTTCCATCTGGCAACCTCTCCCTGCCCCACCCTTAAAAACACCTTAAAATTCTCAACCTTACTCCATCCTGCTGCAAGGAAACTATCACATAAAGGTTGAAGGTGGGGGTATTGAGATAAGATAGGAGGAAAACCATCCCAAGAATCCTCTCAAAATAGGGCATCTGAACCACTATTGCAAATCCAGAAAAGACCATTTTTAACTAACTGTGCCCCTTTCTTCAAAGTCTCCCAGATCATGGACCCCCTTCCAGTCAAGTTGTACCTTGGTACATCTTTCCCATTCACCCCACCAAGATACTTAACATTAAGGATTTTAGCCCATCCTTGATCTTGGCTTATGCACCATCTCCAAAATAGCTTAGCAGCAAGAGCCCAAGCGTTCAAGCTTGTATTCCTCAAGCCAAGGCCACCATCCTACTTTGATCTGCAAACACAATCCCATTTGACCAAACTCCATTTTGAGGAAAGCAAATTACCTGTCCATAAAAATTGCCTTGAAAGGGCATCAAAGTCCTTAATGAAACCAACAGGGGCTGACTGCACAAGACACCTGTAGATAGGAAGAGCTTGGATCACAGACTTCAAAAGAGTCATTCTGCCAGCAGTTGAGAGCCAACGGTGAGTCCAGTGACTCACCTTACTTCGAAGCTTATCTAAAATCTCTTGCCACACACCCCTCGAAAGCCTTTGGTCCGAAAGAGGGATGCCAAGATACACTAAAGGAAGCGTTCCAATTTGAAACCTCAAGATATGAGCAATTCGAGCTTGAATATAAGCAGGGGTATTGAAGAAGAAGATTTGTGACTTTTCTTCATTAATCTTTTGTCCTGAGGCTTTCACATAAATATCCAAAGCTCTTCGGAAACTAGCTGCCTCCTGAATTCTTGCAACACCCATCAAAGACGTATCATCCACAAATTGGAGGTGGGAAGAAGGAGGAATGCCATGCCCCCACTTCCAACCTTGAATCCCTCCCTGACTAACTTGAGACTTAATAAGTCTTCCCAATCCTTCAGCCATTAGGATGAAAAGGTAAGGGGAGAGAGGATCCCCTTGCCTGAGGCCTCTGGCCGCACCAAATAAGTCAGAAGGTTCACCATTAATCAGGACAGCAAAAGAAGGTGAAGTTATGCAGCTCATAACCCAGCTAATCCACTCCTATCCAAAACCAAAGGCCTGTAAAACTTTCTGCAAAAAGCTCCATCTGACCCTATCATAAGCTTTGGCCATGTCCAGCTTTATGAACATAGCTTTCTCCGTAGAGGCGGTCATAGAGTGCATAGCTTCAGCCGCTATGATAACCCCATCCAAAATTTGTCATCCTGTAACAAAGCCCCCTTGCTCCTCAGAGTTTAGGTTACTAAGCCATGGCTTTAACTGTTCTGCGATCACTTTTGTAATTATTTTGTACATCACATTGCACAAGGCAATAGGTCTAAAGAAATTAAGGGAGTTAGCTCCTTCTTTGGGATGAGAGCAAGGAAAGTTGCATTCAAAGCCTTAAGCATCTGTTTATTGTTAAAGGATTCCTGCACCACTTCGAAGAGGTCCATCTTGACAATCTCCCAAAAGGCTTGAAAGAACTCTATAGGAAAACCATCTGGTCCCGGGGCTTTACCCTTTTTCATTCCAAACACAACTAGCTCTATCTCAGATAGAGTAATGGGCTTAATGAGAGCCTCATTCATTTCAGGAGTGACCAAGGAGGGAATGCAAGCCAACACCAAATCCTCCTCAGCCCTAGCCAAATCCGAGTCTTCTGAAAACAAGTTCCCAAAATATCTAGTAGCCTCCAAGGCAATCTCCCTATGAGAGGAAAGCAGCAGCCCTTCAGCCGTCATGAGAGAATTGAGGACGCTCCTATGTCTTCTGTCCTTAACAGTGTTGTGGAAGAACTTAGTATTTCTATCCCCTTCCTGGAGCCAATCAATTCGAGCTTTTTGTTTCCAATAGATCTCTTCTCGAAGCTCCCATTCCTCCAGATCCTTTAAGGCCGCAGCTTCTTCTCTATAAAGCCCATCAGACAAGCCCTGTTCTCTGATTTGGCGCGTAATATTGTCCACCCTCTGCTATGCTTCTCTCTTGGCTCCAAAGAGGTTTCCAAAGCACTCCCTATTCCACCTTTTCAGCTTAAACTTAACATATTTCAATTGCTTGACAAAAGAAAACATAGCGGTACCATAAGCAGGCTTCCCTTCCCTCCACCAAGCAGTGATATAATCCTGGAGAGAAGCATCCCTCAACCACATAAGTTGAAACTTAAAGGATGGATTCTTTATCTTTTGAAACTTAGAAGCAGTCAAAAGAATTGGCCAGTGATCTGAACCCCTCTAGTCCAAAATCTCTGAGCTAGTAGTCCAACTGTCTGCCATCCAGAAACAAGAAACCAGAAACCTATCTAATCTTTCCGCTATCGCTTCCGCCCCACATCTCCTATTATTCCATGTAAATAACCCATTGGAAGGGGTGACG
This sequence comes from Sequoia sempervirens, assembly GCA_007258455.2. Lineage (NCBI taxonomy): Eukaryota > Viridiplantae > Streptophyta > Pinopsida > Cupressales > Cupressaceae > Sequoia > Sequoia sempervirens. The sequence continues at coordinate 279,775,377 of VDFB02105785.1, read as the reverse complement.
TCCACCACCCTCAAGCTTTCAATATTACTTCTTAAAAGGCCTGTAGAGGGATCGAGCTTGGGAATACCTCCCCGCTTCTCTTCCAAACTTAAAATTGCATTGAAATCTCCTGCCAGAATCCAAGGGAATAGAGGGGCAAGAGAGCGAACATATCCTATATGTGACCAAAGTAAAGTTTTTCCAATAAAATCAATCGGGGCATAAACATTAGTGAAGAGAAGAATCTCACCAGTTACGCAACACGTGGCCACCACGGAGATAGTAGATTTGCTAGAAACCCACCAAAGCGGGACCAGCTTGCGAGGATCCCATAAAAGAGCCAAACCCCCAGAACATCCTTGAGTGCCAATGCACTGACAAAGACATCTAGGCCAAATCTTAGCAGCCGTGTTATGCATCCTATCAATAGATAACTTAGTTTCCTGAATAAAAACCACCTCAGGCGAATGAGACTTAATCAAATCCCGAATAGCCTTTTGTCTAGGGATGCTATTCAACCCCCTTACATTCCATGAAAGAACAATCATTTCTGATGAAGAGGGAAGTGGGAATCAATGGTTTTCACAGAACCAGACTCCACTAAAGTCTCTCCCACTAACTTCACCTTTTCCTGGTCTTTCTTCCTCCCCACCTTAAGAGACTTCTCAGGGGTCTCTTTTCTAATGGTTTTTTGATGAATACCCAAAATAGAAGGGGAACCCTTGCTTTTGCTCTCCTCCTGCCGAACATTTCCGGTGCAAGCCTTGGTTCGGGCATGAGCAGAAATCTCCTGCAATTCCTTGTCTCCACTGGAATCCAACTCCTCAAAAGGTCTCACTGAAATATCTGTGACCATCTGTACCCCAAGCTCTCTCTCCTGTGGATCAGCCTGAACAACATTGTTCTCCTCCCCACCTATTTCCTTTGCTTCCAAGAGTTCATGGCTAGCCGGCATATTTGCAATGGTTCCATCAAACTGTTCCAAGTCATCCAACCCATCAAACTTGTTGAAGACCTCATCTGTCTGTCTATCCTTAAAGGTCCTCTTTTGGCCGCGACCCTTATTACGCCCTCTTACAGGGATGAAGCCCTCCTTGTCCTCCCTCATAGGGGCCTTCCCTTTATCTTGAGTGTGAGGAGCACTCGCCGGCCCAATTTTTGAATCCTCTATAGGTTTTGATTTGGGGCACACCCTCTGCAAATGCCCGTATTCATGACAAAAGCGACAACGAAATGGCAACGTTTCATAGTCAAGTTGTTGGATCCATGAACTTGACCCCAACCGAATTTCGATAGAATCAGGCAAGGGCTTATTCAAATCAATTTCAACACATACCCGGGCGTAGGTAATTACCTTCTTCTCCATAGTCTGTCTCGAAGGACCAACTGGTTTTCCAAGCTGGCTTGCCACTAAGCTAAAAATGTCCTCCCTCCAGAATTCTAAAGGAAGCCATGGTAATCTCACCCAAACCGGGACACGCGAAGGAAGCTCTTCTGTAGGATTGAATCCCACATGCCAAGGCTTAATGAAGAGACCCACTTGATTGTAGAAATAGGGCCCTCCTTCGAAAACTTTATTCCTGTCCGACATGCAAGAAAAAACCACTTGAAAATAGCCATTGGCTGCCAACAAAACATCCATATCCCCCTCGGGAGACCAGGTACGCCGAGCCCATGATTCCAAAAAAGATAAAGATACCCGAATCCCCAGGAACTTGCAGATCAGAGCATGCTTTGATAAGTAGTTGATATCGTCCACAATAGCTTCAGGTTGGATCTCAACAATCGGCCTATTATCGCTCTTAGCAAGGCACCCATTCACCTTTGAGGGCCTAAAGCCTCCAGACAAATGTGAGGACTCTCCCCTTCCTGATCCGGGCTCACCAAAAAAAGGGTTTGTATGCAATAGTACCGAAGGACTGCTCCCTGCCACTGCATCCTTGAAAGACAACCCCTTACCACCAGGGGAAATCCCGTTTGGAGCCATGCAAGGCCTTAGACAAAAAACCCAAAAAAACCCCAACAACCCAAAGCACACCGGAGAAAAACACAGAAAATAAAACCCAACCTCCCTCCACCAAGTTTCAAACACCACAATAAACCGTAGCCCCCCACAGATGCAGGAACACCCCCCAATCACCACATGCAGAGCACAAAACGCACAGGTTAGAGCAGAAAAACGTTTGCAGAAAGCACCTGAAACCAGAAAAAGGCGTGGCCACCCAAGCCACAAACCCTGCGCACCCGAACACCCCCTCCAATCCGCCACCAACACAGAAGAAACAAAGCACATGGCACAGCAAGGGCAGAGAAACCCTACCCTACGCGCGCGCATGCACCAGCCCGCAGCGACGCCATCCAAAAAAATCACTCTAAAACTTATCAAAAATGGTATGAGTTAAATTTGAAAGCTAAAAATATATTTTTATTAGCTACAATGATAATGTTAAAGGTTATAAGTTTTGGAATCTTCTAACTTTGAAAATAGTATATACTAGAAGTGTGATGTTTAGGGAACATAGAGTTAAGTATGGTCATGTATGTAAAAAAAAGAAAAGAAAAAGAAAATCATACATTCTAAAACCAAAATAGAGAAGTAGGAAGATGCACAAGAGGAAGAAAAACAACTTGGATAGAAGGATGTAGAGGAAAAATAAGGTTCAAGTTCAAAGTTCAAAATAAGAATCACTGGAACTTCTTACTACATGCTTTAGAAGATTTGTGAGAAAACATAAAAGAGTTGATAGATATAGTCTATTACTATGGTTTTTGTTAACTTCCTTGGAAATCCTTTCATTCTTCAAAAGCTCTGATTTTGGTTGTCAATCTTTGAAGTGATTTTCGAAACTCTTTCAGGTTCTGATGCAACTGTCAAAACCATGTGTTACCCTGCCATTCTAATGTTTAAAGCTTATCAATGCTTGTTCCATCCTTTCTTTTGAAGGTTTCCAAAACTTTGTTGGGACTTGAAAGGGTTTTCACAACTTGGTCAAAAGCTGACATTAAATGAAATAAGTTGAGTACTTAAGCAAATATGGTTTTTTTTTTTTTTTTTTAAATTCAAGGGGTAAACGCTTTTGACCGGAGCTATGAACCGGATACAACCATTCAACAATACCACCCCAACGGGGTTTGAACCTTGGTGGCAAGAACAACAATGCCACCTATAAACCATCACACCATGCTAATACCGGCCTTAAGCAAATATGGTTAAATTGCAGACATTTCAGAAGTTTTTATAGGTTTTGAAACCTATTTCGAGTTTCAATAGGCTTTCAAAAACCTAATTGATATTTAACCAAACACTCTCATCTGAGCTTTAAACTTGCATAAATAAAAAAATTGGTTTCAAATATGTGTTTTCAACAATCTTGAGCAATATGAAGGAAAAATAGTCATTTTGAAACTCAATCAAGGTTTCAAATCCCTCGTCGGAGCTCGACACGGTTTCAATAACCCCTATTAAGATTGAAGAGATTCATGTTATGAAAGTTGTATTCTTCAAAAGGCATTTTAACAAGGTTTTTCACATGATCATCAAGGTTTCAAAACCTTTGTTGGAACCTAACAAGGTTTTTGAAACCTATGAATTCTCTAATAAGCTTTCATAGTTTTTCCTTTTTCAATATTCAAAAAGTGTCAAAAAGAAATATGAGATGGGAAGCCCACATGCACCAAATTTTAAGTGTGCCATTAATACTTAGCTACCACTCCTGAACATTAATTGTAGGTGCTTATATAGAGATTATTAGGTAAAATAATTCATTTTAACAAGTATTCATGAGAAAATTTGCATGCAACGGTAGAGCAAGATTGCAGGAGATCTATGAGCAGTGGTGTTACAACATTCAATCCTAACACAAAGGTATAGTAAAGTTCTCCTTGTCCTAGCAGATCATAAGGTAACTCAAGAAGAATTACTACAAATTTGGAAATTGAGTGCCATTTTAACAACCCCTACGATTCAATTGATTCATTTCCTAAGCTTGTTCAAATTATATTCACCATGAAGTATAAGTACTTAGGTTATGAACATTTGTCTGGTTCGTCAAGTACATTATTGAAAATTGGGGACACCAAACTAGAGTACATAAATTTGGATGAATTTTGAGAAATAATTGGGAAGGAAGATAGATCCCCAATTACTTAGAGACTTATTGAAAGTGGGTTGTTGCAAGCCACAACCTTTCCAGTGGTGGTGCAATGTACAAACTTAGTCCTAGAATGCATTAACCACTATGAATCCAATGCAAGAGAAATCAAGAAAAATGATAACATACTAGTTGTTAAGATAAATAAAGATACTTTTGCCTCATGTTTATGGTTCCCAAAAAGAGAGGTGTACACAGACTTTAGTTTTATTCTTTCTCATCAAGGTTTTCAAGAAAGAAAGGGGCAATACAAAATAGCATCACTCGGGAATGGTTTTCCACCCCCAAGAAAGGAAAGTCTCAATTGCCTAAAAGGATACATAGGACCCATTTCATAGGTCCACTGCTCTTGAGGAAGACTATAAGTTGCACCCTCTAAGAACAAGTTTTCATAGGCATCCATGTGATTGACACAATCACACTCCTCAAGTACAAACTCATCATAAAAAACATCATCAGTTGTACCAACATTTATCTTTACATTTTCATTTTCATTTTCATATACATATACATCTATGCTATCCTCATGTATACATTTAGTGACAACTTCAAAACCAAAAAAAGGGACAAAAGAAGGTGATAAATCAAACAAGGAAGAATTATCTTGTTCATCACTTATATCACCATCATATGCATGCCCAACACAAAAAACTACCTAAGCTAATTCATTTAATGAATCTCTTGCACACATATCTTCTTCTTTGTCAACACCATTGCAACAATCAACCGTGTCATATCCCACACTATCAAATTGGAAATCATCATTGATTTCTTCACTACAACTATCCACAAATGATTGTTCCAGTTGAAGATCACTGCACACATTGTCACCTTCCTTTGATATGGAAAGTTGGCTCTCTATCTCGACAGTTTCAAAATCAACAGAAGGCATGACATCAAATATTTCAGTCACTTCATCATACCTTGTAGCCTAGATTTTGTTCTTTCACTTTGTTTTTGCACACAAATCCTCTATGGGTTGTTCAAAAACAAGATCTTCAACATAGCAAGATTCATTATTATTGTCTTCTACTATACCATCCAGAATTACATTAGCAAGCCTAGAAAAAGTTCCATCACATAATTGAGATAGGTAATTGTTTCCATACTTACCTATCATTTCTCCAATCACTAAAAGCCACTAATATATAAATTCAACACAATGAGGCTTCATATCTTGTGGCGATGTACTCAGGCCTAGCTCAAGTCTTTCACAAAAGAAATCAATACACACTAATTCATCAAACATGTCTAACTTTGGTATAGAAAACAAATATTTCATGAATCTATTATGAAAACCATATGGGGATTCATCATCATATCTTTTTATATCACATAATGCATCAAAAGGTGACATGTATTCAACCGCAGGTTCAAATTCTTCTTCAAAAAAAATTTGACTATGCAAAAGCCTGTTGTCATATAAACACTCATTATTCACTTCACCAAACTGTCCCATGAATAGTACCTTAAGATCATGCCATGAACAAATAGAATACAAATTTGAATTACAAAACCAATCCTTAGTATCATTTTCTAAAGTTCTTACAACAAATTTCATGACAACATCTTCCTCTATTATCTAATGTTTCACCATCAAACTGGTGAAAACCTGCAGATGTTTTGATGATGATTCTTCATAACCTCCTCTAAACTTGGGCAGCTATTCATTTATTTCTCTTGGGATAGAGTGGAGATAACCTTGGATTTTACTAAAATCCAAAGGGTTATATCTTTCATTAGAGAATTTTTTTCTCTAAGGATATGATTGTGGTTCAGTCATGGAAGAATAGCTTGTAGAGGGGGAACCAAACTGTCTATACATATAAATTGCAAAATAAGATCTTTCACTCTATAACTATCTACTTTAGAATATCCAACTTCCTCAACTCCCTTTTCAAATAGTGCATTAAAGCACTGAATAAGGGACAATATTTACTAGAACATTATTATTGACCTTCATACAAATTACAACAATGGATAAATACCTAAAAACTATTGCAACCAAACTCTTTTGATGATGCAAAATTTTTTTGTAGATTCACCACCTCTTAAAAGAGGATAAGATCTTCAAGTAGCAAAAAGATCCTTCCAAGCTCTAGGCTATTTTTGAGTTCTCTCCACCAACAGAGCACCAAACTTCAAGAACACACCAGAAATGTTGCAACAAGTTACTTCTTCAAGTATGAAGGTCCTTGGGTCATTAGACCCAAAACTTCAAATCAACAAAGATCTTGACTCTCCCAAATAGATAAAATTGAGTATTGCCCAGCAGATTCACCAATCTATTGGTGTTTCCAATTGATTGTTTAGGTTTTCCTAAAGATTAACTACTTCTTGAAACAAAGAAAAGAGGTGCACCACAAATGGGATTAACCAAATGGGTATACCTAATTTTACTTAGTTGTTTCACTCAATTATGAGGGCTATAATGTGTAATTAACAATCAGAAAACAAATTTAACTAATATAACAATAAAAAGGTAGGTTTTAATATTCTAAAATGATGTGTACCTGTTGCAAAAAGTGCTTTCTCGGGCCTCACTGAGGACTCATTCGCCAAGTGGTGAATGGATCCCTACTAGGGTTCTGGAAAATTGATTTATGGGTTATGTTCTTCAATGTCTGCACTCCTAGATCCCAAGTGGTTAGCTCCCGAAAGTTGGAAATAAACTATGTAGCTTAGTTTTCGTGATCTTGCAAGAAAGATGACAACTTTTGCAACTTTTATTCTCCACTTGATCTTCAATCTAAAACTTGCAATCACACATCCAAGAGGAGAAAAATGTTGTGTTAGGGAATAGGGGTTTTCCTTAGTCAAACCCCATTTTGGTAATTAAACCTTATGATGAAATAATGAAACATGAAACATGAAACAATGATACCTTGGATGACAAATCTAAAAACTAGCATGAAGTGGTCTCAAAGAATGTAGGTCTTGATCACAACACTTGATATGAAACAACACCTTGAATATGGTTGAATTGGATCTTTAATGCTACATCAACATATTAGCTCAACAACATGCATGATGCACTATGCATTTGACACGATGAAATGGATCTTTGATTACTACAATAATCTTCAATAATCTTCCCTTGAATGCTCTATTATGCTCTCGTGAAGATAATATTATGATAACTTGAATTTGCTCGGTTGCTTCTATGAAACTATGTGAAATAGCCTTTTATTTATACTTTGTTAGCAAACAGATTGTCCTCTTCAAATAATAAGATACGACTCAAATATGCCCAACTATGAAGACAAATAAGTTACCAACAACTTCGGAGATCGCTATTGAATTAGTGATCGTCCTCTGAATTTTAGAGGTACAACTCCCTCTTATGATCTTCAATGAATTGAAACAACATGAAACAAAACTAAGGTGTGCTTTTAACCAGAAAGTTGTAAAGGCAAGCAAACATCTGCGCATAAAAATGACACAAATGTGAGAGTGATTTGGAATAAAAATCAAAGAAAATGACACAAAGATCATTCACTTAAACCTATAAATGATAAAGAGGAGGAAAGAAATTTATTCCCAGAAAATACATGAACAAAACAAGACTCAAAGATCTTGCAATGAACACATTCTCAATCTGATGTAACAGAGAACATATGAATGAATAATCGTGGATTCACAAAGGAAATCAACAATTAAAAAGAAGACAATTGAACAAAAAGATTAGAAATGTCTCCTTTATTCAAAAACATAAAACAAATCTCAAAGACTCTATCTCCCTATACAAAGATTAATTTCTGGAAAAAAACTCCTTTCCCCAGATGAGCAGCAAAAAGATCAATTAGTGTAATCCCCCAGCCTTCAAAGAGGCTCCCGTCTTTACAGCCAAAGATCCCCCTACTTAGCTTCAAATTACATATTTATAATTTTCACAGTTGAACCACCTGTTCAATTATGTGTAACTATTTCTTCAAGATCAATTACAAAGACAAACTTTCACCTCCCGTAATTATTTCTTGAAGTCAAATTACAATTTTATTATTTCTAGAGAACTTTTCAAATCCCCTCTTAGTTGCCTATAACTACTTCTTGAAAGTTTTATTTTCCTTCATTAATAAAGAAACTTTTCAACTTCAAGGGCACCGAGACTTTATATATATAAGCTCTTGACACCTGTCATGAAAATTGTTCCAACTCAATATATGTAAAATGGTTCAACCACGAATTCTATGAAGGAAGCTCAATTATGTTCCACTCTATACTTTGGATGTGTGTTAACGATCTTTCATTTCAATCTTATCATAAACATAAGCACAATTAATGTATTTCTAGTTCCCCTCAATAACATCCATAAGATCGTCGACAATAGCATCCCATTTCCTCATATCAATGATGCTTAATGCTCACAGGCACTTCTAAACTCCTTTACTTTCAATTTAAATGAATGGAACTAGTAATCAAAACATGAATGAAATCCATCCTTGAAATGGTGAAAGTGATTGGTATCTCTAGAGTCATTTACCAATTTTCAATTTATAAACTCCTTTTAGTGGCTTCAATGATAATTCCTACGAAGGAAATCGTGAAGAAATGCTTGATTTCCATGGTTCTCACCTCGGGCCTCAAACTCGTATTACTACCACTAAAAACACAGGCGTGAGCCATAAAGCTTTATTCGTATGAACTTATTAATATGAATAACACTCTTCTTGGGGTCTTGTTTATCATAGAGAACATATACCTATGCTTCACCATTTCGAGGGCTTATCATCTTCAAATTACCGTGTTCCATTCCAATCAATAACACATAAATTACAATCACTGTATTAATAGTTGGTGAATTCACTCAGAATGTTTAAATACCATAACAATTCTTCGTGCCTCCATATGAGAGTTACCCATTCCTTCACATATGCTCTTTTATTAAACTTGTTTCCTTAAGCTTCACTTTTAATCTTCATAGAATCACTGCCAACGAGAGAAAGAGAGATCATGAAGCTCTAGATGGAAAGTTATACAATTCTTCAAAACACCACTTATAGTATATTTGCTATGCAAGCAGACTTTTAATAGGTTTTGCTAACCTTCCCAAATGCCGCCTACACTTAAATTCTTCATTTGGTACCTTGTTGATAAAAGTGTGGCGGGATTTTAAGTGGCTCATTTAACTTCCCGAAACACCCCCTGTGTACTCACAACCAAGCAAAATGCTGCCTTATTCCTGATTTGCAGTAGATAACAGCTTGTAAACAAGGTCTTCTTCTTAATGATTTCCAATGTCCTAATATTGGCATGCTCTGATTAACTGCTCTTTCCTTTCAAAATAGTTATCTTACTATGGGTGCTTCCTCATTAAGATCCTTCGCACCATGATGATGACTTCATTTGATATCAACTCTACAATTTTCATCAATCGATCAGGGCTCCTTTATTGCCTTTAACAAAAACATTATGGGCTTGACCATGCTGCTCTTATCTGAATTCAACTTTCTCTCATTTGTTATTGAAGTCACAAACAAGACCACTATAAGACCTGAATATGAACTAAGCTCTCCTTTTTTTGATGACATAAACAATAATTGCTCGAACAACTCCATATGCTCTGTAGTTTTGATGGCATCAAATCCATCTTTTTTTGTGTCCTTAGTTTATAACTTAGGAGAATTAACACTTTCTGTTTTGAGAAAATCCACAATAACTTTCATCCGGGCTTTTAATTAGCTAAGTTGCCCTTGTAGAATACCGTTTACACATTGGAATGAGCACAAGAAAGAAAAATAATTGTGCTAGGGTGTGTAGATTAATAAGTCAACCCAACCTTTGATAAACATTCAGTGCCTTTACTAAACCAATTGCATATTGTATCCATTCCTCTATATGCATGGACTTGTCCACCCTTTGCATCCAATATTCACCAACATCATAATATACCTCTGCTAATGTCAAACTTTGATGCATTATTGTGTCGAATTGAATATGTGGCAATGAAGATCATCATGTAGACACATAAAATGTACTAATTGATGCTACACACTTGATCTCGATTACTAACACCGTTTCATCCTAAATCATCCCTCAGTCTAACCATTTAATCGAATACCCTTATTTGATTAAATTCATCAATTTTCCTCCCTTAATTAAATAAATCATTTATCTGATTAAGGCATTCTCTCTTGTTAATTAAATCAATCAATCTGATCTAATTAACCCTATTTCTTTATTTAATTAAATAATTCTTTTTATTTGATTAAATATCTAAGGTCATCTTATTAAATTAAATAAATTAAACTTTGTTTGATTTAATCTAACATCATCCCCTTTAGTTAAATAAATCAAAATCTTTATTTAACTATGTCTAAATCATTCTCCTCTCAACTTTGATTTATTTAAATCCTAAAATCTAAGTCAAAATTGTCAAATCACCTAACCTCCTCTTATTTAATCAAATCCCAATTAAATATAATCTTAATCCATGTCCCATCCTCTAGCTTTTTCCACTTGCACATGAAAATACATTTAATTCATTTATTAAATCCTTATTTTCTCTCAACATGGCATAAAAGAGGAATATTCCTCTAAATTTGAAATCCTTCCAAGTGGACTTTGTCCTTCCAACAAGAAATTCATTCCTTCTTACATGTCCTTGTGCATTAAGCCAAGTGGCATTTAAGACATTCTTTTTCCCTCTTACATGTCATTTCACTATTTTCAAATTCCACCTAATTGCATTTATGGGAAGATTCATCAAAATGTGCACATCCTTTGCCCATTCACATCTTGACAACTAGCATTTGGCCATTGGTTGAAAGTTAGTCCCACATTACTTCATTTTGGGCATTTCTCCATCTTGTCTTTCTATAAATAAGAGGTTTAACTCCTCATTTGATCATCCACAATTTGACGAAACTTACTATACTCAATTTCATCTTCAAGCATTAGCCTTTTCGTCAATTTCATCAAGGCATAGCTAGGTTATTGTAGGTTTTCTCCATGGAGTTCATTTGAAGCAATCACCAAGTGGATCAATCATCACCAAATTATCAAAAGTTTGCATAGGAGTTGGGAAAGGGCCAATTTCCACATCAAATTTGCACCAACTCTGCCATAAGATCAAGAGTTTGCATGTTTTTAATAGGATTTGATCTATCTCCTTGCTTTTTCATTGTGTTCTTGTTTTTATTCCTATTTTGAGCATTGCTAATGGATTTTATGGGGAAATTTGATCTTGGCTTGCATTTCAATCTTCTAATGTGTTTGTTTGTTGTGTTTTGTAGGTGCTAGGATCTTGGTTCTACATTTTGGCGCTAGAAGGAGGGAAAATCTCACGTTTAGATCATGTTTTTATCAAAAATTCTGTGTTTTTTTCTGTTTTTGTGTGTCTACATGGAAGTGCACCACTAGTAGACCAGCATCCCAGTACAGAACCACTAGTATTCCAGCGTCGCCATATAGCACTGCTTCAAACTTCAAACTACGACACTTTGTCTTTCCCACCCAGGATTCAAATTTTTTAACTCCGTCACTGGGTCAATTTCGGGGTCGCTGACTTTTTTAAATTCCAAACTACACCGTTGGTGAAAAGTGCAATGCAATCATGCTCTTTGTTTTCCTGTAGAGCGACGCTTGTAGAATTAGCATCGCCATATAGCACTGCTAGATCCCTTAAACTGCACCGCCTGTGCAGACTCCACTGCTGAAAGGAAGTAAAAAGTGAAATCTCAATATTTTTTTTATGACATGTTCTTTTTTAATTCTGATCATCTCGATTATTACTTACTTTCCTGACCTTTGTTTTGCAGTTCTAATTGGTTTTTTCTAGGTTGGTCTAATCAAACTGAAGGAGAAAGACAAGATTGAAAGAGGCATAATGGCATCATTCTCTCATGATACCAAGTGTTTTTGAACACTTTAGTGTTTGTTTAACACTCTTAGAGAATTCACAATTTCTCTTAAAAATTTGTTATCTTTCATGTGCTTAGGACCTACTAAATTTCTTTTAGGCTCTAAAAAGAACATTTAAATTTTTGCTACAAAGGGCTTAAAAAGAACTTAGGACAAACTCACTAGATTTGGTTGAGGATTAACAATTGAACAAAACAATTTCCATATTTCATTTTGGTGCACTAAAAAGAATCAAATCATTGCTTTGTGGATTTAAAATGAACATATGCTTCTTTGTTTTGTAATCAATT
>VDFB02105785.1:279713228-279762994 GCA_007258455.2 Sequoia sempervirens | reverse complement strand
GAATTTCAATGTTGCCATTGTAGTTGGCATTAAAGCTGGTACCTGCAACATTGAAAATTATCCTTATATAAGAATTCCCTCCATCTTGTTGATTGGCTTGTAACACTCTTGATGGTGGCTGTATGAAATCTAATTATGATTCCTCTTCTACATTAGAGGGTTCATATCCTTGATCTGACCCTTCTGAATTATTAGAATCAAAATCACTAGCTTCCATATTCAAAATTCCCAGACACCATCTTCAATAAATTTATCTAGATCATCAGTAATAGTCTGCAAAATTGGCCACCAGTTCAAGTTCATTTTGCTTTCATAATACTTTATATCCGTAGAGTTCAGCCATTCCTTGATACCATCAAGGGAAGATTGAGGAATGGCGTGAATTCAGAGTACATCCCACTTGAAGTCTTTGAAAATAATAGCCATATCAAAATCCTTTTTCCCAAGTCATACTCTCTCAAGGTTAACAATCTCAATCTCACTAATAGTGATTACTAAGAAAGGTAATTCCACCAACTCTACCAAAAATTTTACCATAGGAACAATAAAAGCAAAGGATTTGAAAGGAACTCCATGAAAACCAAGCTCTCTAAATGGTATATAAAACTCTAGTTCAAAATATTTTAGATGAGGTTGCTCCCATAGCTCTCTTACTCGCTTGAAAAATCCTTGAAACTATGTATTGATTTTATTTTTCTTGTTCCTCTCTTGTTGTTCTTCCTTAATTTCATTGGTGCAGGAGCACCTAGGAAGCAATAGAGAGCACACTAGGCAAAATGTGGAAGTATAGAATGAGTTTATGGCTTAGATGTATGCCTTCAGGCATTTTTGTGGTTGGAATGATGTTTTCTAATAAGGTCATGTTGACCATGGGCGAGAAACAAAAAGTTTCTAGTCCAAAGTTTAGGAATGGAGGTTTTTGCAATTATTGACATTTTTTGCAAAAACATGCTCCTTTTGTGTTTGAGTGGCCAAGAAGAGCCCATTGGAAAAATAACTGTTGAGAAAGCATATTTAAAGGTTTCCTCGACCTTTGTGCAAGGTTGAAAGTACGTTTGTAGCCTTTATATAGTTCTTTCAATCGTTTTCTTGTCTCTTTGTAAATATTTTGGTTTCTTTGTGCTTGCTAGCCTGAAATAGGCAGTGTTGAGTAAATGGGGTGCTAGAGCAATTTTCCACCATACAAACCGTACAAAATTTTGAAAACAGTGCCTAGATGCCATGCTTGTACATATGTTAGTTGGTAGGTTTTGTTTGAGTGTAGGAGTTGCTAGCAAAGTGATGCCCTAGGCGAGCCAGTGCAGGTCCGGCTAGGAAAAACTTGTTCTGCAGGTCACAAATCTTGCATGGGTGCTGAGCCATTGAGGATTTTTTTCTTGGAGGAGGTAGGGTGGTGTGTTACCTTGTTACTACATGAAGGAGGAGGCTCCATCTATCCATTTGGTGTGTAAACAAATTGGAAGTTTGCTAACTATCAAGGGAAGGCTTAAAACCCTAGTTTTTGCTCCATTTCATGTTTGAGCTTTGTACGGACAGTGGAAGGCTGAGACCTCAAGAATCTTTGAGTGTTGTCCATGTGAAACAAGAACCTTGGAAAAAGAGTGGGAAGTCCTTTTGATATTTGTGAGTTCTAACCTGTTTTGTAGGTGAAGGAGACCTAATAGGGGCTCAAGGGCTACTAGCCTTTCAAACCCTAGCTAAAGGATTGGTGAGAGTGATGGGAAGTTGAAGTCTTGGAGGTTGTTCAAACACCTTTGGAGGATAGTTTGAAGCCTTTTAAGACTTATCACTACCCCTGCAAGAGTTGATGGAGTGTTGAGGAAGATTGGTCTTTAGTATAGTGTAAAGGCTAAGGAAGAGTTGTTGCAATGAACCAAGGTGGACTTGGTGGTTGGAGTTTGTTATAGAAGAGGGGTTGGTCAAACAAACCAGGGGAACCTAGTCATGAGTAGGGACCTATAGGTTAGATTGGTGAAGCAAATCACCAAGGAGGTCTTACAAGGAAAGGCCTAGAGCAGGAATCAGTGATTGATTCCTCCAACCCCTCTCCCTATCAGATTGGTATCAGAGCAAGCAAAAGATTTGGGATTGATCTTGTATGTCAGAGACAGAGTCTAGTGGTTCTAGCATCATGGTGACAAATGCTGAATTGGCCAAGAGGGTTGAAGAAATAGAGGAAGACAATAGGGTATTGAGAGAGAAGTTAGACCAACTTGAGCAAGCACTGAATGTTATGCGGTTTGATGGAAGAATAGAAAAAGAAGAAGAGGTTGCAGAGGAGGATAGAATCCCTGAACTTGACCCTATATTGAAGGAGGATCCCTTCTTGAAAGCATTGAAGGCTTTGAGTGGAAAAGCACTTGAAGGAGTACCATTGTTTAGTGGAAAGATGGAGGCTGATTTAGTTATGGATTGGATAGAGGGAATGGAAAACCATTTTGAGTGTGATGGAGTCATTGAAGCACAGAAGGTAAAGGTGGCTAAATCAAGACTAAGAGGTTCTGCCTTAACATGGTGGAAATTCATTTAGATAGAGAGGGAGAAGGAAGGCAAGCAACCTATCTCTACTTGGAAGGGAATGGTTGCCAAGGTGAAAGAAGCATACCTACCTGAAGACTATGAAATTCAGTTGCATAAGAGGAGACAGAGTTTGAGGCAAAGAGATCAGGATGTGAGTTCTTATATTGAGGAGTTTCAAAGACTTTTCATGAGGTCCAATGTCACAGAGGATGAAAGTATCAAGGTGGCAAGGTATCTCAATTGTTTGAAGTGGAACATTCAAGAGGAGATGGTTCTCTTAAGCCCCAAAACAGTGCACCAATGTTATCAATTGGAATTAAAGATTGAAGAGAGGAGTAAGAGGAAGAAAGATCAAACTTCTAAGGGCAGAGGCAAAGGCAGAGATCAAAGAGATCAAAGAGGACAGCGTGGTGGCTACCAAGGTAGAGGCAATGACCAAAGAAACCAAGGAGAGTCAAAACTCACAAAGCATGGAGGTGAAACATCTACAAGAGGTGGATATAACAGGGGTAGAGGACCTCAAGGAGGTTCAAATAGAGGAAGAGGAGCAGGTAGGCAGGAGCCTTTCCTTGTATGTAATGTACTTAGGCCTTTCCTTGTAAGACCTCCTTGGTGCTTTGCTTCACCAATCTAACCTATAGGTCCCTACTCATGACTAGGTGCCCCCGGGTTTGTCCGACCAACCCCTCTTCTATCATTCATCAAGATCATACATTGACCTTCTTGCCCCCTCCTAAAGTTTGGACCACATCCATTACCTCCACATAAAATGGACATCCTTGGTCTTCATGGTTCCCACACCGATATGGTTATGCAAATGAAAATGAAGAAAAGTAATCATCTCCTTATCCATTAGCTGGAAGAATGCATGCTTAATGTTTTGATACATGATATCAGCTCTCTCTTCGCTCTCATGGTTGAATATCAAAATCCAGTATGGTGGGCCTCCAGAGTTCTAGTCATCTTTCTTCCTCTTCCACCAAATGTTGTCCTAATCCACATGTTTGCCAATTGGCTTTGTTTTTGAAAGCTGAAGTTTCTCCTGAGTCACTAGTGTAGCTCTCTCTACCTTTCCAAACTCTTTCATTGCTACAGATCGTCTTTGGGATTTAGTCATTTGTACCACATGGTTGATGTGCTTTGAATCCTTGCATCTAAGGGGTTTAAAACCTTAGGGGCCTTAGATAAGAAAAATAAGTAATGTTTTTCTTTTCTTTTTATGTGAGGACCTAGTAGTGAGATAAAAGAGGATTGTATAGAAAAATGAAAAAAGAAGACATTAAAATTCATGGACCATACTATATCACCTACATGCTAGCTAACAAGGACATGAATGTAGTAGATTTAGGTATGATAGGGGTATTGCAAGGTATATTTGAGGAATATATAAGAATGAAGAAGAATTCAATGGATCAAATTAGTGTCAAATGTTTTCCTAAAATATCTCCCACACCCTATTAGGGAATTTAATCATTTCTAAGCATTTTCCACGTCCTATGGGAAAGTTTGAGGAGGCTCCAATAGTTGAGAGTTTAATGAGTAATTATAACTTCTTTCCATGCAATCATGATTAGTTAGAGAACATATAGGGAAACTTGATGAGCTATGCAACAAATGAAGAGAATATAGGGTATTTTGACCTAGTCTTAAGCATCTCCAAGCATCTAGGAGATATTGAAGGAGTCTTGGCTGATAGATAGGGTCGAGGATAGAAGTTTTATTTTTGGTTACATTGACATCATGTAGGACATCCATAGTCTTATTCTTGGTTACGTTGACATCACAAAAAATTATATATGATGGAGTAGAATGTAGCTCTACCTTTGTCAGTTCCATGTTAAATTTTTATTATATATAGCTTGCTAGTGTAGGAATTCTAAGACAAACAATCATGGTAGGGCCATTCTTAAAAGATTTCAAATAATAACCTAGTGAACCCATATACTCTTATGACTATATATACACAAATCTAGATTAAACTTAGAATTCATTAACTTTAAGTTCTCTTTATTCTATATTACCTCAGTGAAAGTTTGAGCAAATCTACTCACACTCGGAGGTGTTTCCTTGAAACCTCCAACAACACCATGTTCAACATCCAAGATCACATATTAAAATACCATTCGTAAAACAATGCTATTAACACATGTAATAAATTTATAATTGTTTACTAACTTTACATATCCTACTGATAGGTGTACTACAAAAATAAGTAGATTGACTGGTGTACCCAGGGTCAACACTGTGACCCTGCAATTTTATTAAAATAATAAAACTAAATTAGTTAATCTTGCATTTCACAATCAAAATTTAATAAACTAAATTCAATGAACATGTTGAGTTTTACCTGACTGTCAATACCATATGCATCATGCAGAATGTCAGCATCCCTCTCCATCCCCGTAGATGCATATGGATCAGGCTACATAGAAGCATATGGATCCTGCGTCGCACCCTCCTGAGGGCTGGTAGGGTCATAGGAACAAGTGGCTCCGCAAGATCGACACACATGGCCTCGAAGGCCACCACTTGAAGACTCCCATGGATTACGCTGTACAATGGGGCTAGTGTGGTGGATGATACTCTAAGTCAAGGATGTGATCACCTGCAAAGTCTCTACATCAGCACTCTCCTTTGCAACTACAGGCATCGCAATCTACTCACGAGGTGGCCTAGCGAGAGGTCGTCTCCCCTGTCATGTAGGATCTGGCTGTGCACCGGGCCTATCCTGTGCAGACCCCCCACCTCTCCCCTGAAACTCCCTCATATCAAAATAATTCAGGATTTGGTTCAATACAAACAGTATAATTTCCTAAGAAAATATTGGGGGACTTCACAGTTATTGCACGGTGGGTAATCAAAGACCATATACCATCTGTCATAAAAACGGTTCCTAATCTCTTGGTGGTGGCACCAATGAATGGGAAACCTCTTTGCATTGAGGGTGAGATTTTGGTTTGTTCTAGGGTCAGTGAATAGAGAGCATAAATCACCTTTAGTAATCTTTAAATCTTTTACTTGTTTATATGATAATTTGTCTGCATAGTATGCCCTCGATGTTTGCCTCCTATTTTTCCATCCAGATATTTGTTGAGTAATTGCATCTACATTTCTTAACAAATCCTTCAATGAATCTACTAGATGTATTTTTTCTGTGGTTGAAGAATTTTGATCACTCAACCTACTAATAAGATCCTCAACTTCTTTTCTATTGTTTTCAATTTCACTCCTCAAATTTTCTTGAGTGCCAAGAGGGTATTGAGAGAATGGTGGGGGAGGTTGATTTTGTTGTTGAGGCTAATTTGGTTGAGGATTTTCCTCCTCTTGTTGAGGATTTCCTACAAATTAAAAAAAAGCATTCATTTCTAAACTAAAACAAACAAAATCAATTTAAAACTAACAAATTCAAAACAAATACCAAACAATACTTACCTCTTGCATCTCTTCATCGTCGTGGCACCATATTTGTGAAGAAATCCAATTTTTGTTGATGAATTTTGAAGAAATCACCTCTCCAAGAACGCGAGCCCGTATAACAGGGTTTTTGGCCATGGGCGGAGCTAAAACACAGAAAAAACAAAATGAGAAATGATATTTGGATTCATTTTTTTTTTTGCTTTTAAAAAGACATAACGTGAACGCGTTATAACGTGAATGTGTTATGGCTTGTTTTTTTCTTGTTTGGCCACAAAAGTGTGACCATCTTGGTGCACTTACCCATACATATACATATACATATACATATATATATATATATACAAATATATATTTATATATATATATGATAATTAAATAGAGGCTGATTTGTATATCTGCTATGCAAAGTATTATGGGCCGATTAATACATATGTTATGCAAAAAATTAAAGGCTGAACCATATGCAAGTAATGTGCAATAATAAAGGCCAATATGGGAATTGAACCATAGTCGATGCTATTGAAATGCATCACTATTTTTATAGCAGTGAATTATGAAAACTTAGAACATATCCAAGATGTAAAGCGATGAAATTTGAACCTACTTCATAAAGTGTTTTGAATGCATATTATATGGAAATAGCAATAGCATGAAACGTGCCAAGTCAAATCAAGATTGGAACACTATAAAAGGGGATTCAATTCATCTTTTCCCTAGCAATGAAATAAGCTACGGCCAAGTTGACCTTGCTTGTGTGTAGTCTGTGCATATAAGACTATTTCAATGAGTTAAATTGTGCCAAAGAGATAGGGAACTTGGTTGCAACATGGTGTCAAAATATGAAAGCTCTGTTTTCTATAGAAGTCCATTTTAGATGCAAGTCGATTGTCATCATTTGGGCATGTGCACATTGAATCAATTTTTAGCTGTTGTCAATTAAAAGGGTCGATCTATAGGATAGTATGTTGAGTTTACACTTAGATTTCTACCACCTTTCAACTGTATGTAGTGAGATGACCTGCATGAAGAAATATTTTGATCGACATGCCTTTTTTGTAGGCTATAATGTCTCAATATTTTGTATAAATAGAGAGGCCAGTTCTCTCATTTGGAACACATTAATTTTTGCAATTCTATTCTGCTACAAATATTATGAGAGTTGTAATTTGTGAGAGCTAGAGTTACTTTGTGAGAGTATAGTGTTATTTTGTGAGAGTATAGTGCTATCTTGAGTAAGAGACTACAGTGAAGAATTGTTGTGAGTTGGTAAAATAAGCTAGCATGTTGTAGATTGAAAGGTTGTGCATTAAGTCGGTCAATTTGTTAAGTGTATTACAGGCACAAGGATCTAGTCTTCTCTTATTTGTGTTTATTTATGAAATATTGATATTTGAATGCTTTATTTGAATTGCTTGAGATTACTTGCATTTGGGAATCATAACATTTGCTTTGGAAAAAAAAATAAGATATTTTATGCTTTTCTATGAAAGTGCTTGTATTTACTCCATAATAAGGAGATTGTTTGTCATAAGTATTGTGACCAATGACATAGTATAGGTTAACTACATCCGATCCATATGAATTCAAGGCATATTTAATCCACTATATATCAGTCTCAATAAGATCATCCAATATAAATTAAACTAAGAATCCATTAAAACTAACATATTAAATCATGAAAGCTTCAAAAACACCTATTCTAATCTATTAAAACTTATTCTAGATTAGAGGAATGGTGTCGCATTGACGTGGAATGGTGACCCTTTTCCAATCCCTTGAATAATGAGCTTGTTTCGTTTGATTCTATTGAAGAGAATCAACAAAACTGATGAAAGATATGTGATAAAACGTGATTTAAATGCTAAATCAACATGATGAATGCTAAGATGATCGATATGGGTGTATGCAAATCTACTCTAAATGTATGTAAGCTTCAAAATATTAAAACCCTAAATATTAAATATGCTAAATGTATGCACCTATGTTATCATGGAAGCCATTAATAGATGCTTTAAGCTAATGATGCAAGTAAATTAAGCAAAAAGGATGCTAAATAAGTGCTAAATATGAGTGCAAGTGAAAGTTATTTTAACATCATAAGTTTGCTCTTAAAAGATGGATCCATTTGTCTCCAAATAGTGACCTATTTATAGAAGGACAAATGAGAAATGAAGGGTTAAGATTAAAAAATTCAATCAATGGCCAAAATTGGAGGAAAGATGAAACATGGATCAAGGATTCTCATCAATGGATGAGAATCAATGATCACATGGATCAAGAAAAGAATCAAGGGTTCATATTATTCCAAACAAACAAACTTTCAAAACTTGCACAAGAAGTCTTGTTGAAAGTTTGTTGTAAGGAAGAATATTCCTTTTTTTTAGAAGAGTGAAGAAAGAAAACATTCTCAAAGAATATTCTCATGGGTGAAGAAAATTAGATATTTAGTTAATTAAATCTAAATTAAATTGTGCAAAGGGGAAGGAATGTGCAAAGGAGGAATATTCCTAAGGAATATTCCTTTGCAAGTGGGAGAATTAGATTTAATTAGTAATTTGATAATTAAAACAAAGTTTCAAATATGCAAATTAGGGGAATTATATTATATTCATTAAATAATTGATTTAATGGAGATCAAATGAAAAAGCAATGGATGGGATTGATTTGATCTATCAATGGTCACAAATGAAAGGAGGATGAAACATGGATCAAGGATTCTCATCAATGGATGAGAAACAAATGTCACATGGATCAAGAAAAGATCAAGGGATCACAATCATGCAAACAAACACACTTTGCAACAACTTTAAAAAGTTGTTTCAAAGTTCATTTGGAATAATCATTACCTTTTTTTGGAGGAAAATAGGAGTATATTCCTTTGGAATATTCCCTATGCAAGTGGATGAGAGGGAAATTAGCAATTTAGTTAATTAAAACTAAATTTGAATGTGCAAGATGAGGAATGTGAGGATATTCATTAAATTATTGATTTATTTAATGAAAAGGGGATGCAAATATGATATTTAATTAAATAGTTTAGGTTATTTAATTAAGTAAGAGGACTTAGGGTAGAAATTAAATAATTTGCATTATTTAGTTAAAAATTGGATGAAATGTCAATGTGAGAGGGGGTGAATTAACCTAATTAGGCCAATTATATTAATAGGAGAAAATAAGGCATTTAATTAAATAATTAGGCTTATTTAATTAAACAAGTGAAAATAAGATGGATTTTAGGATGAAGTGATGTTAATATATCAAATTCAAGTGTGTATATCATTCAAGACATTTTTAAGTGTCTACAAGTATAAATATACTAGATATGATTAAAAAATGATAGCTTGAGGGTTATTCATAGCTAAGTTATTTGATTGAATTAGATAGCTTGTAAGTTACACTTGGGATTTTGTTATCCATTGAAGGGAGGGTAACTTGTATTTATGCTTTATGGGTAGAAATACCATTAAGTTTGCAGGAAAGGGAATATAATGTTTCTAGGGTTAAAGATTACCCATTGGAGGAAATACCTATGCATAGTTTATAGTGGCATAAATTCAAATCAAGCTTGAGTAGTGTATGCGAGTAGGATGACCATCACTTGAAGTACTGAGTGAGAGTTCACTTTGGCCAAAGTAGTGTGTTAGCTTTTGGTTCCACTGTCAACTCACCGTGATCCATTTATGCATGCTAGTTCCAGATTGTAGGGTTTACAAGTTCTAGTCATGTAGGACACAACACTAAGCTCATAATGGTGATTGTTACAAAGTTACTCCACCAATCTCTTCGTCAAAGATTAGGTCCATCTATCGTATGATAGATGTGTGGGGGACTGCATATGAGTCTATGGTTGGCGGAAAAGCACTTGAGTGATGTTTCTCCTCATCAACAAGCGGCATAAAACCAAGATTTGAAAGGAGGTTCATGGACCATCTATATCTATTGCTTTGAAGCTGAGTTGAGCTATGTATGTACTTTACATACACATTCTTTGAAATATTGTAATATGTGAATTATTATATTGGAATGGAATCAATGTTGATTATTGTTATGACATCTATGTTCATGTGTTCCCTATAAAGAAAAGAATTTTTTTATGGCAATGGTTAAGTTACATAGTTTGAATTTACTTGCAAAGTGAAAACTTAGGAAAATTTACTTTAGTGAACAGTTGGTATGTTACACCTAACCTAACTATAATCGTAATTGATCCTTGACCCTAATTGAACCCTAACAATAATTCTAATTGAATATTAACCCTAACCTTAACTCTAAGCCTAAGCCTAACCATAACCCTAATTTAACTCTAATCCTAACCCTATCTCTAACCTTGATTGAATTGTAATCCTAATGCTAATTATAAGTGATTCCTAACTATATTTCAACACTAATATATATCTTAAACCTAATTGAATTCTTTCCCTAATCATAACCTAGCTTTGATTGAACCTTAATTGAACCCTAATCATAAACTTGATCCTTAGTAAACCCTAACACAAAATGAGCACTTATTAAACTCTAACCCTAACCCTAATTTAACCTTAACCCTAGCCCTAATCCTAATTGAATTCTAACCCTAACTTTGAACACTATTTTAATCCTAACCTAACACTAACCCTTATATTGATTGAATCCTAACTCTAATTGAATCTTAACCCTAATTTATCTCCAATCCTAACCCTTTAATTGAATACTAAACCTAACTCTGATTATAACCCTATTTGAACCCCAATTGTAACCCTATCCCCAACCTTTATCATAAAATCATAACACTAATTGAACCCTCATCTTAGCCCTAATTGATGCCTAACCCTAATTGAACACTAATTTACAGGAACCCTAATTAAATCATAACCCTATTTGTACCCTAATCCTAATTGAACCTAGATTGAATTGTACCCTAAACCTAATCCTAACTCTAACCCTAATTGAACTCTAATATTAATCCTAACTTTAATGGATGGTTAACCTATTTGAACACTAATTTAACCTAATCTTAATTAAATTCTAACAATAATTATACCCTAAACCTAACCCTAACCCTAAATCTAATTGGACTCTAATCATAATTATACCCTAATTATAGCCCTAACTGCAATCCTAACCCTAATTTGATTCTAACCATAATCCAAATTAAATTCTAACCCTAACTTTTAACACTAATTTAATCCTAACCCTAACATTAACCTTTACACTAATTAAACCATAACTATAACCCTAAATCTAATTGTATCCCAACCCTAATTGATCCTCATTCTTAACCCTTTAATTGAATACTAAACCTAACTTTGATTGTAATCCTATTTGTGCCCTAACTATAACCCTAGCCCCAAGCTTTATCATAGAATCCTCACCCTAACCCTAATTGAATGTTAATGTACACTAACCCTAATTAAATTTGAACCCTGGTTGTACCTTAACTTTGATTGAACACCAATAATAAACCCGGCCCTTATTAAACCCTAACCAAATAGATCCATAATTGAACCCTAATACTAACCCTAATTGAACACTATCCATAATTAGACTCTAACCATAATCAGAATTAAAATCTAACCCTAATGTAACCCTAACCCTAATTAGATCCTAACTGTGAACCAATATCCTATACCTACAATAACACAACAAATGAACACATTAATAAGATCAAATGCAAGTTAGAATAGAGATTCCTCAAAAATCCATTTGAATGCAAAAGAAAAGGAATGAGATGAACACAACAAACTTAAAACAAAGATATCAAATCCTATTCTAAAACAAAGCAAACTCTTAATCTCTTGAGGGAGTTGGTGCCAATTTGATGTGAAAATTGGCCCTTTCCCAACTCCAATGATGTGATGAAGATGATTGATGATGAAGAGTGATCCACTTGATGAAGACCTCCAATGTGCTCCAAGATAAAAATCTGCATAACCTAGCTAAGATTGGATGAGATTGGATGAAAATTGCTATGAATTTGAGTATAGTAAGTTTACTCAAGTTGTGGATGATAAAATGAGGAATGAAGCCTCTTATTTATAGAATGTCAAGTTGAAGAGATGTCCAAAATGAAGCAATGTGGGACTAAAGATCCACCAATGACAAGGTGCCACTTGTCAAAATGTGAATGGATGAAGGATGTGTAAGTTTAGAAGAATGTGTCAATAAATGCATATATTTGAAATTTGAAATTGTTGAAATGCCATGTAAGAGGGAAAGAAGGTGCATTGAACTTGGCTCAAGGCAAAAGGACCTTTTGGGTGGAGTAAATGCCTTGCTAGAAGGAAAAAGTCCACTTGGATTTTGAATTCAAATTTGAGGAATATTCCTTTATTATGCCTTTTGAGAGAAAATAGAGATTTAATAAATGATTAAATCTATTTTCTTGTGCAAGTTGCAAAAGCTAGAGGATGGGACATGAGAAGAGATTAAATTAATCAAGGTTAATTAATTTAATGAGAGGTCAAAATGACGTGACATATTGATTTAGATTTATGGATTGATTTAAATCAAATATGAGAAGAATATGATTTCAAGATTAATTAAATAAAAAAATTATTTTATTTAACCAAGGAGATGAAGTTAGATTTAAACTAAATAAGGTTTTAATTTATTTAATTTAATGGACGAACTTTAGAGATTTAATCAAATAAAATTGATTATTTAATTAAATAGGGATAATTAGATCAGACTGATTGATTTAATTAGCAAGAAAGGATGACTTAATTAGATAAATGATTTTCTAATTAAGAGAGGAACATTGATGAATTTAATCAAATAAAGGTATTCAATTAAATGGTTAGACCGATGGATGATTTAGGATGAAACGGTGTTAGTGGTTGGGATCAGATGTGCAATGTCAATCAGTACATTTTCTATGTCTACATTTTCCCCCTCTTTGAAGCAGTGCACTCATTGTGTGGGTTCAAAGAATAAACAGTCTCAATCAAAAGCCAGTTTTTTTTTTTTCTGATTTTAAAAATTGCCTCACTGCTGCCCCAATGAAGGAAATTATGGTAAGATATTGCCCCCTCGAGAGATTGGATGAAAATTCTGATTTTTGGGGTGATCTCACGAAAAAAAGGACAAGGTGGCCGACAGGTCCAAAAAGGATCCAAGAGGTCAAACAATGAGGTAAAACGCCAAAAAAGGGTGTGAAATGACCTTCAGATGGATGAAAACGGGTTCGGGGGACCTAGACCTCTTCTGGATGGCTAAACAGGGTAAAAAATAGGCTTAAATAAGCCTTAGGAGGCCACTTCCAATTCATTTGGACACATAGCCTTCAAAGATTTCACAATTTTGAGCCTTGATACCCTGACGAGATGGCACAACGACAGCTCCCGTTGCATATCTTCGACTGAGTATAGACGTACTAGCGACCTCCTGGCATTGGGGCACTAGTATGTGATCCTTACTTGAGCTTCATTTTTCATTTTACATGTTCATTAATTGCATTTAGAACTAGGTGTCTTGCAACGGTGCTAAATAGCACCGCTCAAATTTCAAACTGGACCGCTCGGTCTTTTAAACTGGACTGCCATCACAAGATGGACCATCGCGGTGGAGTTTGGAGTTTGGGAATAGACTTCAAACTCCAACGCATTTGTGAGATGGAGCGCTAGATTTCAAACTCCGACACCATGTCAGACTTTAGAATTAAGGTTTGGAATGCTTAAGCAAAGTGCACACCGTGGTGTAGTTTGGGATTTGAAGGTGCCAGCGTCGCTGTTTGCAAATTTCAAACTGCGAAGCCTTCATAGTTTGTAACATTGGGTTAGTTTCTTGATTGCTCGGGATAAATTTTCTTGATGATTTTAACATGGTGACCTTTCCTGATGCAGGAGGTGGTGAGGGAGCTCTATTCTCGTGAGCACAAATTGCGGGAGATATTCAGCTACTTGTGAGATCTGACTGATAGGGAGTAGGATTAACTTCAAGAGATGGAGCTATGGTACATTGCCTACGTAGCACCTGTGCGGACCCATCTTGGCATGATGTTTGTGCTTGTCGAGAGATGGCATAGTGAGACATCGTCCTTTCATCTTCCCACTGACGAGGCCACCGTTACCTTGGAGGATGTGTGGTGCATCTTTATATTGCCGATACATGGTCGACGAGTTATTCATGATATGGATGCCAAACGGGATGCATGCCATGCCATTATGGCCATAGATGAGATCATGTTTTGTGAGGGCCAAATAGAGCTAGAGTTCCATAGGACTCTCACATCACCATTCCATCTAGTGATTGCTGCCATCATTTCAGGTCTTGTCGCTCTAGATCGACGAGGTCGGTACTTCAGTCCTGGCTGGGGACTTTGCTGGGAGCAGATGGTTCGTGACAGGCCAGTCCGTTTTGCATGGGGTCTTGTTCTTCTTTCCTCCCTTTACAGGGATTTACATGAGTATGCATATTTTGATGGCAGGGCACTTGATGCAGGTGTCACGCTCCTTCATGTGTGGGCGTGGGAGCATATATCCATTCTTCAATTGCGAGTTGTTCCAGTGCCGGTCGGGCCCAATGATCCAGTGGTTTGGAATTACACGGGTGGTGTGTCCTTCACACACACAGGTGAGCACGAGATCCCTCACTGGAGGAGGGTCATTAATGAGATGACGGTGTTCACATGGCACCCATACCTTGGTCGGCTCGGCTGGGCCGATGACGTACAACAACTGTTCTTTGCTCGCTAGGACCGGTGCAGGGGCGGGAGCACACTATGATCGAGAGGTATCTGCTGGGATGAGTTCAGTGTCAGTTTGGGGAGGTACATGATAGGCCAAATGATGACTACGTGGCTATTTTTCCTTGCACAGTATCGCAGGGTGCCTGGGGGTGATACATTCCTGCCTCTAAGGCAGTGGATAGTTTCAAGCAGCTGGTGGCCCGACCATGGGCATATGATCAAGGGGTCACAAATCTAGGAGTGACTCAGGCGTACAGAGATTGGTTCTGACTGCCTCTATGTTTGAAAGTTCCAGGTGCACCCTTTGTTTGACGGAGAGCCAGGGGGAGAGGGGCAGGTCAAGGATGAGGAGGTGGCGGTCCTCCAATAGGACAACCATCACAGAACCAACCATCATAGGTCCAGCTAGCATTGGTCCAACCAGCATAGGTTCAGATGGATCAGCCTCATGTTGATGTACACATGTAGGACCGAGATCAGGGGCCGAAGGGTGGACATGATAGGCACTAGGATCAAGTTGCCACACCACCACAAGCTGGGGGTGAGGACCAACCTCATGTGCAGCCTCCACCAGTACAACTAGCAGGTCAGCTGGATCTAAGGGACGAGTTGATATTGTAGTTGCAGTCCCAGGTCCAGGCCTTGATAGCAGAGAGGGACTATGCCCGTGTGGAGAGAGATTAGGCAGTTTTACATAGGCAGGCCGCAGAGTTATAGATGACCGTAGAGATGGGTTGTAGACATCAGCTAGAGAGTATGGCAGCTTCCTCCTCTCACAACACAGTGCCTCTTTGCTCATACATGGAGGCCATTTGGGAGGTGGATTACTATCAGTTGCTTTACCATTAGGTTGTACCTAGAGCAGCCTGGGCCCCAGATTATTCACAGCAGACCAGCTATAGACCGACAGAGGGTCACGGTGACAGAGGTGAGGGCAGTAGACAGGAGGGTTAGACCTCATTTTTTATCGAGATATTATTCTTTCGTGCCATATGGGCTCATTTTTGATAGCCCGTTGGGCCTTTTTGTACTCATTGACATACACACATGTATAGTGATCTGATTATACTTTTGTACTATGATAGTTACTTGATGATATATATGAGATGATGATGTTGATGTGATGTGTAGTGTGCCATTTATTTATTATGCATTTATGGATGGTTCTATTTCTATATGCGATGAAATAATGTTATGGTATTATGTGATGGATATATATATATATATGGATGCATTTCTTTCTGATGGTGTATGTGTTATGTGATGGTTATGTGACTAACAGATCTATATTATGCCTCATGTGATATGTATTTGTGACGATTATGGATATAATGGATTTATATGATATGTGATATAAGTGGATTTTATGATGGTACATTTCTATTTAGTACCTTTTTATGTATGCTTTTATGATGGTGCAATCTATATGATGATTTATGTATGTTGATGCAAATGTGATGATTTATGAAATGATTTCTTTTTCGATATCTTTTTCTGTTATGATGGTGATGATGATCCAAATGCAGTGATCATGATATGCGGCTATGCAGTGATGAATGTATGTGACTTTCCATGTATGATATGTACTTATGAAAATGTTATATAATGATGTGATGTGATGTTTACATGAAATGATATGTTATGCCAAATGGTATGGAGATGATGATTTATGGTGTATATGCAAAATGATATGTGAGTAATGACCTTATGATGTATATGTGATGGTATAATGAATGCTTTTATGAGATATTTTATATTATTATGGATGGATGTATTCACTTAATGCAATGGATTGTTTATGCTTCGTTTAATTATGCACTGGATGGTTATAATGATATGGGGTGATTTATGAAATGTTTATGCAAAATGATTGCAATGTGGTGATTTATGAGATGTTCTATTATGATATGGATGGATGTTGGATGATATGCATGTTTATGATGATGTATGCTTTATGCAAATGGATGCAAATGCCTGACCTATTTATGTGATGTGATGGTGGTTATATGATTATGATGTGGATGATGTGATGGATTACTTATGTTTTCTGTAATTACGTAAGAGATGGTTATATGAAGATGTGTATGTGATGTTATGATTATGAGATGCTTAGAATAACAAATCTATATTATATGCATATGAGATGATCGATTTTTCTATATGATATGCATTGTGCTAATGATTTGTGGATGTAGGATTAATGATGGTGGTGATTAACTATCATAGTACCTTGTTAGCGTGAAAAATAAGAAGGAATGAAAGAAAGAAGAGATTTCAACAAGACAAAAGATGATGATGATGATGAATATCTACCATGGAGTTGGGATTTTCAAAGGGCCAATTATATTATGTTTGATAACAAACATAAATATGATGCATCAAGGTATTAAGAACTAGGATGGCGTTGTATCTAGTGTGATGGACTTTGACTCGACAATCAGATAGGAGTATCCTTGTTCACACCTGACATACAAAAGCCTTACTAGGATGCACTTTAGTTATTTCATACATCTCAAACCAAAACATAGGAAGGTAAGCCTTCCTATGTGGTCAACAAGATATCTAGAACACCCTCTGTACATACCTAAATAAAGCAAGTATGCACCAAGTTATTTTACAAGAAAGTCCAACAAGTGTAACAGATAAAAAGATAATGATCATTGCCCCATTCCTATCTCTCTAAATCCCTTTGTTGGGGACATCATTGATAGGTCCTTGGAATGAGCATAATAAGATAAATCAAAAGACAAAGATACAGTAAACAAACGAGCTGATGTTCTTCAATACCACTAGCCAAGACTAAACTATGGTGATGTTTGATGTTGATGTCCATTGTAGGAAGGATGCATCCTAGGACATGACGATATCAGAGGATTTGATATGGGACTAATTGGATGATAGGCTATTGACACAAAGAGTTGACCAACTTGCTTACGTACTAACCTAGATTTTGAGATTTTGACGTTTTGAGTTTTCACTTTTTAACCTGCTAGACTTGTTTCTAACTGTTTTACCAAAGGTTGAGGATGATGATCATTTATTATGAGTGATGTTTATTGTGGGTGAAAGCGAAATGGGACGGATGGATTTTTTGAAAATATTTGGATGTTTTGATGTTTTGAAATGTTTTGAGGCTATTTTTGGTATTTTTGAGATTTTATAAATGTTTTGATTTTTGGATTTTCAAATATTTTTGGGTTTTTTGAGATTTTGACCAAGAGACTAACCTAAGGACCTATCCTAGGGGCCTCAGGGGCTGATCAACAGATTAGCCTTGCCTACGTTATACACGCAAAGACCACGTAGTTCAAATGACAACTTGACCGATTTACAGATGAAGATATACATGATGAAATGTTAGTTTATTATGATAGACTCCGAAAGGACTGACCTAAGTGTCTTGGGGGATGATCAAAGATCAACCTTGACTACGTTCAAGGCTTAGAGACCCGTAGTTCGACAAGATGACTCTATTTTTGACTTTTTGACCTGTTTTTGGATTTTGACATGTTTTGAATGTTTTGGGATTTTTGTTGGTTTTTCTGATGTTTTTGGATTTTTTGATTTTAGGAATTCAAGAATATACACAAATCTGATTCGATGGGAACATGCCCCCAATGTGATGCAATAGACTACTCCAATAAAGGCAGGACAAACTAACCTTGAGAATGGGCTGAGTAGTACTAGGAGGGATCATGATATGAACACATGACCAAGCTATGATGTAGATGTCAAATGGATGGGTAATGGATGGAGATCTGAATGCGATGGATGATGGAGATGTAATGGATGGATGATGTAGAACAAGCCGTAAAGATCCTAGTGGATGGAAAGTGCTTATTTACACAAGGCACCTGTTTGCCAGGTTTTCACCAAGGTACTTGCCCAAAGTGCCATCGAAGTGGTTTTCACTAGAGGATGATTTACTATTTTTTATCCTTTTTTCTAATTTTTTTGATTTTTTGCTTTTTGATTTTTTTTGTTGTCACCAAGACGCCTGTTTGCCAGGTTTTTGCCAAGGTAACCATTTCTCAGGACATTTTCTATTTTTTTGGTTTTTGGGTCCTATACCTTGAAAGATTAGGCATACAACTTTATGGGATGGGAGCTATTCATGGGCTCTTGCAGAGGTTCCCCTTCAGGTGTTGATAGCTGATATGCTCATGACTTATAGCTTGTTGTGATAACAAATGGTCCTAACCAATTGGGTTCAAATTTGCCTTTGTTGGTTGGATTTGGGATGTTCTTCTGATTCTCCTTTAGTACCAGTTCTCCAACTTGGAAAGTCCTGCTTCTAATTTTCTTGTTATAGCTCCTCTTGAGTCTATTCTAATAGACTTGAAAATGATTTAAAGTGTCTATACCCCGCTCATCTAGTAGCTCCAGCTCATTTAGTATTGATACTTAGTACTCTTCATTCGTTATGAGGTTTTGCAGTGATATTCTTAGTGATAGGAGCTCAATCTCAATGGGTAGTATGGCTTCTGATCTGTAGACCAGGGAGAATGGGGTGGCACCAGTGGGTGTATGGATGCTAGTTCGATAGGCCCAAAGGGCGGGATTAAGCTGTAGATGCTAGTCATGACCCACATCATTGACTATTTTCTTGAGGATTTTCAAAATGAATTAATTTGTGGCTTTTGCTTGGCCATTGCCTTGGGGATAATATGGGGTGGAGAAGCGATGTTGGATTTTGAATTTTTCACAAAGGTCACAAACATCCTGATTCTTGAATGGTGTTCCATTATCTGAGATAATAGCTTGGGGAACACCGTATCGACATATGAGATAGTTCAGGATGAACTTTGATATTTGCTTCCCCGTTATGTAGGTCATTGGTATGGCTTCGACCTACTTGGTAAAGTACTCAGTGGCGATTATGATGAACTTATGGCCATTAGATGAAGTGGGAGTGATTTTTCTGATGAGATCGAGCCCCCATTGTGAGAAGGGCCATGGTGTAACAATAGGATGGAGCTCTTGAGTTGGAGCATGGATGAGGTCCCCATGTTGTTGACATTGTAGACACCTTCTAATGTAGTCATGTGCCTCTCTTTCCATTGTGGGCCAATAATACCCCGTCCTCAGCAGTTTCTTGGCCAAGGTCATTCCACTCGTCTGTGAACCACAAATCTCGTTATGCACCTCAGTTAAAGCAGTCAAGGCTTCGTCAGTATTAAGGTAGCGTAATAAGGTTCCTTCTATGCTTCTATGGTATAAGGTATTTCCTAGGATGACAAACCTAGAGGATTTTTTAATAAAAGTTATTTTTAAGCTTGAGGGTAAGTCAACAGGTAAGACACCTATTCGTAGGTAGGTATAAATGTCATGGTACCAAGGATCTCTAGGACCAACAATTTTGCACACAAATTCTGACTCTGGTACCTTGAATGCGGGTACGAGAAGCTTCTCTACCAAGAATTCATGTTTTAGGACATTGTGGGGGATTTCTAGTAAGGATCCAATTGTTGCCATGGCATCTGCAGCTCTACTGTTTGCTCTAGGAATTTGCTCGAATGTGATATCGATGAAGGATTCTTTGAGAGTCTCCACCAGTTTCTTGTATGGAGTGAGCTTATCATCCTTAGTTTGGTATTCACAATTCACTTCATTTATTATCAACTGGGAGTCTCAATATACTTTGAGGGCCATGATGTGCCACTGTATTGTTATTCTGAGACCTATGGTTAAAGCCTCATATTTTGCAATGTTGTTGGTGTAGGGGAATGCCAATTTATATGATATAGGTATGCAGTCCCCTTGTGGGTTGATGAAGAAAACACCGGATCCTGATCCATGTTGTATGTATGAGCCATCAAAGTAGAGTTTCCAGTGGTTGACTATGTTGAGAATGAAGATGGATTTGTCTGGAAACTCTGAGATGAGTGGATTCTCTGAATAAATTGGTGCTTCCACAAGCTGATCTGTGATTACTTGACCTTTGATTTCTTTTCGTTCCACATATTCAATGTCATACTCTAATAATATCATGACCCATTTAGCCATCCTTCCAGTGAGCATTGCCTTTGATAGTAAATACTTGAGGGGATCAATCTTGGTGATGAGTTTTATTTTGTGTGCCAACATGTAATGTCTAATTTTTTGTGAAGCAAACACTACTGCTAGACATGCTTTTTCAATGAATGAGTAGTTTAACTCATGCCCAACCATTTTTCTGCTGATCTAATAGATGGCCGTTTTTGTCCCATTTTCGTCGTGTTGAGCTAGAAGAGCACCAAGGGCTGTTGTTGTTGCTGACACATAGAGAATTAATGGATTTCTTGGGATTTGTGGCATGAGGACTAGTGGTGTAAGCAGATATTCTTTGATCTTATTGAAGGATTATTCACACTTGTTATCCCACTTGTACGCTACTCCCTTGTGAAGTAGGTGAGAGTATGGATTATGTTTATCTACCAGCTATGCTATGAACCTTCAAATGGATTGAAGCCTGCCTTGGAGACCTCTCAATTATTTCAATGTTTTTGGTGCCTCCATCTCAAGGATTTTTTTTACCTTAGCAGGGTTTACCTCAATACCTCTCATTGACACTATGTATCCTAGCAACTTTCCTGATTGTACGTTGAAGACACAGTTCTTTGGATTTAATCGGACCTTGTATTCCTCTAGCTTGTCAAAAATGGCACTTAAGATTGCTATGTGATCCTTCCTCTTTCTGGATTTGGCTAGTATGTCATCGAAATAATCTTCGACATTTTTATGGATCATGTCATGGAAGATTAATGTCATGGCTCTTTGGTATGTTGCTCCTACGTCCTTCAAGCCAAATGGCATCATATTCTAGCAGTAAGTCCCCCATGGACAAGTGAAGGTCGTTTTGTGTTGGTCTTCTTTAGTAATCATTATCTGGTTGTATCTTGAGAAACCATCCATCAGGGAAAGCATTTTGTGTCCTGCCGTCATTTCTACGATCATGTCAATGTTGGGCAACAAAAAATAATCTTTTGGACATGCTTTGTTCAAGTCCCTGAAATTTGTGCAGATTCTGATGCCCCCATCAGGTTTTGAGACAAGAACCAGGTTTGACACCCATTCTGGATAGTCTATTGGTCGAATGAATCCTACGTCTAATAGCTTCTTTAGTTCCATTTTGACTAGTAAGGTGATCTGAGGGTGCATTTTCCTAAGTTTTTGTTGGATAGGCTTTGCTTCAGGGTACACGGCTAGATGATGAACTACAATTTTTGGATCGAGCCCTGGTATGTCAGCATAGCTCCATGCAAAATTAACTTGTCTTTCTCTTAAGAAGGTTGCTAGGAGCTCTTGTTCCTCTGATAGTAATGACTTTTCATAGAATGTGATGTGCGGTGTTTGCTTTGTTCCTAGATTAACTGGACTGCACTTTTTGGCTAGGACCGCTGATTTTTCCTGATGGAGAGCCTTGAAAGGAAGATTGAATCCCCCATCCTCAAGTGCCTCAGAGAGGTTTTTTCTATTGGATTCTTCCTTTCTTTTTACTTTTTTTGGGTTGGAGAGTGTCACAGTGTGGTTTTCACTCAAGGAACTAGAGATTATTCTCAATTTTTCGCTTTTGTGACTGAGGGATTCAATCATTTCCCCATAGTATGCATGTGTATCTAGCTCAATGATAAATCCTACTTTGTGATCCCCACATGGAATATTATCCCGCAGTCTGATGAATTCTGAGAGCACCTCATCATTTTTGAATGTGTCAAGAATTGGTGGTCCTCGTTGGACATAATTGATGAGTTGTGGGTAGACTAGACGAATTTCATGGTTTTGGTTTTCAGACTCATAAGATAGGGTACTAATCATGAGAAGGGTGGTATCCTCAAAGAGCCTAGGTATGTTGGTTAGGGGATCCTCATCATCACTGCTACTACAGACATTAGTTATGTCAAAAGTGAAAATATCTAAGACGTGGCTAGTGGATATAGGTAAGCGAAGTTCAACTGGTGTTGGTTCACAGGGAGTCTTGACTGCTTTAATTGGGGGACCTTGTCCACATATGGTTATACTTGGAGGGGTACATATGAGGCCAATATTTCTCATTTGCGTCTCAAGAATGAGGGGTATTATAAGCCCATTATCGTTTTGCCCCAGTTTCTGGTTTCTGTCATAGTCCATTGCGAGCATCATTTGCAAACCTTTGCTTCTATCATCCATTGGTAGATTAGTTGTTGGTCTATCATCTTGATATAGGAGATGAGATGGGTCCTCCCCTATGACTTCTTGGTCGAGATCCCCCCAACTTCTGAAGTTGGGATATTTACGGGATGTTTGGGAAGTGGAGGCTTGATTTGATTGCAGACGTCCTCGTGATCTAGGAGATTGTGGTAACTCTCCTACTACAAAGGAATTTTTGGGAATTATATAGTTTCCACAACCATTGTCTTGGATGATGACTTTGATATCAGAGATGGTAGGGATGGCGAGAATGGGGGGTGTCTCTGTCGCAAAAGTGGAAGCGAGAGTGGCTGGATCAATGTATGATGTTGATGGGCCTTCATCATTTTTAGGTACTTGAGGAATTTTTCCTCAAGGTTCTTGCAGTAGGAGAATGGTTCAGGATCTCCATGGATGGTGACCTCTTGTCCTTCATATGAAAATTTGGCATATTGATGGAAGGTTGATGCTATTGCTTGCATTGCATGGATCCATGGACATCCTAGGAGAATGTTATAAGGAAAGTCGAGGTCCAGGACCTAACTGATGGTTTCCATGATAGCTAGCCCTACTTGAATAGGGATTTGGATTGTGCCTTGGGACACTCTTTCCTAATCATCATATGCTCTAATTTTAATACCTTTTCCTTTGTTGATGGAATCCTCTAAGATTTTTCAGGTTCTTAATGAGCTTGAGGGAACAAATATTCAAGCCTGCACCTCCATCCACCAAGACTCGCTTGACTTTATTTTTCTACACTAGGACCTCTAAATGGAGTGCACGGTTATGAGATGGTTGAGTGGGAAAATCTTGGTTAGAGAATGTAAGGAGATTCAGGGTAATGATGTTTCCGACCATAGCTTGGAATTGTTCCACATCAAGATCTACGGGGACAGTGGATGAAGCCAATGCTTCCTCAAGGATTTTCTTGTGGGTGGATGAGATTTTTAATAACTCTGTGATGGAGAATTGTGCTGGGGTTCTTTTTAGCTGATCAAGGACATTGTAACCATTGACAATAGATCTGGGTGTAGGTACTCTATTTGGCTGGGATGATCCTACAATGGTAATTTTTCTGCCTCTTGTGGTGACTCCATAATCGGCATGGGCTCCTTTGATGGTGATAGTAGCGCAGTAGTCATCTAGGGATGCAATGACATGGTTGTACACATGATTCACATTCTTCAAGCTGCCTTTCCCCTTATCAGTGTTATTGTTCCCTTTATTGTTATGGTTAGGCATCAGATTCGTGTATATTTTGAGATTCTGATTCCCTATTGGTTGTTCCACATTTATGATTCTTTGATCAATGAGGTCTTGGACTAGGTTTTTTAAACTCATGCAACTATTAGTGATGTGCCCTTTGATTTTGTGGAAGTTGCAAAGCTGATTTTCGTTGTACCAAGGAGGTTTTACATCTGGTTCTTGGTAGTTCTCATAGGTGGGAGCCTTGATGAGGTTTTCATTTATTAGTTTCTTCATGATGACTTCGAGTGGTTCCCCAGGGGCGGTGTACTTTCACTTGGTGAAGTTCTTGTTTCGCTAGGATGGTCCCCTTTGATCATTGACGTTATTGATCGCTTGATTGTTTGGTTGTTGTTGTGTTGTTGTGTTGTTGTGTTCACTGGATGGTTGTTTTGATGATGGTTTTGGATTTGTTGTTGTGGTGCGGGTGTGTTTTTCTGAGGGGAACTGATGACAACTTTGGCATCAATGACACCATCGTTGGTAACATTTTTGTTTCTTGCCCATGTGTGAGGTTTTTCATTATAGCTTGTAGATGAGTGATTGTTTTGTTGTTCGGGATATGAAGTTGATCCTCCAGGTTGTGTCATAAGGGCTTGTTCGATGCTGAGTGCCTTGGAAATCAACTGATCATACGTGGTGATCCCTTGAACTTTGAGATGGAAAGCTAAGAGGCCGTGAAGGTTGGATATGATAGTGCATACTTATTGTTCCTCAGGCATGACCCATTTGCTCCGATTGGCCTTGAATCGCCATTGTTGTAGGAATGAAGCAAATGATTCATTCTTACCTTGTTTCAGTGCTGATAGTTCCTCTAGACTGACATCCATGGTGATATTGCAGGCGTAGTTTTTGATGAATGTGTCTATGATTTCTTGGATGTCTTGATGCTTGTAGGTAGGCGAGTGAACAATTCCATGGTGTGGCCAACCAAACTTCTAGGAAATAGCCACATCAGATAGGTATTGTCATCCGCGACTTCCATCAAATGAACCTGAAATTCCCCGATGTGATCTTTAGGGTTTCCTGTCCCACAGTATTTGTCAAATTTGGGGATCTCAAATCCCTTTGGGAATGGTTTCATCACAAGGCTCCCGTCGAATGGATAAGGACACAAGTTGCTAGATATTTTTGTGGTTTGCTCTTATTGAAGATCGAGCACTTGTTGTGAGAGTGATTTGATTTGTGTTGTGACATTATTTTGCGGATTAGGAGGTGGGATGAAAGTGTTTTGAGGTGGTTCACTTGTTGTTGGGATGGGTGGATTGGTTGATGTGTTGATTGGTGGTATTTGCACATTCTGCTGAGTCATGTATGCTTGTACTTGTTGTTGTATCAACAACGCTTGTTGTTTGTCTTGTTGTTGTTGTGCCAGGATTGCCTGTTGTTGAGCCTGTCGTTGTTGTTGTGCCAACAATGCTTGTTGTTGAGTTGCTAATTGGGTTGCTTCATGTTGTTCTTGATATTGTCTCAGTGCTTGCTGATGTGCTTTTTGTTGTGCAAGATACTATGCTTGTGCTTGTGTTTGTTGCGCTTGATATTGGGCTTGAGCTTGAGCGTGCACTTGAGCTCATGCCTGCACTTCAGCCTAAGCTTGAGCTTGAGCTTGTGCTTGTGTAGCTTGAGCTTGTGCCTGAGCTTGAGCCTAAGCTTGTGCAACTTGTTGTTGTTGCAATAATATTTGGGC
The DNA here is from genome assembly GCA_007258455.2 of Sequoia sempervirens. NCBI lineage: Eukaryota > Viridiplantae > Streptophyta > Pinopsida > Cupressales > Cupressaceae > Sequoia > Sequoia sempervirens. The sequence continues at coordinate 279,737,312 of VDFB02105785.1, read as the reverse complement.
TTGGGCAACTTGAGCAACTTGCATAGCTTGAGCGGCTAGTTGTGTGGCTTGTTGCTTTTGTACTTGCAGGAATGCCTTTTGATAAGTAGCTTGCAACACAATACTATATTGGCTTGATGTATTGGAGCTTGGTGGTGGTGGTGGTGGATTTAGAATGGTACTTGTTGTGGTGGTGAGAGGCGTTGTCGTGTTGATGATTGGGGTTTGATTGGTAGATGGTGCGATGAATGTGGTTGGTCCTTGAGAGACCATGTTTTGAGATGTTAGGGGGGTGGTTGATGATGTGATGGTGGTGGTATGTGTTATTGGGGTAGTTGTCATCTATTGTTGCGATTTCGATGACAAGTTTTAAGAGTTTGGCGTGATGCTTTGATTGATGTCCAGGATGTTGGTTTGGTTTTGATTGATATTTGGTAAAGGGGGAAGCCCTAAGCCAAGAAGTGGTGTGGATGATGATGGAAATGGTGGAAGTGGTGAAAACGTGAGGGATGTGATCTCTTGAGGAAATGGTGTAGTGTTGAAAATACCCCCTGCTCCGAACATGTCACCTTCTCCTTGCGAGACTATGGCGAGAGAGGTTTGGGGTGTTTCACGAAAGGATGATGATGATGGATCATTGGGATCATGGAAAGTGAGAGGGACATATGTATGCAATGGATTTTGGGGTATGGTTTGCCCCAAAATGGTGTTTTCATCCAAGTCTTGATTATTGACAAGGGGTGTTTTTGTAAGGCATTGAGAAATGTGCTTCCCTTGTTAACATTAGGTTGAGTTGGAGCAATGGATGATGTGATTTGTGGGATGTTTTGAGTGATACTTTGGGATGGGGAGTGTGGATGAAATTGGAAGCATGACCTCTAAGGATGGTTCCACTATAGAGCTCACATCGAAATCAGAAGGTAGTTTAGCCCCTTGTTTTGCTAATTCGAGCATGTATAGTGAAGGGTTGAGTCTCATCATGATATTGATAATCTTATGGTTCTCTGGATTTTGAATCATTTCGGTGATTTCCTTGTGTGACATTCCTGTTGCCTGATTTTCACCTACGGGTTTTAGGTGTTCATAATGGCTAAATGGAGACATTGTTGTGCATGATTAAATCGTACCCCTGATGCATTTCTTAAGGAGCTCGGTTGAAAAGTCAGCCTCAGTCAAGTTTGGCATAAAATTCCTCTAAGGAGAAAGTCGGCAAGACCTTCCAGTTGTCTTGCCGACTAGTAGGGGTTCTATTCATTTTGAAATATCCCAGTCGGCAAGACATTTTAATTGCTGTGAGATTTTGTATCTCGTCGACAAGAGGGGACGTATCGGTGAAAGGAGACATCATCGGCGTGAGGTCTTTCCGATCAACCAAGGTCTGGCCGAATGAAGGGAGCTCTTGCCGAAGGTTTTGGGCTCACCAAGTATCTCACCGACAAGTGGTGGTCTCCTCAAAAGAAGGTCCGAGCTCGCCAAGATATGAGAACTTCGGCATGAAGTCCCAACGACAGAATTGGTCTCACCGAAACGACCGGCGTCGGGGGGATGTCCTATCGACTTGGGGAGGTCTTGTCGACAAGGAGTGGTGGTCCCAATGAGTGGTCTCGGTGAAAGGTTTGAGTTCGTCGTAATGTCTCAGTGAACAGGCTGTGTCTCACTGAAGGATTTAGGTTCGGCGAGAGGTCTCACCGACACAGGAGGGTCTCGGCGAAAGGGGCTAGGAAAGGGGTAAAGTTTCACCGATGAGGTGGACTCTTGCCGAAGTGAAGTAGCGTCGGCATAATATTTTAAGCTCGGCACAAGGTCTTGTCAACTGCGATAGCTCTTGCCAAAATGAAAGGGATTCCCTTCGGGGAGATGTCTCGCTGATCGAGTGATCTCTCCCCGACAAGAAAGTAAGCTCTCGCCGAATCAAGGTAGCTTTGGCATGATGTCTTGCCAACCCAATGGGGTTTGGCCGAATGAAGTGAGCACAGGGAGAGAAAGGGAGCTCACTATGAGGTCCTATCAAGAGAATTGTGTCTCGCCGATAGGGAGATGGCTGTGGTGGGACTCATCGCCGAGAGGAGGAGTTCAATAAGAAGTCTTGCCGACCTGATAGGGTCTTGCTGAGATGAAATGGGCTCACCGAGAGAGTTGCCTTTGGCATGAAGTCTAGCCGAATGAGGAAGGTCCTGTCGACAACGGGGTGCCTTTGGTATAATATTTTGAGTTTGGTGTGAGGTCTTCCCAACCCAAGGGTGTCTCGTCGAAGGATGAAGGGGATTTCCTTCGGCATAAGCTCTTGCTGACAATGGAGAGTCTTGTTGATAGCGATCAAATTGCCATGGAAAAGGATATCAGTAGGACTCTTAGTGTTTGCTATGACCTCCTGTCGACTGAAGATCTCTTGCTCACCCAATGTGTCTCTGATGATAGTCTAGGCGATGACGAGGGCAAGATCGGTATGAATTTTGCATTTGATATAGGGTCTTGTTGACTGTCGCGTGTCCTGCCAATAGCTACTACGAGGTGTACTCGCATCGGGGAGACACGATTAGTGTCTCACCGACATGCGATCTTGATGAAACAACCTTTGACCATCTAGAATCTATGTGGCATGAGCTCAACCAATCTGAAGGAAACTAAAGGCGAACCATCAGTCGTTTGACTGTTTAACTCCCCCTTTGAACGAGACCAACAGAGCATAAATGACATGGACTTTTCCTAAGACCAAAAGCGATGGGGTAGCTCGGAGATCAATGGTGTCAAGATCTAAATGAAAATTTTGAAGCTGTTTGCAAGGGGAGTCAATCTACAAAAAAAATTTGAGTAGGAAGAAGGCCGAATAAAAGAAGAAGTCGTCAGTCTCAGGATAGCTGTGAGGTCTACTGGAAAAAGGCAAATCGATATTAATGGTAAAGCTCTAGGGGCATTCAAGGCAACTCTTCAAGGAAGTTCGAGAGTGGACACGGGGGAAAGAAGTGAATGTTGTGGCTGCAAAAGAATCTGAAAAATTCTCCTAAGGTCGATCTTTCACACCAACAGGGACACGGGGGATGCACATTGAATGCATTAGCTTTATTTCCAAAAGATTTGAGGGTTGACCATTCTTAGAAACTGATATTTTTGTAAACCCTAAAGAAAATGGCTGATGCTTTTAATTTTTCATATATATGGCATTTTTGCCTCTTTTGTAGGTAGTTCTTACTTGCATATTTTCTGCTTTGTGACTTCTGAGAATCCTTAGTGGAGAATACTAAGTTTTGTAACTCATTTACATACATTATATGTACAGTTTCACCTTTGAAGATCAATAAAGAAAGCAACTTCTGCCTTCTTAGTTATTTGTTTCATTGAGTGTGTTGAATGATTGATAAATTTACATGTGAGTTTCTCTTATTCCTTGTTAATTGTCTCATTAATAGCACTTGTAAGCAGAGGAGATGTGTATATTGCAGGATATAGGTTATGTTAGTGATGCAAACAGTTTTAGTTGTGAGGAGAATTTATCATCCTTCTAGGATTGTATGTATCGTAGCTTTCTTATAAAACATTCATGCAATATCATATGAGTATTGAGTTGTGCATATCAGCTTTTACCAGTTGATTGAAAATTGTGTGTTAAGAAGTTGTTCATGTTTGAACAAATTTGGTGTATCACCATAGGAGTAGTTTCCAATTTATGTATTCCTTCTCCCTTTACCTCACAAAGATTAGTAGTTTAAGTGATAACACAAAGGAAGCTGGCCTTCTCGGGAGGTTGACCTCTATCTACAAGTGACCCACATCTTTAGAGGTCTTCCCATGTTACACTAAGGTGTTGAACATCAGGTTCAACAGGGTACAATTTCAGGTGATAACAATTCCAAAGGGATTATTGGTATGATCCTCTACTTCCTCTTGAGGGTTTTGTGATGATGTAGGAAAGTTGATTAGAGGATTACTTGATTCAACGAGATTTGTTTCAAAATTTGTTTGACTTAGGTCACTTGTAGTGGATGTTTCTTTGTTGGCTTACATGTTCCTCTTGTGTTGAGATCTAGTTTGCACCATAAAATAGGGATCAATTTTGAAGAATATGGGAGATGAATCTCTAATTCTTTGGATTGATCTAATCTTAGGCACAAAAAGAGAAAATTTAGGATGTTTTTGAAGGATCAAAGGTGATATGATGGGGATGATGTAAAAGATGGATGATGTGGATGTTTGAACTTTTGAGAAATCTTGAGGGGATGCTAGACTTTTTAGGACTTTTGGATTTGTTTTTGAATTTTTAATTGACTTTGATTTGATTTTGGGTTTTCTTTTTTTTTGGATTTATGAACAAATAGACCCTAAGATATTGGATGATTGTCTAAGGGGTAGATTTTCTCAAAGGATGATAATTTGAATATGTGTAGGGAGAAGGATGCATCTACCCACACCTGTTCAAACAAGATGATAATTTAACCAAGCATATGAAGAAGGATGCATCTACATATACCTAGCTAAACAAGATGGTTTGATAATTTGACTAAGCATATGCAAAATGATGCATCTACACATACCTACCAAAGATGATTTGATATTTTTGATTCAAAGATTTCAAGGATTTTGCTTCAAGGTTTTGATGATTTTGATTTTTTCCAAAAATCCTAGCATGGAGGATAATTTCAAGATTTTTGAAAAGATGATGGTGAGGTGATTTTGGTTTGATGTTCAAGGATGAATGAAAATGTTGGATTTTGATCCTAGAATGTACCTAAAAAGACAATTGTTTACTAGACCTTAGTATTGAAGGACATACAATACTTCTAACGACCTTTTAACCAAGAAGTGGTTCAAACTGAGCATATATTTTTGGATTGTTCAAAGGAATGAGTCTATAGAACCTTGTGAATTTTTTTCTTATTTTGATATGTTGCTTTTGATTGCACTTCCTAATGTATTTCTTGATGAATTTTCAAGTGTAACTCCTAAATTTTGCAATTTTTCTCAAGGACTTTTGTTTTGGGATTTTAACTTTCTTGGAAATCATGAGGAACTAACACATGTGTGAGAGCTAATTTTGTTATATTTTCTTAGTGATTTTGTTTTACCACAAACACTTCTTTGATTAGATTTTTAAACTAGATGTCCAATGTCCCAATTTCTTTGAATCCCACAAAGTATGCTATGTGAAATTTTGATGAAATCAAGGCAAGGGTTACCTAAATTGAGATGTAAATCCAAGTGTTTAGAAACCTCTAAGGATAAAATCCCAAGGGAAAGCAATAACATATGAATTTGGTCAATTGTATTTGCCTCCTAAAGGGTTTGAAATTTTGATGATGATGTTAAATGTTTGTTTCCAAAAATTTTCAAACAAGCAAAGCGTTTTGTAACCAAGAACAAGCACAACCTTATGGATATGAAAGAATAAATTTGTTGAGTCCCCACTTGGACAAATCTAGCTACGCTTATCTTTAGTGAATGGTTAGATGCTTGACCCCACTGGCTCCCTTCCATGACACTCACTTATACAGGGCAACCAAGCATCAACACCCATGAAACTCTCATGGAATGCTTTACATTTCTACTAAAGATTGTAAAAGTGTGGGGCGGCTTTAGAACGATCGTTCTTGCACCAACAAATAGATAGGGATTTTGGCCTTTCTACAACAAGGGTTTTAATTTGTACTTTCCGTTCGTAGGAGTTGACCCAACATGGTGAGAAACCATTGTTGCCCTTCTCGTCAAAGCCAATCGCGTGATACTGACCTTTGTTCTAGTACCCACTTTTATATCCTAGTTGGAAATACTCTTGGTTTTAGAGTGTTACCAGTTGAGTCGTTCCCTTGGGTGAGTAATTTTTCCCCAAGGAAGGCCCTCTAAGATAAACAATAGTGAGCAAACATATCCATAACTTGATCAATCTTTGTTGAGAAAGAAAAAGAGAATACACACAATAGGTTTGGATCGCACTCGCAAGATATTTTGTTCAATTTTAGTTCCAAAATGAAGTGTGGAGGCAATTACTTTATCCCAACCTAAGACCACCAAAAAACCTTTTGATTCTCAAGATTGTCGTGAGGCACGAGAGAAGGGCATATGTCTTTTCAATGGTGTTAGTTTGAGTAAGTGATCACGAAAACAAAGTAGCACATGTTATTTTTAATCCAACAAAGCAATAATGTCTCCTTTTTATAGCACCAAATGAAGTGTGAGAATTTGCCTTTTTCAATTATTAGCCCTAAACAAAATCTAGTGAGCTTGTGTCCTAAAGTTCATTTTAAGTTCCTTTTGTAACAAGAATTTAAAAGGTTCTTTTTAGAGCCCAAAATGAAACTAGTGAGTCCTAAGCATGAAAGATAACAATTTTTTCCTTAAGAGGAATAGTGAATCCTCTAAGAGTGTTGAACAAACACTAGAGTGTTTAAAAACACTTGGTATCATGAAATGAGGTCAGCATGCTTCTTTTCCTCTTCACCTTTGATCAATCCAACCTACAAGAAAATCAGTTAGGTTCTGCAAAAATAGAGGTCAAGAAAGCAGAAAACAGACCAAATAACCAGATTTTGATAAAAAGGCACATGTTATAAATAATTTTTCACTTTCTACTTCCCTCCAGCGGTGCAACCCACAAAGGTTTCATAGTTTGAAAACACCAACGGTGTTGTATAGCATCGCCTACCAATCAACGTCGCTCTGTAGCTAGACTAGTGAGCATGAAGGCATCGCTATTCTGGTCAGCGGTGTAGTTTGGATTTTGAAAAGATACCAGTGAGCTGAAAAGATTCAACGGTGTTGTTTGAAAATTTGAATTTTGGGTGGGAAGTAGGGAGCATTGCAGTTTGAAGTTTACAGCGGTGCGATATGGTGATGCTGAGTTCTCAGCGGTGCTAAAAAGTGACGCTGAGCTTCCAGCGGCAGAGTTTTCTATAAACACAAAAAAATACAAAATTTTCTCAAAAAACGTGATTTGATCTTCTAGTTTTCCCTCCTTCTAGCACCAAAATGTGAACCAATATCCTATACCTACAAGAACAAAACAAATGAACACATTAATAAGATCAAATGCAAGTTAGAATAGAGATTCCTCAAGAAATCCATTTGAATGCAAAAGAAAAGGAATGAGATGAAGAACACAACAAACTTAAAACAAAGATATCAAATCCTATTCTAAAACAAAGCAAACTATTAATATCTTGAGGGATTTGGTGCCAATTTGATGTGAAATTTGCCCTTTCCCAACTCCAATGATGTGACGAGGATGATTGATGATGGAGACCTCCAATGTGCTCCAAAATAAAAATCTGCATAACCTAGCTAAGATTGGATGAAATTGGATGAAAATTGTGATGAATTTGAGTATAGTAAGTTTACTCAAGTTGTGGATGATCAAATGAGGAATGAAGCCTCTTATTTATAGAATGTCAAGTTGAAGAGATGTCCAAAATGAAGCAATATGGGACTAAAGATCCACCAATGACAAGGTGCCACTTGTCAACATGTGAATGGATGAAGGATGTGCAAGTTTTGAAGAATGTGTCAATAAATGCATATATTTGAAATTTGAAATTGTTGAAATAACATGTAAGAGGGAAAGAAGGTGCATTGAATGCCACTTGGCTCAAGGAAAAAGGAACTTTTAGGTGGAGTAAATTCCTTTTTGGAAGGACAAAGTCCACTTGGATTTTGAATTCAAATTTGAGGAATATTCCTTTATTATTCCTTTTGAGAGAAAATAGAGATTTAATAAATGAATTAAATATATTTTCTTGTGCAAGTTGCAAAAGCTAGAGGATGGGACATGAGAAGAGATTAAATTAATCAAGGTTAATTAATTTAATGAGAGGCCAAAATGATGTGACATATTGATTTAGATTTATGGATTGATTTAAATCAAATATGAGAAGAATATGATTTCAAGATTAATTAAATAAAGATTTTTATTTTATTCAACCTAAGAGATGAAATTAGATTTAAACTTTAAATAAGGTTTTAATTTATTTAATTTAATGGATGGACTTTAGAGATTTAATCAAATAAAATTGATTATTTAATTAAATAGGGATAATTAGATCAGACTGATTGATTTAATTAGCAAGAAAGGATGACTTAATTAGATAAATGATTTATTTAATTAAGAGAGGAACTTTGATGAATTTAATCAAATAAAGGTATTCAATTAAATGGTTATACCGAAGGGATGATTTAGGATGAAACTGTGTTAGTGGTCGGGATCAGATGTGTAATGTCAATCAGTACATACACTAACCCTAACACTAACCTTACACTAATTGAACCCTAACTATAATCCTAAATTAAATTTAATTCTAATTGAATCCCGACCCTAATTGAATCTTACACCTAACCTTGATCATAACCCTATTTGAAACCCAACTATAACTCTAACCCGAATCTTTATAATAGAATCCTACCCCTAATTGAACCCCAAAACTAAGATTAATCCTAGTCCTAATCCTGACCCTAACTCTAAGCCTAATTGAACCCTAACCCTAACACTAACCCTAACCCTATTTGAACCCTAACCTTAATTGAACCCTAATCATAATTGAATCCTAACGCTTACAATACTTAAACTCTAATTGAACCCTAACCTAAGACTAATCCTAGTCCTAACCCTTACCCTAAGTCTAAGCCTAATTGAACCCTAACCTTAACACTAATCCTAACCCTATTTGAACCCTAACCTTAATTGAACCCTAATCATAATTGAATCCTAATGCTTACCATAATTAAACTCTAATTGAACAATAACCTTCACCCTAATTTAATCTTAACCCTAATTCAACCCTAATAGTAATCCTAATCCTAACCCTAACCCAAATTGTACCCTAACCCTAAATTTAAGTTAGTAACTCTTATTGAACCTTATACTTGACCCTAACTATAATCCTAATTGAACTGTAACCATAATTGAATCATAACCATAATTAAATTGTAACCCTCTTTGGACCATAACCTTAAACCTACACCTCCATTGAATTATACCTATAATTGAACCCTAACCTTAATCCTAGTCCAAAATCTTATCCTAATTGAATCTTAAGCGTAATTAAACCCTATCCAAAACCCTATTTTAACCTCATGTATTTAAATCTTTGTGAGGTTTATTTATTTAGTATTTTTTATTGATTTATATTTTAAATCTTATTTGATCTTTTAATTTTTTTAGTAAAAAGGGGGTAAGCACTTTATTGATCCAACAAAGCCTTACAAAGCCAAATAGAAATACAGACCCACCAATGGTCTAGAAACCAAACCAAATAATCAAGATTCTCCCAAGAAACATCTCATGTCCTCCATAACATAATCATCAAGAACCCTGGTAAGATCCTCAGGAAGACTTTCCCAGTCATCCACATTCCAAGTACCCATATGCTCAAATGCCCATCTAACCAAAACATCTACCACCTTAATCCACTCCCGACGGATATGACAAAAGGTGATAGAATCAAGAACCTCACCCAGAACAAGAATTTTCTTTCCTAAAACAACTAGTTGCCAATTCACATCCTCAAAAGAATGCTTATTCAACATGTCAATAACAACCTGAGAATCAGACTCACAAACAATATGCCTCCAACCAAGGGCACTATCCCTTTCCAATGTAGCAAAATAGCAAGGGCCTCCATAAAGTTATTAGTTTGCAGACCTTTATTAATTGAAACAAAAAAAATCACCACCCTAGAGCTATTCCTACCAATACCACCAACCCCAACTTGTCTAGGATTTCCTCTAGATGACCCAACTATGTTAATTTTTCGCTCACCCAAAGGAGGAGGACTCCAGTGTCGACTTCACAGAATCCTCCCCCTACTACCTCATCTCTAACCAAACGAACAATCCCTTCTACCACCAACAGAAATACTTAAAGTCATAACCACGCCCCAATCACTAGGATCCATAGGAACATAAAAATCACACTTAGCAACCAGAGTCTCCTAGATAACCCCCAAAATTCTCAACCATAGCTGACCCACAAGAAACTTATTTAAAAAATTTCTATAGTTGCATTCCAATCGGATGTGCCAAATAATCAAGCTAGGACCAATAATCCAAGCTATATGAAGGAAAGGGGTTTTAGCTAGAGAGCTCCCTTACCCCTTCCAAAATTTAGCTAGAGAACCAACATGTCTACACAGCTGGCCCTAGATACTCCACCAGTAGTGCCAAATATTTCCAGCAAAGGGGCTTGAAAGAAGAGGTGAGAAGCACACTTTTCCTGGAAAGCACAAAAAACACACATCGAAGGACCCTGAAAACCATGCTTCCAAAGATTCTCCCAAGTAAGGAATCTCCCTTGAAATAAAAACCAAGAAAAGAAATTGCACTTAGGCCAAGAGAATTTGTTCCAAATCTGTTTCCACCATGGAACTCCCATACACCCATAAACCTGCTTATCCAACACCTGGTAACCAGAGGCTATAGAGAATTTACCTTTTGGATTAGGTCCCCAGGCCAAAACATCCCTCCCCAAAAGGGAGTTTCAAGTTTGACCAACAAGCTTAGTGGCCAATTCTCGATGCTCCTCCTCCAATCCACCAAGGGGCCACTCATGCTGACCCTTCCATCTATACATAATAGCTTGATCAAGAACCTAAAGTGACTTGGAGTCTGCCACCTGAATCCACCCAATATCAAGGAAGAGACCACACAAAGGCTGAGATGAGGGTGAGTTTCCATGATGGGAAGATGGGCATCCCAAGAATTGAACCAAAAAATAGCATCCCATCCACTATTGCAAATCCAAAATAATCCCCGTTTGACCAAACTAGCCCCTCTTTTAAGGGTACTCCAAATCATAGAGCCTTTCCCCTCTAGACTAAAATGAGACACATCAACACTCTCAACAACACCAAGATACTTTGTGGTAAGAATTTTAGCCCATATCTGATGTTGTTGAGAGCACCATCTCTAGTACAACTTAGCAGCCAAAGCCTGTCCATTCAGATTAGCCTGACATAAATCCAAACCACCTTCTTGCTTCAACCTACAAGTAGCATCCCACTGGACCAAGCTTCATTTCATGTGCATGAGGTTACCAGACCAAAGAAACTAGTGAGACAATCTCTCCAAGTCATTGACAAAGCAAGATAGGGTAGACAAAACAAAGAACCTGTAGAGAGGAAGTGCCTGCACCACTAATTTCAAAAGAGTCACTCTCCCAGCAGTAGAAATCCACCTACAAGTCTAGTGGCTAACCTTTTTATGAAAATTATCAATAATACCCTACCTAAATAGCTTGGGAAGCGAACGAATAGCAAGAGGAATGCCAAGATAAAAAAAGGAAGCGATCCTATTTGAAATCTGAAAATACTAGCAATTTTCCTTTGAATAGGCTTAGGAGTATTGAAGAAATAGATAAAAGACTTCCCTTCATTAAGTCGTTGACTCGAAGATGCTAAATACCTTTCCAGAACTTCTCACAAAGTGTGAACCTCCTCAACTATGGCCTTACCCATCAGAGTAGTGTCGTCCACAATCTGGAGATGAGACTGGGGGGATATTATTTCCCCAATGCCAACCCTGGATGAGACCCATCTCCACACGAGATATAATAAATCTCCCTAAACCCCCAACCAATAAAATAAACAGGTAAGGGGATAAAGGGTCACCCTTTCTGAGACCCCTAGAAGCACCAAAAATCTCAGTAGGCTCACCATTGACCAACACAGAGAAGGAAAAAGATGTGACACAACTCCTAACCCACTCAATCCAAAGATTATCAAAACTAAAGGCCCTCAGGATCTTGAATAAGAATGCCCATTTGAAATGATCATACGCTTTGGCCATGTCTAGTTTGATAAACATCACCTTTTCTCTGGAGGAGGCCATAGAATGGATGGTTTTAGCTGCAATAATCACTCTATCAAGAATCTGCTAGCTAGCTACAAAACTACCTTGCTCTTCAAAAAATAACTTGCTCAACCAAGGCTTCAACCACTCTGCAATCAACTTTATAATTATCTTGTACACCACATTTCACAAGGAAATTGACCAAAAAAAATCTAAAGAGTTAGCACCCTCCCTTTTTGGGATGAGAGCCAAAAAAGTTGCATTCATGGCTTTCAACATTTGCGTGTTCTTCTAAGACTCCTGAACAACCTCCAACAGATCCGTTTTAATTACCTCCTAGAATTCCTAAAAGAATTCTACTGGAAACCCAACAGGCTCAGGAGCCTTACCCTTTTTCATCTAGAACACAACATCTTCCAACTCCTGCAAGGAAATAGTTTTGAGCAAAGATTCATTCATATCACTGGTAACCGAGGATGATATATTAGCCAAGATCTCAACTTCAACTTCATCAACTAGAGGGGATTCTTTAGTTGAAAAAGCAGAAAATAAATAAACAAATTCTTTTTCAAACTCAGTAGAGGAAGAGAGAAGAAGCCCTTCAGATGACAAAAGAGAGGAGATAATATTCCCCTGCCTTTTGTCCTTAACTAAATTTTGAAAGAAAGAAGTACTACAATCACCCTCTTGGAGCTAGTCAATCTGAGACTTTTGCTTCCAAAAAATATCCTCCCTCAATTCCCATTCTTCAACCTTTTTCACCGCATCCACTTCCAGCCTAACATTCTCTTCAGTGAGACGATGGTCTCGAATCTACCAAGTAATAGAATCTAGATGAGCTTGAGCAATCCTCTTGGCCTAAAATAAATTACCAAAATGATGTCTATTCTAATGTTTGAACCTATATTTAACATATTGTCCAACCTCTTAAAGAAAGAATACATTGTAGTACCATGACTTGGCCTCCCAATGTGCACCAACTAGGAACCAGATCATCAAGAGACACATCTCTAAACCACATGAGCTGAAATCCAAATGATTGTTTCTTAGAATACTGGGAGAAGTCCACGACGAGTTTGATTGGCCAATGGTCAGAACCACACCAATCAAGAATCTCTAAGCTAGTCAACCACCTGTCTCCAACCCAAAAGCTAGACACCAAGAATCTGTCCAATCTTTCAAAAATAGTTACTTCCCCACTTATTCTATTATTCCAAGTAAATAAACCATTTCTATACTTGATATCCACTAGGTTCAAAAGATCCACATTACCCCTTAGGAGATCTAAGGAAGGATCCAAACAAGCATTACCACCTCTCTTCTCCTCCAACGAAGATACATCATTGAAATCTCCCGCTAAAGTCCAAGGAAGAAAAGGATCCAAGGAACACACATAACTAACATGAGCCCATAGGTGAACCTTACCAGAGAAGTCCATAGGAGCATAAATGTTGGAGAGAAGAATTCTCTCACCTGACTCCAAATGAGATGCAACAAGAGAGATAGAGGACCTACTGCAGAGCCACCAAATCGAACTGACTCTACGTGGATCCCATAAACATGCCACCCCTCTTGAGCTACCATACGCTCCCACACATTGGCACTGACCTCTACTCCAAATCCTCAAAGCCACATTTAACATACTTTCAATAGATAGTTTAGTTTCCTGAAGGAAAACTATATCCAGTGAATGAACATGGATCAAATCTCAAATAGCCTTTTGTCTAGGGATGTTATTCATATCCCTCATATTCCAAGAGAGAACAATCATTGCTGAGGTTGGGAGAAGTGGACATCAATATTCCTTACCGATCTCAAATCCACCAATGTCTCACCAATTAATTTAACCTTTTCCTAATCCTTTTTTCTACTAGCTTTGAGCAATTTCTTAGGAGCCCCTTTCTTGGGGGGCTTTTGCAGCTACAAACCCAAAGAAGGAGATGAAGAATTAAGTTTACTTGGGGTAGTAGCCCCCCTTTCACCAATATGACCAACACCAATAATATCAAAATCTCCAGTAGCCTCTGGCACCAAACCAGACCCACCCTAAACTGAAGCAAAGGGAGGAAGATCTGAGTCCATTTGAGACTCCAACACACCAAACAAAGTTGAGCTAGAATCAACAATAGGAAGATTGTCTAGATATTTCTCCACTAAGGATCCATTTGCAATTTGCAAGTCCACAGGAACACCCTCTTCCTGAACCAAATCTTTCAATGCTTCAAACCTGTTGAAAGTCTCCTCCTCTTGCCTATCCTTAAGGGTTCTGTTTTGACCATGACCCTTGTTACAAAGCTTAACAGGGACAAAAACCTCCTTATCATCCACCACCCCCTGCATGGGAGCCTTGCCCTTGTCCATCATTGGAGAAGAGTGCGAAGGAGCATTATTCAAACCAGAGGCATGAAGAGCTCAGGGACATTTTCGTTGAAGATGTCCATATTCATGACACAATCAACATCTAAAAGGTAACACTTCATAGTCTAACTATTGAGTCTAAGAGACTAAGCCAATAGTCATCTCAATAGAGTCTGGTAGTGGATTATTCAAGTCAATTCAACACACACACGAGCATAGGAGAGAGCCCTCTTATTCAATGTTTGCTAAGACAGGCCAATAGGTTGTCCAAGAAGTAGGCCAAACATCTATAATATATCGCTTCTCCAACATTCTAGAGGCAACTGAGGAAGTTGGACCCAAACCGAGACTCTCGAAGGTAGCTCTTTTTTCAAGTTAAATCCAACATGCCATGGTTTTATGAAGATACCCACCTGGTTATAAAAGTAAGGTCCACCTTCGAAGGCCCTATTTCGATCATTAATACAAGAAAAATCTACCATAGAAAAGTTGTTAGCTGCCAGCATAATTTATCAAAATCCCCTTCCAGGTTCCATGTTTTGTGAATCCAGGAGTCAAGAAAAGAGAGTGGAACCCTCATCCCCATGAACTTACAAATCAAAACATGATTAGAATAATATTCCAAATCTTTCGTGACCGATTCTGGTTGAATTACTAAAATAGGTCTATCTTGGGATTTTTCTAAGGACCCATTCACCTTCGGTAGTTTGAAAGAACCATTTCTTGTCTCACCCACACCATGAGAACCTGTATTTGAAAAATCCTGACCTCCACTAGATAAAACAAAAGTTTGATCTGGCTTCACTGGAGACACATGCAACACCATCCCAAATCAAATCCACACCCCCTTCAAACAAAAACCCAACCCCCACAGAGGTAGCCAAAAATGGACAAGAGAAAGCAATGAAGATACCCCAAAAGGAAATAATGGTGCTACCTTACCTAGCACACCCCACCGCACCAACCAACCTAGATGCAAGTCAAGCTATGTTCCACAAAGCACCAATAACCGATAGCAAATAACAACTCCACAAGAAAAAAGTCGGATAAAAAACACAAGGAAGAGTTTGAACGAAGCAAGGAGTGGCTTTCCCAAGCCACAGTCACTGAAAGCTTGAATTTTCACACCCCTTGCACACTGAGATTCACACATGCAGCTAAGAAAAGGCCAAGCTAGGGCACAAGAACCCTAGCTCGCCCACAGAGCAGCACTAGCGAACGTCAAATTGCATTTGATCTTTTTTAATTTATTTGAACCTTTGTGATCATTTTTTATTTATTTTTTTATCTTTGATTTATTTATTTCATCTCTTTAATTTATCTATGGT
The DNA here is from genome assembly GCA_007258455.2 of Sequoia sempervirens. Lineage (NCBI taxonomy): Eukaryota > Viridiplantae > Streptophyta > Pinopsida > Cupressales > Cupressaceae > Sequoia > Sequoia sempervirens. The sequence goes on along the minus strand of VDFB02105785.1, from coordinate 279,721,881 downwards.
AAAGATTCTCAAATCTTTGTGATTTCTCTTTTGATTAAATCTCTTTGATTTATTTCTTTGATCTTTTAATTTATATTTTTATCTTTGATTCATTTATTTGATATTTTAATCAAATTTTTGTAATCAAATCTCTAATTTTCTTTTTTTGATTGATTTATCTTTGTGATCAAATTTTGATTTCTCTTTGCGACCAAAATTTTTATTTATTCATTTATTTGATCTTTTAGTTTATGCAAATATTTGAATTATTTTTATCTTTGATTTATTTATTTGATCTTTAATTTATCTATCATAAAGATTTGTATTTCATCTTTTTTATTTATCTTATATTTTTGATTGATTTATTTGATCTTTTAGTTTATCTATGGTAAATATAAATCTTTGTGATTTATCTTTGATTTTTGTTTTTATCAAATCTCTTTGATTTATTTATTTGATATTTTAATTTATTTATTTTTGTCTTTGATTTAATTATTTGATCTTTTAATTAACTTATTTTTTAATCTTTGATTTATTTATTTGATTTTTTAATTTATTTTCAAATAAATATTTTCAAATCTTTGTGATTTATCTTTGATTTCTTTTTGTGATCAAATCTCTTTGATTTTGATTTTTTTTGTTTCAACAAATCTCTTTGATTTGATTTTTTTTGTTTCAACAAATCTCTTTGTTTTGATTTTTTTGTTTCATGAAATCTCTTTGTTTTGATTTTTCTGTTTCATGAAATCTCTTTGTTTTGATTTTTCTGTTTCATGAAATCTCTTTGTTTTGATTTTTCTATTTCATGAAATCTCTTTTTTTTTCTTCTATTATATGAATTCTCTTTGTTTTGATTTTTTGTTTCATCAAATCTCTTTGTTTTGATTTTTCTATTTCATGAAATCTCTTTGTTTTATTTTTCTATTATATGAATTCTCTTTGTTTTGATTTTTTGTTTCATCAAATCTCTTTGTTTTGATTTTTCTATTTCATGAAATCTCTTTGTTTTGATTTTTTTTGTTTCATGAAATCTCTTTGTTTTGATTTTTTTTGTTTCATGAAATCTCCTTGATTTGATTTTTTATTTTATCAAATATCTTTGTTTTGATTTTTTTGTTTCATGAAATCTCTTTGTTTTGATTTTTTTTGTTTCATGAAATCTCTTTGATTCTAATTATTTTGTTTCATCAAATCTCTTTGTTTTGATTTTTCTATTACATGAAATCTCTTTGATTTTGATTTTTTTGTTTCCTCAAATCTCTTTGATTTTTATTTTTTTGTTTCATCAAATCTCTTTGATTTTGATTTTTTTGTTAGTTCAAATGTCTTTTATTTTGATATTTTTATTTGATAAATCTATATTTTTATTTGATAAATCTCTCCAATTTTGTTTGATCATTAAATCCTTTCATGTTTAAATGGAATATCTTATATCTATTAACACAATAGAATAATATAACGATAAATATTCTTTTTCACTAATAAAAATAACAATAAAAATCATACAAAAATTAATTTTATATAATTATATCGTCTTTCAATGATTTGATACAATATTTTCCTTATCATGTTACTTTATCAAACAATATACAATACAAATTAACAACAAAATAAAATCATACATTAATAAAAAAAATTCAAAATTAACTATTAAAATACTAATTATTACAAAATTCCAAAAAAAATGACGATGTAAATTTTATCTACTCTCAAATTTCAGAATTCTTTGAAGTCTTCTTCAATGTCATTGCCCTTGTCCTTTGAAATCTTCTTGATTTCTCTATTCCATAATTTTGAATGAATACTTCACTATAATCCATAATCAACCTATTTGTAGGTAATGTTTGTGTGACATGTTCAATGACATGGTCATCCACAATGTCAACAAATGGTTGACCATAAACCTTCGAGTTGTGTGTACAACAAAAGACAACTTGTGGGTAACAATCAAGCCAGTAAAGTAGGATTAAATTAACTAACTCCATTTGATTGTCAACTTCGACCACATTCCAATAGAATGTCCATGCTTCCATTTCAATTTTAATCTTCCCATTAATATAGTTATCTTTCTCAAATTGAACCCCCCATCCATACCAATATGATTTATCATCCACAAAACTCAAAAGTCTTAATTGCTCATAGAATATATTCAATTTTATAAATGCTTGCAATTCTTCATTTTGGTTGGTTGAAATAGATAACATTCTGCATAACCACAAAAAAATTATGAGTTTTTTATTATTATGAATTCTACCTAATCATACAAAATATAGTTCAACTTGAATTGAGAAAATCAAATATAAATTCACTTACCTTTTTCACTTAACTTCATTGATAGACACCATAATTTTGTTGATTTTTTTCTTTCTATTGATTCATTCTTCAATAGTTTACAACTGTACAATTCATCATAGTGGCCACATAGGTACTATTAGTTGATGCTAATACATTAAACATGGTTTGATATTGATATTGGTTGAGATTCCAAATATTTAATTTTTTTAGAGATGTCAAACACTATTAAATTTAACTCACCTGAATGCACAATACTCTCCTTTTGCACTTGAAATTGAAGAAAAATCTAGCTTTGTGAAAATTGATGGCACCTATTTAGACACAAGATAATGTTTTAAATTAGGCATCTCTTTGAAGATTTAAAATGATTTCTTTTCATAATAAAAACAAACTTTCTTAAAAACTTCTAAATGAAACAAACATTATAAATTTTAATGTAAATACTGGGAGTATGCCACAAATTGTAATAGGAACTCCAATAATAAAAAATATTAATCTCTTATAATTAATTTTTTTTAAAGTTAAGACTCTATGAACTCATGCCAGCTTATACTTTGGGAGAGAGAAAAAGATAGAGTTGACGTCACCCCCACTTGCATATACACTGATTTTCCTACACAAGTACATCTAGCTTATACTTTGGAAAAGAGAAAAAGATAGAGTTGACATCACCCTCACTTGCATATACATTGATTTTCCTACAAAAGTACATCCATTAAACTTTTAATCAAATTTGTTTATAATTATTTGATTACCTGTGTGAAACTGAACATCTATACATAAATCTAAACTTTTGCTTGCCAAGTGTCATGCTATATTTTCACCGTGGTACAATAAGAAAATAAATTGCAGATGGCTATAGATTATCCTACACCCAATATTTTGCTGAAATTCTTTCATGCAAACTATTCTATATACTTCACTTGTCTTTTTTCAGTGGACCACTGAGGCTCTCGAGACATTTATTTATTAAAAGAAGTGTGAGCAGCAAACAATGGCATTTGAAATGATCATCCAAGTATAAATTCTAATGTTAACATAGTTGCAACTCGTATATTTTGAGCAGGGATTGTTCGAGAGAACTGTGAAACATGCAAGAGAAAGTAAAGCATTGTTGTAGAAGCACAGTGAAAGAACACAACTTGTTGTTTTGCAAGAAAAAGACAATGAGAGGAAAACTCCACCACTGTACCAGATAATGCCACATAGTAGAAACGTGTGAACTTGCATGGAGGTGGATGGGATGATAAAAGAAATGAGGAGAAGAAATTAAACAAACTCATAACTTATCGATCTACTTGCAATCATAACAATTGTAGAATAAAAGTTAAAAGCAAAGGACACTATGATATTATTACAACGAAATGCAAATGACTTATGCCTTAGGTTTCACTCCAAAATATGGATAACACCAATCAATTAACATTGATTCTATTTGTGCAAATAAGAGAAGTATGGAACATAAAGACCCGATGAAACAGATTAATGGGTCTCCCTCCATGATGTAACAGTAATATTGATCTTTATTAAACTGCTCTTCTTTAAAACACAAAAAGAAATAGAAACAGTTTGAATAACCATACGTCTATTTAGGATTTAATTTACAATGGAAATCATTAAGCACAAAACAAACATGTTTCTAAAAGCTTGAAAGAGACAGATTTAATCTTATTCTCATAAAATTAAGAGACAGTAAAACCATAGAATGCATGTCTGCAAAGCTATGTGCATCATTAATGAAAGGGATAAGCTCTAGTCTGGTTGCAAGTAAGAATCACAATGTTCCATGACAACTGCAAATTCTTCTTCGACTAACAGAATTACTTCAGGGTACAAAACTTCAGGGTACAAAAGTGGTCTTTGCATTCTATAGTACTCAAATAATAGACAACAATAATCAATAGTTAAATGAGGCTAGCAACTGATAGCAAATTTAATTTAAAGCATAAAGAATTGAAGTCGAGTATTCTATCGAGTTATGATTCTTAAATGGTATCTACTTATGGCTTTTATAATATGATTTCAATGCATGAATTTAAACTTGATGGGAGTATGTTCAAAGCACTTTTGATGGCATTACAAGAAAACCCGAATCCTTGCTATTACAATGATAAAATCAAGCAATGGAATTTTTATCTAAGTATTCGATCATACAATGGTGTAGAAAATTGGACACTCCTGAGAAAAGAGACAATTTCATGCTTAATTGGACCCACTTTTGAGTACCCCTACATCATTCATCCTTCAAAACAACATTTATAGGGCCCTAAGACCCATTATTTTTTATCTAGAGGCCCATTTCACTTGAAAAATCACTTAAATCTTGACAAACAACACTTAATTCATTCACATCCCGAAAACCCACCTTCAAAAACCACTAGTGGGACCCATTCACCACCTTGGGTGAATGAGTCCCCTTTGGTGGGACCCATTTCCCAAGGGTGGCAAATGAGTCCCTTTTGAGGGAAATTTCAATTTTGAGCAGGAATTCAATTAATTCAACTTAATTTTTCGGTGGATGTCAACAGGTCTTAGGTCTAAATAACAGAAAAATTAGGTGTTGATGCTTATAAATACTCATTTTAGGTCATATTTCACATCTCTTAGTCATTTTTACAAAGCAGATTCTAAAGTCAAGTCTTCCACAATAAGTTTCATTAGCAAAGTTGAAGTTTTAGGGCAACAAACTAGGGTTTTTGCAAGTCTTGAAGCTTACTCTTCATTCAAGGTTTAACATTCAAAAGAGTTATTAATGGATGCCTATGGTGAATCATGGAGAAATCTAGGTTGAGGAGATGCAACTAGCCATCAAATCACACCTAAAGACTTGTTTTCAAAGTGATTCCATCTTCCATTTTTCCTCTATCTTCAGATTAAGGTTTGCATTTCATTTACATTCCATTTGCATGTATTTTTTCTCTATTTTTGATGTGTTGTAAGAATTCTAGGGTTGAAGTCTTGCATCAATCAAATCATATTTGCATATCTTATTCTAGCACAATAGAATAGGGTTTTGACATACTTCAGATTTTCCTAGTCTTTAACACATCTATGACTAAGGTTTTATGCATATTTTTATCCATTCAAGGTTTGATTACCAAACTAGGGGTTTGACTAACGAAAACCCCACATTAGACAACCAATTTTAAATTGTTTTGTAGGAATTTTTTGAGATCCCGAGTCGGGTTTTCGTAAAAAGTGTTGCATAGGTGACAAGGTGCAGAATAGAGATCTTAATGTGCAAACATTTGAAAGTGGACTGATTCACCATGGATGGTGAATGAGTCCCTCCTGAGGTGACTTTTTGAGTTAGATGCAGATTCAGATACCCAGTGAGCAAAAACCAGTTTCTGGGCAGAAAACCTTGTCCTGGGACTAATTCGCCCAAGGTGGTGAATGAGTCCCAATCAACATAAAAGTCAGATTTATCAGATTTCCAGAGTTCTTTCCAGTCATCTTCAGCTTTATAGGTGCACACATTCTGAAATTTAGCGTTTTGTTTAGTCTTATGTGCATTTTTGTTCATCTTTTTAAGCTTTTCACAAACATCACTGTGTTTTCAAATATTGCATTTTACATTAGTTTTGCATCAATAGTTAATCAATTTCATCACTTATTTGCATTTACAACTTTACATTTAGTCTTAATTACATCACACAATCCTCTATTTGAGTGAACCACCTCAGTTTTGTAGGTTATTCTATCTCTCTCCTTTTAGGTGGAAGATCATAAGAGTGCAAGCGTAGTCTATAGAATCCAACCACAAAATTGATGGTTCATTTTGGTGAACCTATATATTTAACATTGCATCTTTCTAATTTTAATAACATCTTGCATCCTAGGTTTCATTTGCATCAACATTCAATTAGGGTTTGCTTTGTTTTTGCATCTTAGGGTTTCTCAAGTTGCATTAGTGAAAGTATCATTTAGAGTTCATTATTGCATCTTATTTCATTACATCATTCCAATATTTTGCATTTTCAGTGTTTATCTACACTGTACATACCTGAACAAACTTAGAAGTTACGTAAAGAAAAAAAGGAAAAATTTAAAAATACCTCTCTTGGGACTCATTCGCCACCTTGAGCGAATTAGTCCCATTGCAATTTTTGAATCATTGTTTCCAGAATTCAGTTTATTGCTTTGCACTTTTTTGTTTTCTGTAGTCCACTTTTCTGTTTTAGTTCAATTAATTTTTGTTATACCTCAATAATTGGCATAAACATCATTTTCCTTCATGGCATTTATGGATAGTATTAGATTTTTGCATGTTTCCTTTTTAGCATTAGTTCCTAGTTCTTTTAAATCAGATTCGTCAATACATAAAAAACAAAAAAATAGAAACATCAAACCAACCTTTCAAACAAATGATTCAATTTAGAAACACTATCACATCCAAGCCTCTTAGTAGTGATGATGTAGAAACATAATAAAGCTTGTCATGAACAACCTAAACTAGTTGTTGATAACCTATCCCTCAAACCTTTCAGTAGTGATGACCTCGATTTGTTAGATGAAGCTCTTCACGACTTCATCTTGTCTACATCATCCACTAAGGTTTATTATGATCAACCTCCAACAAGGAACATTAACGTCTCTCAAGTTTTCCATGAGCAACCTAAAACAATTAATGATAACTTTCTCCTCAAACCTTTTAGTTGTAATGACTTAGATATGTTAGATGAAATTCTTCAGGACTTTATCTCGTCTAAGACATCCATTAAGGTTTTTTGTGAACAACCTCAAACTAAGGACGTTAATGTAATTCAACCTCAACTCATTCTTTAGACACCCTCGCATAAACTCCACCCTTCCAATAAACCTGAATTCACTCTTTACCCACCCAAAACTGATATTTTGCAGCAATCTAGTAATCTTACTGTTGCTCATACATATAATACCTGAAACAATCCGCAACCAACCCCATCCTCTTTACCTTTACCTAATCCACCTAGTGCTCCTCGCTTTTCCCCACACACAAAGGAGTATGATCTTTTTGAACAATTAAAGAATACTCCTGCAAAGATTTCCCTTTGGGATTTACTTCAGAATTCACCAAATTACCACACTATTCTTCAAACAACCTTACAACAGATTGCGGTTCCTCCTGGTACAACTCAGAATGATGTGGCAACTTTAATACATGGACTGCATAAGGTTAACCTTGACATTACTTTCCATCAACATGAGCTTCGTCCTTTAGAGTTGCGAAAACAAAATGAAGCCTTTATGATAATTGCTCAATTCCATCGAATATGTATCAAAAGGACCCTCATTGATAATGGTTCTACCCTTAATGTGTGTAGTGCGAATCTCCTTGATAGATTGTGTATTGATAAGTCAAAAATAAAACCTGATTCCTTATCCATTTGAGGATTTGACAATACAACAAAGCAACCACTTAGTGTAATCACTTTGCGTATTACAGTTGGGGTGGCTACTATGCGAACTCCTATTCATGTCATGCCTTATGATCTTTCATATAATCTTCTCTTAGGAAAACCATGGATTCATGAGATGAATGCAGTGCCTTCAACCCTTCATTGTGTAATGAAATATGTCTATAACAACAACATTTATCAAGTTGAAATAGACCTCAAGCCTGAAAGTTGCTTGCACCTTGAAAAAGGATCTATAAGTCCTCTAAATACATTAATTCCCACATCTAATATAGAACCTCTTGAAGTTGAACAACAAGATGAGGAATCAGTGTCTAAATTATTTGGTGATGATTGGGGATCCTTAGAATTCACACCTTCATTTATGGGTGAATACATAATCACACAAAATAAAGAAGATAAACAAGAACAACCAACCGTCATGTCCACTCAAAATTCCAAAAAATCTTCTCCAACATTTATCTCCTCTACTTTGGAAGAAAATGCAACGTACACAATTTTTTTTGATGAGATAGATTATCAACCTCCACCTAATCCAAAAGACATGGAAAGAATTTATGGAAAGGGTTATGAACTTATGAAACAATTGGGATATATAGGAAAAGGATGTGGAAAACATGAACAAGGCATTTGTGTCCCTATATAACCTAATACACAAGAGACAAAAACTGGATTGGGCTATTCTTTTTCTAAGATGACAAAAGCTACTCAACGGCCATCTTTGAACATCGACACCATTATATGCCAACCAAAACACAAACTCACAATCAAACATCTTGAATTGCTTGATATGAACTTACCAGGGTGATCCCACAATAGTGGTTTACAATTTTTGGCCAAACTGGACACTGACTTCTTTTTTTTAACTAAATCTTCACATTCGAGCACCTATAGCGGTTAAATTGTGAGGAATTTGAAGATGATGCAAACTAGAGTCTTGTCACATTTTGTCTATAGATTCTAAAAATATTTTTTTCAAA
>VDFB02105785.1:279545851-279713128 GCA_007258455.2 Sequoia sempervirens | reverse complement strand
AAAGGGATTCAATATATATAAACATAACACATATTATAAGCAAAGAGGCATATGTATGTATATATCATATAAGAAAATATATGTACATATCATAAAAGCAAAATGTAAATTAAAGATCATCAAATGTCGAATACTAAAGATCAACAAATAAGCAAATGTATGTATATCATATAAGAAAATGTAAGTTAGAGATCATCAAATATCAAATACTATTAAAGATCATCATATAATCAAATACATGTGGTAAAGATCATAAATCTAGAGTGCATGGCCTAATATGAATGTCTACTCCTAGACAAATGGCCATCTGAATGAGAACAGTCCTACTCTGATGGATGTGCTGAGCCCTGCAAATAAAATTGTGTACAAGATGTGTTAAATACATATAATTTATATTAAATCAATTTTATGAAAGTTATTTTTAAATGAACTTGTATTTTTAAATATCAATCTAGATCTATGCATACATAAATATATTGCATGTACATATAAACATGTGATTATATAAAAATGTAAAACTCACATGTCCACTGATAGAAAATTCATCCATAGAGTCACATCAATCATGCACACAATCTGGACCAAGGCTAGGAGTGATATGAGGTATGTCCACCTGTAACAATATATATACACATATATATCAACTTACATGAATATCTAGTTAAAAATAATTAAAAAATAATGAAAAAAGAATTGAAACTTGCACATGCACACATACATGCACATCATTTGATATCAGATGACCTAAGTCCTTTGAAATAGTCTCCTCCACCATATCCACCAAACAATCAAGCGACGAATCAACATCTACATCCATCTAATCTATCCCAGGTCATGCCATAAATGATGAATGTAGAGGACTATCAAGGTGAGATGACATCAGTGATGATGAACTAGAACCAATCAACATATCAGTAAAACCCATAGTCTGTGCAACTGCCGTATGAACTGTAGGTGGGTCCTTATGCACACTAGTGCTCAGCTGAGACTGATGGGATCCTAGAATTGAATGAACTCTACATCTCAAATTCTCTCTAACATGCTCTATACCGATCCCATTGTTTGATGCAATGTGGGCATATGCCTCCAACAGGTCCTTAGCCAAACAATGCAGAGTCATGCGTGACATATCTCCTGTAAGTGCATCAAGCTGTGTAGGAGTAGGGATGCCAACCACTGTAAATGGATCCATGGTGGCCCACTGTGCTGAAAATGGTGTGGATTGGGAATGTTTGGACATCAAATACTGACCTACATGATCATCAGATATCCTAGTGATGGCAGCCGCAATGTCACCTACACTGTCAATTGCTTCCTTTTGGGAAGCAACGACAACCTCATATGCTATGGGGGCTAGAGCTGGGGTGAGAGCAGGAGACATGTCACCAACCAATACCCTAAACATTGGGGGTGGTCTATTTTCTCGATGATAGGTGGGCCTATCAACAATCCTACCATGCCCCTGACTAGTATATGGTGGAGTTTCTAGGTAGTTAACTTTGAGTCCCAAATGGATCTCAACATAGAACTGCTGAACAAAATAAAATGGAATCTGGTCATTGTTTGGGTATAGACCATGTGCTACAAGAAATCATGGGTAGATCAATGAGGCCATAGCATGATCGACACATCTAGTGACCTGGTATCCCCTAACCTTATGCACATTTTGATAAAATGGAAAACAAGTGGCTTTTATCATTTCTTTGGTGACACTATCTTGTATTTGTTTAAGGGGAACTCCACCATGTACTTCTTCCCACATGCAGGAAAGAATAGTAGTCACTCTATATGGGGACTATGCACTAGTCCTCTCAAGTTCATCTTTTAGTTTTTTAGACTATGCAATATTAACATGCATGGTTCAGTATATATCCCCGAGTTTGCACCCTGTGTTAATGAATCTCTCAATTTTTTAATCTCATTACTACTATTTGCAAACAAAGAATCTGGCACAGGTGGAACATGATCTGCATTTTCCATGTTATATATATATATATATATATATATATATATATATATATATATATATGTATACAACGCACCTAAAAAAGCAATGAGAGTTTGGTAAATAATATATCTAGATAAAGGGGTTACAAATCCTAAAATAGAACTTGTAATAATTCATCTAATCATCAATAATATTTTTCCTTACCATTAACAATTTAAAAATAATTGGGAGAGAGAACTATAATCTATAATATAGCATCCTTAAATGGTTCAAATTTTAAATGAAACGATGAAAGAAAGAATAAGAATACAAAGAATAGTATAAAATTATTTGAAAATAATTGGGGATAAAAATATTTAATCTAATAGTTGTTAACATAAATTAACTTAAATTATATAGCCAAGAACATTAAAATTATAGATTAGAAGCAAAATAATGTCATTTTATCATATTTTTTATATGTATAAAAGTTTAGAGACCATCAAACTATTTAAACTTATAGATTGCATAAAGCTATAAATTGAATCATTAAAACTAATTTATTAAGAATCAAATCTAATAAATTTTGACTTCATTTCATACTTGTTATAAATATCTCACTAATCCAACCATACATTTTATATATGTTAAAAAATATATAATTGTTATGCCCATAATTTTTCACTATATCTTGGCGTGGATCTCCTTCAACTAGATCAATTAAAAATTATTTGTAATGTTGGAGGAAAATGGATTTAATATCATTAGAGTTGTCATGTAACTACCTCTCTTGATCAATGATAGATATTATCCACTCTCGAGAATGTAAATATGTTCGAGATAACTAAAAAATAATTTGTATCCCTTATATCCTTTCATTCAATGTAGCCTATCTCTTAATTGAGATCCTCTACCACAATTAAGTTCAAATCTTCTAAGTTTTATTTCAACGGAAGCAACCACTCATTGTAGAAAAGTTATTAGTAAGTGCTAAATCCAAAACAAGTTTTTTTTTTCTATTTGGATCCATATTTTTTTTCCATTCTAGATCTCTTTCTAGCCATATTCTTATTGTAAGATCATAGTAAGGTAGTGCAATAGATTTAATCGCATCATTCCATAATTGTATCCACTTACCATTTTGATGAGGTCTAGGAACATCAACCAAAGGGATATTAGGCAAGCAAAGTGATCAATTTTATTGAGGTATGAGGGAATAAGAAGTTTGAAAAGTTTGAAATTGGGAGGTATTGATATGTGAGATAGGTTTAATAGAATCTACTTAAATAAGGGTGTTTTGTGGAGAAGGGACAATGGAAAGAGAAATAACTAAGTTTTAATCTATCAATACAACTAAGTTTTACTTAGTTCACCATCTCTTTAGTTGGTCCAAGTGAACTAGTGTTGAGTATAAGAATATTTTTTGTCTAAAATGGGATCTAAACCCATTATGGTATTTCTAGTTAGGATGTAGGAATTCAATTATTTTTTAGAGAGTTTATGAGAACTAAAATAACTTGTATCTTGGTTTTTTCCACCATATCATATCATATTTTTTGTCTAAAACTTACAATTATGACATATTCTTCTGACATTTAAGAGCATGAATATAGAATATTTACAGTAAACTATTGACTAGTCAACATTATGAAGAATCATAAGAAATATTTTAAGAAATAGCAATTGTGTCAAGGAAAAATATGTGGACATTTACAAGAACTTTTTTTTTTTAAGCAAAAGTGGGAGACCACTTATAATTTTATTTATATATAATATTTTACATATAGCTAGTTCAGGAAAACATACTGGTAGGAAAGAACCAGCAAGAAAACCCTTAGTTGTAGTCTAAGTAACAAATTTTACAAAATATCAAAAAGACCAATGGGGTCCTAGTACAAATGACCAACAATCTAATTACAACGTGTTACAAAATCACATTGGTTGAATACATTAGTACAAAATCATCAATCTCCTCCATGGAAACGGTAGATCTGTATCTATTTAGAACTTGGTAGAGATGCACGAAGAAGTGTCATGCATTGTGGATAATAACATGCCTTGGAATATGTGAGCATAGGTCTCTTCTTATGAAACAAAACCTTCTTTGAATAATTGACATTAGAAATTAATATAGTTTGGCGAGCATATTGTATAATCACACTAGAAACCAACAATGGAAGATTGAGAGTCTCAACTAAGAATTCCACCAAGTATAGATAACATTCATACTAGAAGCCAACAACAAAAGACCAAATTTCATAAATAAAGTTCATGTGTTATATATCATGCCTTTGAGGGGTCCACAAGTACCATGAGCCTTTTGAAATCCTTCTCCATCTAAATTCATCCATTCCAAGACCATTGGGAGGTGGGTATACAATATGAACCAAGTATTAATTTCTAATGTTAATTATTGAAAGAAGGTGAAGGTCCTTATTTACCCTTAAATGACATTTAAATTGGATATTTTAATGTTCAATATAATGAAATGTTTAAAAAATGAAAGTGACAATAATATTGAAAATAAAAATGTTGAACATGAATGTGAAAATATTGTAAAATTTGATGGAACACCTATTGATAAGAGTAGCATCATAGAAGAAGAAGAAGAAGAAGAAGAAGAAGAAGAAGAAGAAGAAGAAGAAGAAGAAGAAATACATCAACAATTTCTTGACTAATGTGGATATGAACCCTATGAAATTGAAATTGCACTCAATAATCGACTTGTTGATAACAATGATTAAATTGATAGCTCACATGAACCAATGAAACTCAATGTGTCTCCAAATTACATAAGAAGAGAGAACCTTTGTGAAGAAGAAAAAGAAATTCAAAATCCATCTTTTGTAATGAGTTTGTTAAAATTTAAAAACATTCAAGAACCCCAAAATGGTTTGAAATTGATGAGCATAATAGAAATTCTTGAAGGCAAGAGGTCATCACAAACCATTCGGTTGTGGGCTTCAAAAAATTTCAATGAATGGTTTTCCAATAAGACATTAACCAAAAAATTCCAAATTTTTATACAATTACTAAAGATGTACAAAATGAGACCTTTACTAAATAAATTTCAAAGATTCATGTAAACAAAAAGTTTGATCGAAATAATATTGTTGTTAATTTTTTTTTTAATGCATTCAATTCTATTGTAAATAATAGTAAGGAAAAAGATAAAAGAGTTGCTCATAGAGTAATAACATCATTAGTAAGAAATTAAAAAATTAAAAAGGCTCAATTATTAAGGTAAACTTGTCTTGAATTAAGCCTAAATCGTAAAACATTATCAAAAGTACTATCAATAAGATCATGATTAGAAAGTCCTATTGAAAATCATACTTGGGCTTTTAGCAGTAGGCTTCCATGAGTCGATAAGAAGCTAATTAATAGCACAAAGGATGAAATTCAACAATTTTGGCACTCTAACTCTAGATTTACATATGAGGTTGGAAACAACATTTTTTATACTCTACCTAGGCCATGATTTTGTTATGAGTACGAAGAGTTTATGATAGAAATACATCCATTATTGTTGAGTTAAAAGTAGGTTAAATATTATTTTTCTTAAAAATTCACTTTTATATAAATGTAGGTGTTTTGGAGAACAAAGCTATAGTATGAATAAGTGATTGGCATTGATTGCTATAAATTTCAAGGCGGGGACATTCAATATAATTCATAAGGTGTTATAATATTAAATGCTTTCATTGTTTAGTTAGTTTTAATCAATGTTGTATGATTTATTAAACATTTTTTTAATATTTAAATGTAGGTGTTTTGGGGAGTAGCAGTGATAGATCTAGCTCATTGAGAAAGGATATAGGTAGAGAGGAGGAGTGACCTTGACAAGGATTGAGACATGGATCACCTCAGGGTGGTAGATATGAGTGGAACATATCCATAGAGAAGGATAGGCTAAGAGGATAGATATAGGAGACAAATACCTTAGGGGCACCTTTTTAGTTGTGTATGCTCTACAGAGTGGATTTACTCATGAGTGCTTTGATGTATTTGAAGACACATTTGTATGAGAACATAGATAATATGATATGGGAACTATTAGTTGTGTTGATGATGGGTGTGATATTTTATGTGTATGTTGATGATGTGCATGATATATAGTTATATTTCTTGTATTTGGATGCTCATAGGTATGGATGTTCATGAATCTTATGTGTATGTCTAATGGTGGCATGTGGAAGGATAAATATGGCTATTGAAAACTTTACCATTATCTTGACAACTAATTATGGCTATATGATTATCTTATTGTAATGAACCTAAGTTAATTCGATAGATATTAGTGAAGTTGAATTAGGAAGCATGGATTGTGCTTTATTATACACATTTTACGTTTAAAAATATGGGTCTAATTTTTGCGATATTGAAAGTCAGTTAAATTTCTTCAATAGTATATCCAAGGTATAGGGATATATTAGTGGTAGGAGTAGTGTAGGATAAAAAGGAGAATGTATAAAGAGGGGAAGGTCTAGAAAGGTAATGACATGGTAATGGAAGGAGAAGTTACACTATAAGGTTAGATTTTCATAGGATAAGGAGGAATGGTATGAAGAACATATCAGAGTAGGATAGTGCTAGTAGTAACAATGGTGTGAACATATATAAAAGGATGGGAGATAAGAAAAATACTAGTGGAGAGAAAGGCGTAGGACATGGGTGGTGGATCCCATGGAAGTGGTAACTATAGTATGATAGGAGGAATCATTATAAGAGGATGAAGGGTAGATGGATGCATAAAGGGTACAACATTATTAAAATCCATTAGAGTGGTAATATTATGAATAGTATTAATTCCCTAAGGATAGCCACCTAATACATTATATAAATTACTAGCCAATGAGTGAGGATATTTAGGGTGGAGAGGTGCATCAATACGTAATTATCAATTTAGGAAAATATCTTGTTTAGCAACATATGTATCTAAATCATAGTCTTGATCATTATTTTTCATCTTCTTTAATGTGGCTCTTTATATGGTTGTCATTAGCTATTATATCAAAAAATGATTCAATCGTCATTTTATTTGCTAGCCATATTATCTAGTTAAGATGAAAACTCCATAAAACAAGATTTTAAAGGATATTAATTTAACTAGATAAAAGATCAAGGAAAACACTCTCAAACATGCAATATACCCCAATTGCTTAGACAATGCATATTTCCTAATAATGTGTGCAACTAAAAACTAATAACATGTAATGAATGGATGTAGGTGATAATAATTAAATAATCCTAATTGAACTAGGGTTGTCCCTTTTATATATTTAAGAAGTTGTAAGAGCATTGTATGAAATTGTAAGATGGGAATTACTTATGAAATGTTATATGACACATAAGAGAATAAAAAAGGGGGGTTACACTAGAATATTGATTAGAATTATGAAAATCATCAAGATCATCTTAAATAATGGGTTTGAATATGTCAAAAATGGAGTGTCGGTTATGAGGAGGAAGATTTGAATTTTTTTGACAAGATGTAAAGCATTTGCTAAATACATCCTATAAACCAAGTCAAGGAATATGGTGTTGGAATTTGTGCCAAATTTGGTGCCATTTTTAGGTCATTATTTTGGCTCATGGCTTTGGTAAACCACACTTGGTTTATGGTTTAAATTTTTCCTATTTATGGGTGCTTGAGATGGAGAAAGCATAATGATTTTATAGGTATCATCATGCTACTAGAAATTACTCCATATGAATCACATGTTGATGATACTACTATAAGGGTATGCACATGAATATTTTATTGTAAATGATATTATTATCAAATAATATAATTGGTTCATGTTTTTGGTTGTGGGATTTTTCTTCCAAGAGGATTTTCCCATGTACATAATTATGTTATAAATTTATAATTTATACATTTTTCTTGTAACTAAAATTAAATCTATTTTGCATATTTATCTCTTGATAGGTTAATATGGGAAGTGTTTCCACACCTCAAATTCCTTTTAAAATAATATCCAAGTCTTAATCAGTTTACATCCTCTATCTTATTGTGCAATACCTACCCACCACAAAAAATGTGTAGAGATGGACATTTTTAATGTTACAAATGATACAATTTGTGGTTCTATTTGAACTTCATAACTTTATATTGTTTGTTTCCATATGCTATTAAGTTCTTATATATGTTTCACTTGATCTTTCCATTTAGGAGTAGGCTATCCATAGCTTTGATTGCTGAAATAAGAAGGCATATTTCATTTACACATAGGACATAAAAATGTATGCAAAATGGGGAAGCAAATCCACTTTGAAATCAGCAAATTTGAAAACGCTTTAAAAACTTCCAAACAAATCCAATTTGAATTCAACAAATTTGAAAAAAAATTCATCTAGGGTTTTGAAATTTAACAAATAAATGCATTTTGAACTCTAAAAAATTTGAATTTCAAATACTTGGTGCTCGATATGCAAGTCGGGTTGTTGAAGTTTGGAGAGACGAAGTTGAGGTTGTGTTCACCGGAAAGAAGAAGTCAGTTTGCTCGCTGTCATAGTCTCGATTCACCGCACGCACTAGGCAAAGCAACTGGTAAATTTAGAAAGTGAAAATGACAATAGAAATGAGAATGTTTTTTTTTTGGTCATATTTAAGGGGGTTCGGTCGAGCCCATGTTCAACCAAACCCATTTAAATATGATTTTTTTAATTTAGGGTGTGTGGGTTCAGTTGAACCAATGGTTCGATAGAACATATGTGTTCGGGAAAACCCATAATGATGTTTGGTCGAACCATTGGGTTCAATCGAACCCCTTGAGTTTGGGGAAAAGGAAAAAAAATGAAATTTCCTTCCTCATATAATTTGTAAACCACTATTCTAAAGCCACCCACCATCATGGCAGTATGTTGATAGTGATGAAACTTTGCAACAAATGCTAGGATTTTATGATAACACATCCTCTACTACTCCCATGAAACAAGTTACTTGTGTTGTGATAATTACCAAGCAAAAAGATAGTGAGATCACTGAAGAACCATATGATTTTGAAGTTCCTAAATCCAATGCACTCCCTTTAGGAGGTACCATTGATGTGCCAATGGACATAAATGATAAAGACAAAGTTATTAAGATTGGGAAGTGCCTTGATGATGAATAACAAGAGGATACTACAACGTTACTTCATGATTTCCCTAAAATTTTTGCTTGGAAATATTCTGATATGCTAAGAATTGACCCGAAAATTGTGACACACAACATTGTTCTCACTAAAAATGCCAAACCTGTTCACTAAAAGATATGAAAAATGCACCCTAACATAGCCTTGCATGTTAAAGAAAATCTTGAAAAACTCCTTGATGCAGGCTTCATTCGACCTATTGATTATTCTCCTTGGATCTCAAACATTGTCGTAGTTGCTAAACCTGATAATCCGGATAATCATATTAGAGTATGTACGGATTTTCGTGACTTGAATAAATCCTCTTTAAAAGATGACTTTTCACTTCCTAATATTGACATGATTGTGGATTCAATTGTTGGACATGATTTTTTGTCATTCATGGATGAATTTTCTGGTTATAATCAAATCCTTATCAACCCTCAAGATCAAAACAAAACTGCATTTACCACTATTTGGGGAACGTTTTGTTGGATTGTGAGTTTAAAGAATGCCAGCACAACTTATCAATGCATGATGACCTTGATCTTCCATGATTACATACATAAAATCTTAGAAGATTATGTTGATGACATCCTTGCTAAATCGTTAACAAGAAAGGACAATGCAAATTTTCTTCAAAAAATCTTCAAATGAATATGTAAATATAGTATGCGCTTAAATCTGAAAAAGTGTGTCTTTGGCATAGATAGTGGTAAAATTTTGGGGTTTGTCATATCTCACAAAGGCATTGAGGTGGAAAAAAAGAAGATTGATGCCATTATTAACATGCCACCTCCTAAGAACATTTCTCAATTACAAACGTTACAAGGCCGAATTCAAGCTATATGTCATTTCATTGCATCTTTAGCCGATCACACATTACCCTTCACACATCTTCTCAAAAAGGATATGCATTTTGATTGGAATGAGGATTGTAAACAATCTTTTGAGAGTTTAAAGGAATACTTAGCAACTCCACCTGTTTTACAACCTACTGTGCCAAATAAATTGTTTATCTTGTACATAACAGCATCAGTCCATGCTCTTGCAGCATTGTTGGCTCAACAAGATGATCATGGAAAAGAGCATCATGTTTATTACATTAGTCAAAGTTTAATCGATTATGAAACTCTCTACTCCCCGATTAAAAAACAATGTTTATCTCTTGTATTCACTACTAGTAAATTGCGAAATTATTTACTAAATGCTAAAATACAAGTCATAACAAAATTTGATCCCCTTAAACATATTTTTAATAACTCTGACTTCTTTGGATGCTTAGCTAAGTGGGTAATGTTGTTAACTAAGTTTGACCTTAAGTTTTTTTCACAAAAAGCAATCAAAGGACAAGCCTTAGCCGATCACTTAGTTGATGCTCCTTCCCCTCTCACTTTACTTAATCACGACTCCTTTCCTGACGATATTGTCTTGACCATTGATGTTAAAATGTGGGAATTGTATTTCGATGGATCTAAGTGTAGAACAGGTTCCGATGCTAGAGCGGTATTACTTCTGCCCGATGGAAAGCCTATTCCCTTGTCTTATTGATTAAATTTCCTATGTACAAATAACACAGTTGAGTACAAGGCATTAATTGTAGGATTGTGAGCTGCTTTAACCACGGGTGCTAAAGATATCAAGATATTTGGTGAT
The DNA here is from genome assembly GCA_007258455.2 of Sequoia sempervirens. NCBI lineage: Eukaryota > Viridiplantae > Streptophyta > Pinopsida > Cupressales > Cupressaceae > Sequoia > Sequoia sempervirens. The sequence continues at coordinate 279,702,427 of VDFB02105785.1, read as the reverse complement.
TCATAGTTAGTAATCAAATAAATCAATGGGACATCTCAAACTAAACATGACAAATTATCAAAATAAAAGGAACTCACAATGAAATTTTTAGAGAAGTTTGAATCATTCACCATTGATAACATCCCTCAAAAAGATAATCAACATGCAGATGCAATGGCGAGTGCAGCCTCTCTTATATCCCCACATGATCCTTCAATAGAATTCACTTTCGTTATTCACCCCATCATGAAACCTTTGATTGATGCTCGCGTAGAAGACATTTTAACCACAACTCAAGAAGACTCACAAGAATGGTATGATACAATATACAATTATTTAAAAGATGGTACCATTCTCGAGCCCACAACAACAATCACTCGAAAAAATTTATGCAAATTACAAGCCAAATATGTAGTCATCATTGATGTCTTGTATAGAAGATCTTTCAATGGTCTCTTACTAAGGTGTCTTAAGGATTCTGAAATTCCTATAGCTTTGGAGCAGGCTCATGTTAGTGCCTGTGGAGGTCATTTTGGAGGATGGTCATTAGTGCAAAAGCTCATTCATATGGGATATTATTGGAGACATATGGAGAAAGACTATTTTTCTTACGTTAAATAGTGTCACAACTATTAAGAACATAGCAATTTGATTCATTCTCCTACTTCTAAGCTTCGTGCCCAAGTTCCCATTTTTCCATTCTTAGTATGGTGATTGGATCTTATTGGAAAAATTTCACCTCCCTCTTCTACCAGACATACCTTTATAATAATTGCAACAAATTACTTCACAAAATGGGTGGAAGCTTTTCCTCTTTGCTCTACAAATGCTGAAGTAATTTGTTGTTTCATATTGGAACACATAATTGCTCGCTTTGGCCTTCCTTCCGCAATTATTTCTGACAATGAAAACCCATTCAAGAATAATGAAGTAAAGAAATTTCTTGAAACATTCAACATCCAACATCAATTTTCTACACCTTACTATCTGCAATCCAATGGACTAGTTGAAAGCACTAACAAGATCCTTGAACAAATCCTAAAGAAAACTATTAACAAACATCATAAGGATTGGCATACACAATTACATTATGCGCTTTGGGCTTATCGAACAAGTGTTCGATTATCCATGGGAACTACACCCTATAACCTTGCTTATGGCACTGACGCGATCATGCCCTTGGAGTTAGAAATTCCCACATTGTGAATTGCTCTTCAAGACATTATTGATGATGCCACTTATAGAGACCAACGATTTCTCCAGCTTGAAATGCTCGATGAAAAGCGCATTAACGCTCTTGAGCACCTTCAAGCTTACATTAAACAATTACAACACAAACATAGTACTCATGTCATTCCTTGAACGTTCGTAAGGGTGATTTTGTTCTTTATGATAATCAATGCAATACTAACGCCGATCATGCAGACAAAGATAAGTTTAGCCCTAATTGGTTAGGACCTTACATAATTGCTACTTGTTATGGGTCTGGTGCTTACGTTTTAACTGATCTCGATGGAACACCCCTTAAGGAACCTATTAATGTCGTGCATTTGCATCGATATTATCTCTAATCTTTGAATAGTATGATTAATAAAGTAGTATTGACTAACAATTATTTGGTTACATTCTAAATAACTTTCACATTGCTTCATTCTTGACAACTGATCATGCATTTTTCTTTAACACTAAGGTAATATTTAAAGTTCCTTTTATAATTACTTTAGATTTCATACTATTCATCCTCATCCTATGTTAAGTTCGATCCTTATAAAAAAATTACAAGTGTATCTAATTTAACATTCTTTCTTTAATTCAACAATGTTGTATCTAAAGTGAAATTGAATTTTTTTTTTCCATTAGATCACATCAATCATGTTAAATCATGTAGACATTAATTAAATACTTTAACTAAGTCATTTAATTAATCACATTGTCATTTAGCATTCAAACACATTGAGACAAATTGAAACAACATCAACTGCTTATATATATATATCAAAAGTTTTATATACATCATCATATACAAAATCACCAAGGTCTGTGAGAACTAGACCCCTCGAGCTCTGTCGCCCGTGATCCGGTCCCTCAACATTGTGAGACGGTCGTGTGTGATCGTGATCGCGAGTTTCCAACTCTGAGTGCATACTCCAGACCCTGTGCTTGACCAAGAGCCACAAGCCAATCCTTTTCCATCTGATCCCTCTCTGCTCGTACCTATGCTAGCTCTACATGTAGTCTCTCAACCTCTACTAAGGTCTGTGATGAATGTCTTGCACTCTCAGCTTGACGGAGTCATCTCCTCACACTCTCATATGTAGCCCGCAACCTCACAAAAGGTCTGAGTGACTCTGGCTCCTCCTCCACGATTGGTGGGGGCACGTAGTTAGGATCCACCTCCTCCTCGCCAATGGATGCAGGCACTATATCTGCGGCATCCTGATGATAGAACTCTCGCCAATCTCTCATCGCTCCTGCAAGATAGAAAAGGTACACAATCAATACACATCATCATGATATATATATATATATATATATATATATATATATATAAAGTATAAACACTCAAAGTACATACATAAAATCAAATATCATCACCTATGTATCCAATAGAGTGAGGAATATCAACCTCATCCTCTCTAGGGGGTATGGAGGCTGCACTAGCCTCTCTCTGACTATGGGCGTTGATGTCTGCTGTAGCTACTGCATGTGATCTGGACCTACGAGTGTGAGAAGCCTCTCCATGCTTGTGTTGATCCTTGATCGCTACCTCATCACCGTCACTTAGGGGTGGCTCCTCCTCGTAATAATCATCCTCATAATCCTCCTCATCCTCATCCTCCTCTCCTCCATCCTAGTCCTCATAGTCAGGATCGACCTCTGAATTATAATTATCATCAATAACATCAGTAAATATATCTATTGGCCTGTATCGTATATCCTCAGCCCTGTCCTCTGGCTCATCTCCCTTATCCGTTGTTGGTCCTGCATCACCTATAGGGACATCCATGGGAAATACAAGAGTTGGTTGTGTTACTGACCACCACTCCTCGTGCGCATATGTGTTGCCAACATTATCAGTGTCAGTGACTGGTAGCAGATCATGATCTGAACCATCAAAGTCACTCTCGTGAACATGATCTATAGTGATTCGAATGGTATCACCTGACCTCTGGGCACTTTGCACTGATCGCCTAATGAAGGGGCATGCCCTCGGTGGTGTATACACTTGCCAAAACTCTCACATGACTCGCCCATAATAAAAAGGTAATACAACATAGTCATGTCGTCCAGCTAAAAATCTGTCTATATGCATCCTCCTTAGCTATCCTATGGGATCTGGCCACTGTAGTGCGAGTAGATAAGGTCTTCGTAGGATCTTGTCCTCCTCTAGTCGATCAAATCTCACCCTCCAAAAATGCAAATCTTCGTACTGCCACAAGCGTCATAGTGGATAGCTGAAGGCTCATGGATATCCTGCAGCTATAGCACAAGGGAACCCGACAGGCCCAGTGCATGTAATATGCTTGAAGCACCACACTTGCAGAAGAGTGCAGTGCACCATACTGTTGATCTCTCGAAACACAAATCGGCCAAGATCATAATAAAGATGTGCTAGGATGCAACATCCCCAAGTGTAGATTATCTTGTGCTCGTGCATCCCATGAATCAAGTGTACCAATCCATCATCCAGGTGTGCCACTCATCCATTAGGATTGAGAATAAGAGCCATTGTATGCATCATAATCCATCTCACAATGGGGGCTCGTGAATATAGAAGCATAGGAAGCTCGATTCACGCTCTCATGCGCTCATCATGAACAGGTCCACCCAAGTAGTACCGTGTGTCTGCCTTCTTGTAGAATGATTAATCCCCTCGAAAATATACCCGCTCTCCCCAAATAGGAACTCGAAGAATCTAGTGTACATCCTCTAGGATGATGGTCATGTCCCTGATCAGAAGATGAAATGTACAAGTATTGGCATCCCAACGCTCGCATAGGGCCATCAACATGGTGTCATGGTATCTCATAGGTGGCATCAAATATGCCCAATAGATGCCTACTACCTGCAGATGCTCTATCTCTGCTGTTGATAGTGCTGGGGCTAAATCTCTAAGAAAGCTAATTTTTCTCCCTCCTAGCCGCTGTCACGACCAGGCTAGAACCTATCGAAATCATAACAATATGCTCTAAAAACTCATCTAATATTTTTAATTTTTACATTATTCATCATTCAAGTGTGCTAAAGTTTATCTGGTGTGCTTTCCTAAAGGCCCTAGATACTTTGGAACCCTTTTGGGACACTTCGTAAAGAAATGGGACACTTGGCAAACAAAAGGGATACTTTGCAAAAAAAGGGGACACTGCGAATTTTTTTCCAAGATCCTAAATTAACTGATAAATGCATTAAAAATCATTAAATCATTCCAAAATCACTAAATGAAAGTTGCAGAATCGACTTACCTAATGATACAACTTACTATGCCTGCTCTCATAGCTAATCCAGTTGCAAAGGTGCGTAATCCCGTCTATTCGGGATCTCCTCTTCTCACTCGTCACTCTCACTCTACATGAAGGTAAAATGCAATAGTAAGTGACAAATTACTTTCCTCTCCCTCTTTTACCCCATTTTTCATCACTTAAACTCTTACGCATTAAATTAGGGTTATTTCATATTAAGAGTTCATAAAGCATCTTTTCTTCAAAATAGCATAACAGGAGCTAGTGCATTTCATTTTCGATGCCGTTTGAGGCATTGGAATCATGATTGAATCACACTTGACATCATCAATCATCTATCGTTATGTGGCATGGTACTTGTAAATTCCCTATGGTATGATATTCTTTATTTGATGTGGCTCGATTGCTACCTTGATTCCACCTTTGTCAAGCAAGTGGAATCAAGGGGGGGCATACATCTACCCTCAAATTAGATTCCTAGGAGTTAGATAAAAGGATTTTTGGACAATTAATGAACTTGTGTTGCAGGATGTGGTTCCTAATGTTGTGGTTTTGTAGATAACTACACTGGGGGCTTCGTTCTCCCATCTTTTGACTTAGTATCCTTTTATGCAATAAAGTACACTGTTTAGAGTCCTTTAGCTTACATATGCACATAGAGTCATATGGGCGCTAAAGTGGAGGCTAAATTTGGCATAGAAAATTGGACACTCTTGAGAAAAGAGACAATTTCATGCTTAATTGGACCCACTTTTGAGTACCCCTGCATTATTCATCCTTCAAAACAACATTTATAGGCCCCTAAGACCCATTATTTTTGATCTAGAGGCCTGTTTCACTTGAAAAATCACTTAAATCTCGACAAACAACACTTAATGCATTTACATCTCAAAAACCCACCTTCAAAAACCACTAGTGGGACCCATTCGCCACCTTAGGCGAATGAGTCCCCTCTGGTGGGACCCATTCTTCACTTTCAAGGTTGATGTTGGGTGAATGAGTCCCCTCTCGTGGGACCCATTTTGAGTAGGAATTCAGTTAATTCAACTTAATTTTTTGGTGGATGTTGGCCTCTTAGGTCTAAATAATGGAAAAATTAGGTTTTGATGCTTATAAATACTCATTTTAGGTCATTTTTCACATCTCTTAGTCATTTTTACAAAGCAAATTCTAAAGTCAAGTCTTCCACAATAAGTTTCATTAGCAAAGTTGAAGTTTTAGGTCAGCAAACTAGGGTTTTTGCAAGTCTTGAAGCTCACTCTTCATTCAAGGTTTAACATTGCAAAGAGTTATTAATGGATGCCTATGGTGAATCATGGGGAAATCTAGGTTGAGGAGATGCAACTAGCCATCAAATCACACCTAAAGACTTGTTTTCAAAGTGATTCCATCTTCCATTTTTCCTCTATCTTCAGATTAAGGTTTGCATTCCATTTACATTCCATTTGCATGTATTTTGTCTCTATTTTTGATGTGTTGTAAGACTTCTAGGGTTGAAGTCTTGCATCAATAAAATCATAGTTACATATCTTATTCTAGCACAATAGAATAGGGTTTTGACATACTTCAGATTTCCTAGTCTTTAACACATCTAAGACTAGGGTTTTATGTAGATTTTTATCCATTCAAGGTTTGATTACCCAACTAGGGGTTTGACTATCACAAACCCCACATTAGACAACCAATTTTAAGCTGTTTTGTAGGAATTTTCTGAGACCCCAAGTCGGGTTTCCATAAAAAAGTGTTGCACAGGTGACAAGGTGCAGAACAAAGATTTGAATGTGCAAAAAATTGAAAGTGGAATGATTCGCCATGGATGACGAATGAGTCCCTCCTGAGGTGACTTTTTGAGTTAGATGCAGATTCAGATACCCAATTAGCAGAAACCATTTTCTGGGCAGAAAACCTTGTCTTGGGACTGATTCACCCAAGGTGGCAAATGAGTCCCAGTCAACATAAAAGTTAGATTTATCAGATTTCCAGAGTGCTTTCCAGTCATCTTCAGCTTTATAGGTGCACACATTCTGAAATTTAGCTTTCTGTTTAGTCTTATGTGCATTTTTGTTCATCTTTTTAAGCTTTTCACAAACCTCACAGTGTTTTCAAACATTGCATTTTACATTAGTTTTGCATGAATATTTAATCAATTTCATCACTTAGTTGCATTTACAACATTGCATTTAGTCTTAATTACATCACAAATCCTCTATTTGAGTGAACCACCTTAGATTTGTAGGTTATTCTATCTCTCTCCTTTAAGGTGGAAGATCCTAAGAGTGTAAGAGTAGTCTATAGAATCCAACCACAAAATTGATGGTTCACATACATGCAATTAGAAAGATATGCGAATTACAACATACCTGGAATTTTTCTTCTACTTTCAACCAAGCTTCCTTGACTCCTCTTTTCTCCTATGTTCACAACTAGAGAGTTGCAGGTTCTTCAAACGTGAGGTTTTCTCTGAAACAAAAAGTGATGGAAATGGAAATCTTGAAATTGAAGTGCCAATGATGGTATCAAGGTTGACAAAGAATATGAGGAAATCACTAAATAATCACCATTGTCTTAAACTTCAACTATGTGTTAAAATGTTGCTACCTCTTCCACTCTCGCCATTACATAATGCTAGTCATTGCCTCTTCCACTCTTGCCATTATGTAATGTCAAGAATTCCTCTCCCATTACATAACTCTTGTGGGTGACTTGTAATGGTAGAATTTCAAAATAAATGCCAAGGTTTCGAATGTACATGAATTTGGTGCTTCCACTGTAGGATGCCTCTCGACATAATTAAAGCGCGATCATTAAAAAAAATCAAACTCATCACCATCTCTAGTAATTATTTTATGATTGATCACTAGCTAGATAAAATTTCATGAATCAAAAGATATTAATCTTTCTTACAAAAGTGCGAAAAACTATTGACAAAACATCCCAAAAATCAAATTATTCAGTGAGCTCATTAATGAAGAATTAATGATAACTTCAGATGGACTCCATATTTTAGACTTAAAATTTTATTATGATAAGGTGACATTAATCCTAAACCTTACCTTAATATTGTATCTAATTGCAACCCTAATCTTATCTCTAATCATAACCTTAACCCTAGAAACCTAACTCTAGCTATACAACCATAACCCTAACCCTAACCCTAATTATATCTCTAACCGTAATCCTAACTATAACCATAATATTAACCCTAATCCTAACCCTAAACATAATCCTATACCTAATCCTAACCCTAATACTAACTTTGGAACCCTAATACCAATTCTATCTCTAAACCTAACCCTAACCCTATTCCCAATAATAAAATGAATCCCAACCTTAACCCTAACCCTCAACCATGACACTAAACCTAACCATAACTCTAATTCTAAAAAAAATGCTTACCCTAACCTAATCTCTAAGCCTAGCCCTAATTCCAATTTATTAATCTTAACCCTAACCTTAATTGTATTTCTATCTCTAACCCTAACACTAAGCTTAACCATACCCTTGATCCTAATTTTATGTGTAATCCTAACCCTAACCCTAATTGTGATGATAACGCCGACCCAAATTCTAATTCTAAGTCTAATCATATTTGTAACCCTAACCCTAACCCTAACCCTAATCTTACTACTAACACTAACCCAACCCTAATCCCAATTTTAACTCTAACCCTAACCCTATTCATAATGATAACACTAATCCTAGTCGTAAACCTAACCCTTATGCTAACCCTAACCCTAATAATTTTGTCTTCCATGTCACACTGTGAATGCTACTAGCATATATATATATATTATTTATTAATAATATTTATAAAAACACCGAGAGATATCCTTCTCGAGGCGTCTATTGCACTTTTATGTGAGTAATTGATAAAAAAGTAGACGCCTCAAGAAAGATATCTCTTAACATTTGTATGTCTCCACGTTCCTTGGAATGTGTTCTAGGGGACATGAGAGAAAATTATTAAATTATGGCATATTGTAATTATATTTTAAATATAGGATTTAATTCCAATGGAGGTTACACATTAAAAATGGATAAGGCATCTCTCCTAGGCATCTATATTGAAAGTTGGAAGGTCTTGGATGGGGCACCCAAGATTGGAGAAGATAAGGTGTATGTTCTAGTGTTCCACCAAGGATCAGAAAGGTCATTAGAGCATATAGAAAGTTAGAAGTTGGATAGGCTATGGGTAAGGCACCCATGTGGAAGTCTTGTAATTCCATTTAATATTTTATTACATCTTTTGGTTGTCCATGAAGAGGGGCATGAATTTTTGTACCTCTTGTTTTGGTTTACCATTCGTGATTTTACCTCCCACAATTTCTATAAATTGGAGCCATGAGTTGGTAGTTTGATGTTGAGTTCTTGCAAGTAATTGGGTGTTGTTGGGCTAATCAGAGATTAGTAGAGCAGTGTATTATTGTGTAGTCTCATTCAAAGATTAATAATATACTTGCCCTCTTTTCTTGTGTGGAGTTTTTTCCCAAAAGGGTTTCTCCAAGTAAATCTGGTCACATTTTGTTTGCCGATTTTTATATTGTGATGTATGTTGCAATCACTTGTTTAAATCTAATTTGGTAATCTGACTTTTAGATATGAATTCACATGCATAATTTCATATTGTAGCTTTCCTTCACCTTGTTTTCAAAAAAATTGCCACATTATCCATATATCTATACGATGAAACCCAATAAGAGATATCTGCCCATCTCTCGTGAAAATGCAAATTTAATTATTTCCACAACTTTGTGCGTGAAAAATAGAAGCATTAATATATCACAATCCATGAAGTTTCATGACTAAAAAACTGGTCACATTGGTCAAAACACCACTAGAAACATTCCCATTAAAGGAATTTACACTAGTTCATATAAATTTTTAAATTTAATTATTTTTTTCAAATTCCACCAATTTTTCATTTACTCTTGGGCTTGAACTAGAACAATGAACTCCTATCTTTGAATTTTGTGTCAAACATTGGATTTTGATACAACTAAACTTGACTTATTTGAGAATAACATGCTGTAAGAGATTTATGATGAAGGCTTTAGGGTGGCATTTTCGATTGAATGCATAACCTATACACTGAAAACAACTGATATATTTACATTTAGGAGTGACTCATTGAGATATTTTGATACAAAAAGTTTAAAATTTGGACATGTTAAATGGAGGCAACACAACATAATTTTTATTAAGGCATATATGAATACATGCTTTAGTGTGTGTCACCTCCAGTTTGTGATAAGGTATTGCTTTGGGTAGAATAATCAAAGGTTGTAATGTGCTTCAGTGCATATTTGTTGCATCTATGTTATTTTCATTGTTAGTCAATGTTCAAGGATGCTAATTGTAATCTCTTTCATGAAAATAATGAGAATATTGCTATTGTAAAATGGATTTTGAATTATGATCACACTTTTAGGCTATAAAAGGTTAAATTTTCACAAGGCAATAATTCCTCTATGACCATCAGAGTATATTTACATGTTATGAAATGAAGATGTATGATAGAGTGACTCTGTGACCTTGAATATGCACTGTTATATTCTTGTTTCTCCTGCAACCTCATAATTGTATCAAAATTGATAAATCTTAAGCATATTTTGAGTTATATGTAATTATTTTTCTATTCATACCCGAGTCAAATTAATTATAAGGAATTCACATTTTTGCATGATGTAATTCATAAATCCTTGCAAAAGTGTGAGAATTGATCTGCTAGGAACCATCTAGAATTTGCATTGTATAATCAGTTGATGTCATAAAAGGAGAACCCACCTAAGTTCTGCATAGCCTAAAGTGCAAAGAAAAATAAAATGAAAGAGTTTCCTATTTTTTGGCCTAGCTTCCAACAATTTTGACCATAAGGTTTGACTAATCTTTAGGAGTTATTGGAATACAAGTTGGGGAACCAACAAGTGAATCACCAAAAGGTAAAGATAATCCTTTAATATGAGGACCTAAAGATAAGTCCCCTAAGAGATAATACATAACTTCAACAACAATAATAAAAAGATAAGGGGCAACTGGGCACCCTTGCTTAATAGATATGTGAATAGGAAAAGATTTCAAAAGTTCACCATTAATGTAAATTTGAGTTGAGGCAACTTTAAAGATAATATTAATTATTATACAAAAAATATCACTAAAATAAGAATCCTTAAGAATTAGCAAAACAAATGGTCATTCAATCCTATGCTTTCTCAAAATATAGTAAATTCATAGCAATATTTTTCTTAGAAACCTTTGCCTAGTGCATCCATTCCCAAACTAGTAATCAAATTGTCAAGAATGTATCTACCATTAACAAAGCCAAGCTAAAAAGAAGAAATAATAGTATGACAAATCTTTTTCATCCTTAACACTGAAATTTTAGTAAAAAATTATAAGATGCATTCAATAAAGTAATTGGCCTCTAATTCTTACACTAAGTAGAACTACCCCCTTGGGAATAAGTTTAATCATGTTTTTGTTAATCTAATCATATAGAGTACTAGTATTAATAGCTTCATGTTATAGACTTCTAACAAAATCTTACTAATCAAATTACTATTAACTTTGTAGAAATCAATAGGAAACCCATCATAATTAGGGGCCTTCCCCCTTTTTTTATATGATATATAACATTAAAAATCTCATCTAAGGAGATACATTTATCAAGAAAATAAAATTATTATGACTTGAATTGCAAGGAATAGCCTTAACCACAATATTTATAGCATTACTAATAGCAATACCATCCTAACCCTTAGCAAAATATTACTATAAAATTTTGAGAAAGAAAAACTAAAATTAAAATATTGTTTCAACAAGGAACCATCCCCATCAATGGCAAAAAAATCCTCTTTAACATGATTGAATTTCAAGAAATTGAAGAAAAACTTAGAACCTTTATCCCATAGTCATATAAGCCTAGGCTTGAACCTAGCCCCTCTAGCTATATAAAATTGATCACTCCTCAAAGGATGCCTCACCTTTAAAGTCTCTTTCTGTGACATCAAATGGCTTGCATTGTATTTTACTTTCCACATTCACGAGGTTCTCTTGCAACCTTCTAACCCTATCAACTCTAGCATTGGCTTTACACTTCCCAAAAATCCTCATAAAAGTAACAACGTCAACAACCTTATTTTACCTATTAATATTATACCATTTAGAAAATTTACCAAAACATATAACCCAAATATTGAACTAGGTGTTAAAGAAAGATGGGTCTTTCAAGTGAGAATATTAAGCTTATACAAACTCTTAAAAACACAAGGTAATTTAAAAGGACTAGAAAGAAGAAAAACTTTAATTTCCACAATATGTTTATGATAAAAGATATCAGGAAGAACCTAAAGTATATTATTACCTAGAAGAAGGTGATACAAAAAATACTTATCTAGTATAAACCTATCTAATCATGAAAACACCATCTTTTTAGCCTTCTAAAAATTTAACCAAAAACACCATATCACTTTGTTATAATTTCTATAGCCTAACAAAGGATCAACTAAATTTCTCTTTCTTTTAAAATTATCCCCAAAAAAATCATTACCCTTCCAACCAAATTTACAAACACCAATTTTATCCATGATATTCTTAATCATATTAAAATCTCCTCCAATAATCTAAGGAATGCATTTCATATTAATAGCCAACCAATTCCGCGACTTATATCTTCCTTTATAATCATTAAAGGTATAGATGAAACAAATACTAGAAACTTTATTATCCAAATTCATTTCCACATAGACACAAACTTGCAATAGGAGAATAACCATAACTTGTAACATTTTGATCCAATGAGGGATTGAGAAGAATGAACCCCCCCCTCCCTTTAGCATGCTTTGAAGAGAAAATAATAGAATCATGCCAAATAACTTTATGGGAACCTTCTAAATAACAATCCAAAAACTTAACTTCTTGTAATAAAACACAATTCAAGTTAACTATATATATAGAAAGAGATTTAACTAAATATTTTATTATGGACATCAACACTTCTAACATTCTAGCTCAAAATCTTCATCAAAAGAGATTATAGAGATGGAGAGAAACTAATTGGAAGAACATTATTTCCCCTTTGTTTAATATTTAAAGGTATGAATGTATAATGATTAGCCAGTCTTTATGTTCTCACCATGCATGCTAACTCAATTATTAGAAACATCAATAAATGAATTATAAAACAAAGAAGAATATAATTGAGATTATGACCCATTACTCTTGGGACACCTCCACAAACATTTTTCACCTAAATTTATATTAAGAAAAAAAAGATACCCAAAATTTTGAGCCATAAAATTTCTAATAAATCAATCATAAAATAAAGAAGATTATGACCCATATACCACCTCCCCCAACATACTTCCACTTAAATTGATGTTATTAAGACATTTATATCCCATAACTTTTGGGCAACCTCCCCCAAGCAATATTTCACTTAACTCTATATATATTAAGAAGAGAAGGCATTGCCCAATCTAGCCATGAGCTTACCTGCCTTAGGAAAAAAGACACTTATGACCCAAAACTTTGAGCCATAAAATTTCTAATAAATCAATCATAAAATAAAGAAGATTATGACCCATATACCACCTCCCCCAACATACCTTCACTCAAATTTATGTTATCAAGACATTTATATCCCATAACTTTTAGACAACCTGCCCCAAGCATTGTTTCACTTAACACACTATATATATTAAGAAGAGAAGGCATTATCTACCTTTAGGAAACTTTTATTTATTTGTTTATTTTTTACCTTAGGAAACTTGGAGTGCCATGGTGGGACCCCAGCGGTGCATCACTATACAAAATGTCTGATCAAAAGGCGCATGCCTTTTCCCTGCTTCGTTGGACACATGGCCGTGTATTCTTTTTCATCACAGGACACTCCACACCACTCTGCCATTCTTATTCTATTATATTATATTGGTTATAATTTCTAGAGAAATGCATAGGAAAAACCAAGAAAACAAAAAAAAAAAAACCAAAAAACCAAAAACAAAACCAAAGAAAACAACAAATCTGTCCAACTCCGTGCCTATCGCGATCTTCCTTGTTTCCGTCCCACTACATATCTCATCGAAGTGGAACGCAGAGGTTACCTTCGAAAAATCGCATTCCAACGAGCTATTTCGTGTCCAATTTGAGCGAACACCGAGGCTGCACGACTCATTTTTGCGCTGAGAGTGATCCCATGTAAACGCTTAATGTTTTGCAATGTTTAATCACGAAGAACACCGGCTAATTCCTCGACACAGGAACTCCAGGTGCCGGCATGGCCGAATAGGTACAGCAATTGTGGTATCCTTCGTGCTTTTTCTCTCGATAATTGCATGGATGTCTCTGGTTTTTTTGTCACAAACTCACTGTTTTCAGAAAACCGAAAAATGGCAAGGAAACCCAATAGCTTCATCATCGTTGCAAGCTTTCGACGCCTCCTCTTCAGATTATAATAGTATCCCCGCCACAGGTTATTTTTCCTCAAATCCTAATTCGACTCACGGCTTTCTAACCCTAAATCAGGTGGTTTTCGGCATAGCGGGATCGGTGGACCTGTGGGCGGTAAGGAAGGAGTTTGTGAGGCTGTGGTGGAGGCCGGATGAAATGAGAGGCCATGTGTGGTTAGAGGAAGCGGTTTCGGATGACCATAATTTGCCTCCTGTTAGGGTTTCGGAGGACATTTCCAGGTTTTCTTACACAAACCCTACTGGCAATCCTTCCGGGGTAAGAATTGCCCGGATTATTCGCGAGAGCTTTAAGCTTGGATTACCTGATGTTAAATGGTTTGTGTTGGGAGACGATGATACTATTTTTAACGTGGAGAATTTGATCAGGGTTTTGAGCAAGTATGATTCTTCGGAGATGTACTACATTGGGAGTACTTCAGAGAGCCACTCTGCAAACACTTTTTTTAGTCATTCTATGGCTTTTGGTGGAGGAGGGATTGCAATCAGCTATCCCTTGGCAGAGGCGCTTTCTGAGATGCTGGATGAATGCTTGGGGCGGTACCCCAGATTGTTCGGTAGTGATGATCGGCTACATGCTTGCATTTCTGAGATTGGTGTTCCTCTTACACGAGAACCTGGTTTCCATCAGGTAATTCTTAACATGTAATTTCTTTTACGGGCTATGTTTCTTCAATTGGCTAATTTTTGACAAAATTTCAAAACTTAGATTAGCCAAATAGCAACTTTTCCACATGATTCTCCAAATTTTCATATAAAATGCACATAAAGTCATTAAAACTTTGAGCTTTCCAGGCGAAAATGGTTTCTCATTGTTCTTGTTTGGAAGCAAGTGTGTTATACGTGAAGTCATAGCTTTGCCAAAATGTCATCCATTAATATTTATTATGCAGACAGGGTGTTGACTTTTTGGTTATATGATAACGAAAGAGATTTATTGAATTCTCAGTGTCTTTACATCATAGCATCTCTGTATCAAGTCCATTATTCAGTTGGCTAATTTTTTAATCAACAATTATATTTGTCTATTTTTAAATTTGAATATTAATTTTTCAAGTTATGCTGTGTTTATATTATATTTTCATGAAATGCAAAAACTTGCCCTCCAAGCATACTTGACATTTTTTGCACTTTCCAAGTTTTGAACTTTTCATTTGCATATTTGTATGTGTGTGTTTCTTGAAGACAATTTTCCACTTGGGAAAGCAATTAACCCTTGTTACTGCATCATCGTGAAGTTTCTATTGAGGATAATTTCAGTTAACTAAATTGTACTTGCCTTACAGTCCCATGGGGGGATGGACATGGATATGGGTGCGGATTCGGATATGGCTCTTTTTCAAGACCCCCTAATATGGATACAGCTGGATACAACAATTTTATATATATACATATATATATATATGTACATGTACACATACATATACATACATGTATGTATATGTATGTATACATACATATACATACATGTATGTATATGTATGTGTACATGTACATATATATATATATGTATATATATAAAATTGTTGTATCCAGCTGTATCCATATTAGGGGGTCTTGAAAAAGAGCCATATCCGAATCCGCACCCATACATATATGTACATGTATGTATACATGTATACATACATATACATATGTTATGTATATGTATGTACACATGTACATATACATATATGTACATGTATGTACACATGTACATATACATATATGTACATGTATGTATACATGTATACATATAACATATGTACATGTATATGTATATGTATGTATACATGTATACATATAACATATGTACATGTATACATGCATGTATGTACATATGTTATGTATATGTATGTATACATGTATGTATATGTATACATACATATACATGTACATATGTATATGTATGTATACATGTATGTGTATGTATACATATACATACATGTATACATACATATACATAACATATGTACATACATGCATGTATACATGTACATACATGCATGTATACATGTACATGTATACATACATGTACATATATACATACATGCATGTATACATGTACATACATGCATGTATACATGTACATGTATACATACATGTACATATGTTATATGTATACATGTATACATACATATACATATGTTATGTATATGTATGTATACATGTATGTATATGTACATGTATACATACATATACATAACATATGTATATGTACATGTATATGTATATGTATATATACATATATGTATATGTACATGTATATGTATATGTATATATACATATATGTATATGTACATGTATATGTATATGTATGTATACATGTATACATACATGTACATATACATATACATGTACATATGTTATATGTATACATGATACATACATGTACATATACATATACATGTACATATGTTATATGTATACATGATACATACATATACATGTACATATCTGTGTTACCGGATTCGTACCCACAGGCCTCGAACCCGGTTCGGGTACGAACCCGGTACGGGTTCGCCTGTGGGTACGCGCTGGGTACGCACAGGGTGCGTGCCCAGCCCTGTGGGTTCGCCCGGGTGCGCGCAAGCGCGCACCCGGGCGAACCCACAGGGCTGGGCACGCACCCTGTGCGTACCCAGCGGGTACCAGGCCCGTGGGTACGCGGACCCGGGGGGACCAGCCACGTACCCGGGCGAACCCCTGCGAACCCACGGCCCAGCACTTCAAAAGTGGGCCCAAAAGTGAATAAAAAGCAATTTTTTAATTTCTATTTTGCTACAAAACCCTAAAACGACCCAATATGAGGCATTTTAACACTAAAGCATTTCATTTTTACCTCTCATTTTGCTCTCTCCATAATTTGTGTCCATCTTAGCATTTTGAAGGGAGGTGATTGCATTTGAAGGAGATCGATTGTGGAGTGGCAAATAGCTTCTACAAAGGAGATTTAAGTGTTCAAGGTATGCATTTAAACCCTATTCTTCAATCTTTTGATGATTTTTTTTAAGTTTCTTAGTTTTTGATGAATTTTTTCAAGTTTGTGAAGAAGTTTTTCAAATATATATATTTTTTTTTCATTTTTTTTATAGATTGCAACAATGGCAAGTAGTCAAAGTTCAGTGGGTGGGGATGGAAGCCAAAAGTTTAAAATTGATAAAGGATCTCCTTTATGGAGACATACCACACGAATTTCACAAATTCCTGGAGGTGGGGGGTTTGTTTGGAAGTGTAATTTTTGCAATGCACAATATAATAGCTCCTACTACCGAGTAAAACTTCATTTTATGGGCCCTGGTGGTAAAGGGATTAACATGTGTGTGGGTCCAGATAAGAAGGGGTTATCTACTGTACAAATAGCAGGATTTATAAAAGAACAAGAAGATGCCGACAATTCAATTGCAAGAGGAAAACAAACTAGTTATAGTTCCGGAAAGAAAAAACAAACATTACCCACTCATCAGATAGTTAGGCCCTCTAGACATCCCTTCTTGTCTATACCCTCTACGGAAGAAGAAGATGAAGAACTAGAAACCACCACCCGCAAGAGAGGTCCATTAGAGAAAGCATTTAAAATGGAGGCAAGAGATATTGCTGAAGAAAAAATTGCACGTTGCCTCTATGCCAATGGTCTTCCATTCAACTTGGTGAGATCACCATATTGGAAGGACATGGTGTCAGCAATAAATAGTGCACCTCCTGATTTCACAAGTCCTGGGTATGAAAAGGTGCGTACCACCTTATTGCAAAAAGAGAGGAAATATGTAGAGGCCCAACTAAAACCAATTAGAGATTCTTGGGTTGAAACAGGTGTATCTATTGTTTCCGATGGATGGAAAGATTGCAAAAACCGTCCATTGATTAATGTTATTGCAGTGTCCCCCAAGGGGGCAATGTTTTTGAGGGCGGTTGACTGTGAAGGGCAAGTGAAAGATGCAATGTTCATTTCCAGGATTCTCATTGACTCCATAGAGATGGTGGGTAGTGAAAATGTTGTCCAAGTAGTTACGGACAATGCAAAAGTTTGCAGGGCTGCAGGTGCTTTGGTAGAGGCCAGATATGAGCACATCTTTTGGACACCGTGCACTGTACACTCCCTCAATTTGGTGATGCAAGCAATTGGCACCCAAATAGAGTGGGTGAAAGAAATATACCAGGAGTCTGAGGAGATCCAGATGTTTGTGACAAACCACCATATGTCACAAGCAATTTTCAGAACTTTTTCAACATTGGAATTGTTGAAGGTAAATTTTAAAATTTAATATATTTAGTTTCATTTATCATTTATGTCATGTTTTACATAATTGAATAAAATAATTTTTTGCATTATTTACATATTTTAAATGTGTTATTAACTTACTATTAACATGTTCTTAGGTTGCCGAGACCCGGTTTGCATCTCACACAATTGTTCTGAGACGACTTGTGAAGGTGAAAGATGCATTGAGTCAAATGGTTATTAGCAACCAATGGAGTATATGGAAGCAATCAAATTCAGAGAGGGCCCAAAAAGTCAAGGCATTGATCTTGAATGACGATTGGTGGGATCGTGTGAATTATGTATTGGAATTCACCGAACCTATCATGTCTATGCTTCGGTTTGCTGATACAGATGAACCATGCTTGGGGGATGTCTATGATAGCATGGACACAATGTTGGAAAAAATAAAAATAGAAATACAAAAAAAAGAGAATGATCCTGAAGACACCTTGTACAAAAGGGTGGAAGCAATTGTTCTTCATCGGAACAAGATGACAACTCCATTGCACCTCCTTGCATATGCCCTATCTCCGAGGTACTATACCACTGAAGTGCTTTCTATCCCAGGGAGAATACCGCCATATAGAGATGCTGAAGTTGCTAATGGGTATAAGACGGCATTTAGTAGAATGTTCAGTGATCCAGAAGTGCATGCAAGTGTCATGAGAGAATTTGGAATGTTTGTCACAGGAAAATCAAAAAATCATACCGCTTCTGTTGCTAGAGACCAATACAAAATGGATGGTCTTACATGGTGGTACCTCCATGGTCAAGATTATATGTACCTCCAACCTCTTGCAATCAAGATCCTCTCACAAGTAAGTTTTTTTTTTTTTTGCCACTTGTATTGTAAAATTTAACACTTAACATTCTTGAATTTATCTTGCATTTTTTTATTTTATTTTTAATTTTGTTGGTTTTCTCTCCAGGTTGCAAGCTCTTATGCCGCTGAACGGAATTGGAGTACATACTCCTTTATCCACTCAGTGAAGCGTAACCGGTTGGCTGCAAAAAGAGCTGAAGACTTAGTGTATATTCATTCCAATTTGCGTCTTCTGTCACGTAGGATCCTCAATACAGGCAGGGGGCAGCGAGGCTTTGGGATGTAGCACCCGAGTCTACTGACTTGGATGCAACCATTCAGGATCTTGCTAGAGCCACTATGGATGATGTGGGTGATATTGATGACATATCACATGGTGTTGGATCCGCTTTGGGTTCAAATGATGATGATTTTGAAGTTGAAACCACTCAAAATCCAAGTCATGATGATTCTGACAATCCTTTTGATGATTGATGAGCATATGAACAATGAACATTGAATCATGTTTCAAATTTTCAATGTTTCATGAACTACATTTTGTAATTCAGTAATTTTATTTGAATATTTTTCAACTATCAATTGGCATTTAATATTTATCTTTGGCATTTGGCATTGGTCAATGATCAAGTATCATACTATGAAATGATTTAGTTTTACAATTCTCTATGTTTCTCTTATTTTTTTGTATATATAATACATATATATATATTTATAATATATTAAATTATTAATATATATATATATATATACACACGTACCCATACGTACCCAAACTCCTAAAAATTTTTTGCCCGTACCCACGTACCGGGTTCGCGTACCCGAACCCGTCCCCGAACCCGAACCGGTAACTTAGGTACATATACATGTACATATGTTATATGTATACATGATACATACATGATACATACATATACATATACATATACATATACATGTACATATGTTATATGTATACATGATACATACATATACATATGTTATGTATATGTATGTATACATGTATGTATATGTACATGTATACATGTATACATATATATGTATGTATATGTATGTACATATGTTATGTATATGTATGTATACATGTATGTATATGTATACATAGATATACATGTATATATGTATATGTATGTACATATGTTATGTATATGTATGTATACATGTATGTATATGCATACATACATATACATGTATACATATATATGTATGTATACATATACATACATGTATACATACACATACATGTATACATACATATACATAACATATGTACATGTATGTATACATGTATATGTATACATGCATGTACATATGTTATGTATATGTATGTATACATGTACATATACATACATGTATACATACATACACAACATATGTACATACATGCATGTATACATATACATGTATACATACATGTACATATGTTATGTATATGTATGTATACATGTACATATACATACATGTATACATACATACACATACATGTATGTATATGTATGTGTACATGCAATTACATGTATGAGTACATGAATGTACACATTACATATGAGTACATGCATGTACTCATAATGTATGAGTACATGCATGTACACATTACATGTATGAGTACATGTACACATACATATACATACATGTATGTATATGTATGTATACATGTACATATTGTGTACATGTACTACATATACATATATGTATGTGTACATGTACATATTGTGTACATGTACTACATATACATATATGTATGTGTACATGTACATATACATATACATACATATACATACACATACATATACAGACATGTACACATGTATGTATGTATACATATACATACATATACATATACAGACATATATGTATCTGTATATGTACATACATATAGATACATACAGACAATATATATAGATACATATATGTCTGTATATGTATGTGTATGTATATGTATACATACACACACATGCATATATAGACATATGTATCTGTATATGTACATACATATATACATACAAACAATATATATAGATACATATATGTTTGTATATGTATGTGTATGTATATGTATACATGTATACATACATACACATACATGTATGTATATGTATATGTACATGCGTACATGTCTGTATATGTATGTGTATGCACATGTATACATACATATACATACATGTATATGTATATGTACATGTGTATATGTCTGTATATGTATGTGTATGCACATGTATACATACATATACATACATGTATATGTATATGTACATGTGTATATGTCTGTATATGTATGTGTATGTATATACATATACATACATGATGTATATGTATATGTACATGTATACATACATATACATACATGTATGCATATGTATTATACATGTCTGTATATATACATACATGTATGTATATGTATATGTATTATACATGTTTGTATATGTATGTGTATGTATATGTATATGTATATGATGTCTGTATATGTATGCTAGCTCATTGTTCAAACCCCTGCCTTTTTTTTCATATACATACATGTATGCATATATATTATACATGTCTGTATATATACATACATGTATGTATATGTATATGTATTATACATGTCTGTATATGTATGTGTATGTATATGTATACATACATATACATACATGTATGTGTATGTATATGTACATGATGTTTGTATATGTATGCTAGCTCATTGCTCAAACCCCTGTCTTTTTTTTTAAAGTTTATTTGTGTTTTTTTAGTTTTTTAGAGAAATTTTGTAGACAGAAGAGAAGGGGCGCATCATATAAAAGCTCACAGAATGAAAACTTGAGCAAATTTAATCAAACTGAAATTGTAGAAGGTGTTTATTATCATCAACAATGGATTTAAAACATACAAACATACCCGAAAGCCTCCAGATTTTTTAAATAAGAAATCCGATCAGCATAGTGAAGAACTGACGAAAACTGGAGTAGAGAGTTACAGATTGCAAAGTTTATTCTGAAACTGAAGCCAGAGAGAAGTATAGGTAGGGCGCCCAAGTTCATGAAGAGAGATCCTCAGAAAGAAGACATTTCTCCAAAAAGCCAAAAAAACCTTCCTTGCAAGTGCCACGCCCTTTCAAACAAAAAGAACCAAAAACCATCTCTAAAGGTGCGCCCAAACAGCCATGAAGTCTGCCATGGTGAAGGAAGAACAACAACCAATAAACCCTCTGTTTCTGATGAAGAACACTACAAAAAATCTGTTGAAGCACTGCAGAACTTCTGAAATGAAGCTCTCTCAATCTGCACTAATTCAGCTGATCTCTCACAACTTCACAAGTGCTCACACTGAAGAGATTTCGTTCTCCAATGGTGGATTTGCTGCAAACCTGATCACAGGCTGAAAGCAAGGGAAAAAACCTCCAAGGCAAAGTTGAAATATTCAAAAAGATGAGTTTCTCATTGCCCAAATCCCTTATAAAGCAAAGGAGGTGAAAACCTAAGAAAGCCGTACATTTTAGGGCTTTAACTCATTTAAATTTATGGAAATAAACTTAAGTCACTTTCCATAGTCTTCTTTTTGATTTTTGGCGCCTCCTTTAAGTGAATAAAAGATATAACTTAAAATATTCACTTTAGACTTAATTTAAGTGATATAAGAATTATAAAGTCAATTTGACTTTATAAAAAGACTTTAAGTTAAAATATAACTTAAATCACTTAAGTAAGCCTATCTCCCTCAATTCTCAATAGAATTCAATGCCGTCAGAAGCAAAGAAACTCCTGTACTGCCAAGGTCTGCAATGAGCCTATCCACGATCTCAGAAAATGAAAAAGACCGAACTCTCCAGAAGGTACCACTGACCCTCTAACCGATCTAGTTAGCCCACAAGGGTCCAAGAAAAAGGCTAACACACTGCATCAGGTGACTGACTAGAGTGGGGATATCACAGTCCGCCCTCCCCGAATTTGCTTGTCCGCAAGCAAACTCAAAGCTGGATGCTGTAAAACACTGTCACCCTCCCAAGTCGCATCCTCTGCTGGTAGATCTTTCCACTTTACCAAGTATTCCCTGATAACCCGCCTCCGAAGATGACGCTCTCTGGAATCCAGAATGGCCTCAGGAATCAATATCAACTTCCCCTCATCATCCAGGGGTGGTAAATCAATAGGAGTCACATGTGGTCCCAAAGCCTTTTTGAGGCGTGAAACATGGAACACATTGTGAACCTTGCTGTCCATCGGAAGATCTAACTCATATGCCACTTCACCGACCCGTCTGACAACTCTGAATGGTCCATAGTATCGCGGCTTAAGTTTCTCTGTGCCCTTCTTACGAAGGGTGGACTGTCTATAAGGCTGGAGCATCAAATACACCAAATCATCGATCTCGAAAGATCGCTCCACTCGCCTCTGATCAACATATTGCTTTTGTTGATTTTGAGCTTTCTGTATATTTTCTCTGAGTGTCCTCATAATATCCTGGTTCTCCTGTAATAGATCACCAGCACTAGGTACTCTACTGTCACTCAGTAACAAGTCTAGAAAGCTCGGAGCATCATATCCATATAAGGCTCGATAAGGGGTCATCTGAATGCTCATGTGATGAGTGGTATTGTAGCAATACTCACAAAGGTATAACCATCTCACCCATGCCTTCTGCTGCCCTGAACTGTAATTCCGCAAGTATCCCTCCACCCATTTGTTGACTATCTCCGTCTGCCCATCTGTCTGTGGGTGGTAGCTAGTACTCGGAGTGAGTTCTGTTCCGCATAGCTTGAATAACTCTTGCCAGAAGTTACTCATAAACCTGCTGTCCCTGTCACTGACTATACTCCGAGGCAAACCATGCAACCTGAATACCTCACGAAAGAACAAATCCGCCACCTGAATAGCTGTGTGCGTAGTAGTGATTGAGAAGAAATGAGCATACTTCGTCAATCGATCTACCACCACAAAAATGTTGTCTTTCCCTTGAGCTTTCGGCAAGCCCGTAATGAAGTCCATTGACAAGCATTCCCACTTCCTCTCAGGGATAGGAAGCGGCTGGAGTAATCCTGCAGGGTATGTGTGTTCTTGCTTGTTCTGCTGACAAACAAGGCATTCCCTGACATACTGGAGAACAAAGGATTTGAGACCCTTCCAAGAGAATCTTTCCCGTACCTGCCTATAGGTCTTAAAGTACCCGGGATGTCCTGCCATAGGTGCATCATGAAATGATCTCAAAACTTGGTTCCTCATCTCTGAATCTGGAACTAGAAATATCCTCCCTTTGTAAATGATAAGATCATCTACAAGTGAGTATCTGGCATCCTGTACTGTTCCATCCACTATGCTAGAAGCCCACGGGTTCTTAGCATACTCAGCTACAATCATATGTCTCCAGTCTTCTGAAATCTGTGTAATGGAGCTCAAGTGAGGACGGCGAGATAATGCATCAGCAACTACATTCTGAGTACCCTTGACATAGGAGATGTCAAAATCATAGGACTGAAGTTTGCTAACCCATTTCTGTTGTCTTTCATTTAAATCTCGCTGTCCAAGGAAATGTTTCAGACTATTATGATCGGTTTTAACACAAAATTTACTACCAATCAAGTATTGCCTGAATTTAGCCATGGCATGCATGATGGCCAACATCTCCTTATCATAGATGCTAAAGCTCCTCTCAGGACCTCTCAGCTTCCTGCTCTCGAAAGCTATAGGGTGACGATCCTGCATAATGACTGCACCAATTCCCTCACCGCTGGCATCACAATGTAACTCAAAGGGTTTGGTGAAATCCGGCAAAGCCAACACTGGACATGAAGTCATGAGAAGTTTGAACTTCTCAAAGCACGCCTGTGCTAATGGTATCCACACAAATGCACCCTTCTTAGTCAAATCAGTTAGTGGCGCAGCATGCCGCGAGAATCCACTAACGAACCGACGATAGAAGGCACACAATCCGACAAATCCCCTGAGCTGTGTCAATGCCTCAGGTGTAGGCCAATCAATGATAGCTCGAACCTTCTCTGGATCCATGCTAACTCCCTCACTGCTGATAATGTGACCCAAATACAAAAGCTCGGCCATGCCCAATGCACACTTGGACTCCTTGGCGTACAAGGACTCCCTGTCAAGTATGCTCAAAACCTCATCTAGGTGAACCATGTGTTCTTCCCATGATCTGTTGTATTCTAGAATGTCATCGAAGAACACCAACACATGTTTACTCAATTGAGGATGGAAAACCCTGTTCATAGTGGACTGAAATGTGGCTGGAGCATTGGTTAAACCGAAAGGCATAACCAAGAAATCAAAGTGTCCACAGTGACATCTAAATGCGGTTTTCTCTATGTCCTCCTCTCGAACTCTGATCTGATGATAACCTGTCCTCAAATCAATCTTTGAGAAGTAGCAAGCTCCATGAAGCTCATCTATCAACTCATCAATCCGTGGTATAGGATATCTGTTCTTTATAGTTCTCCGGTTAAGCATTCTATAGTCAATACACATTCTGAGTGTACCATCCTTTTTCTTCACCAAAACAACTGATGAAGCAAAGGGTGACTTACTCGGCCTAATGTGCCCCATAGCCAAAAGTTCTTTGATGGTCTTCTCAATTTCATCTTTCAAGCGTTTGGGGTGTCGATAAGGAGTGATCATGATAGGTTTCGTGCCCTCATCCAGCTCTATGATATGCTCAATACCTCTATCAGGAGGTCTACTTGGTGGGATTGGACTGAAAACCTTGGTATGTTTGGTTCTGAGTTCCTGTACATCTGGATGGTAAGAAAAAACTTGCTGATCCAAATGTGAAGGCATTAACTTGCATTCAGCTACCTAATCTACCATGTCATGACGAACCAAACGTTCCATTCTTTTGAGTGAAATTTCTTTCACATTGCTGTCCTTGATGGCTTTTAGAACATGTTTTGTGCCATCAACTTTGAATTTCATCTCCATGTCGTTCAGATTAAGTGTGAACTCTCCTATAGCATGAAGCCACTTCATGCCGAGAACTATATCAGTTCCTCCCATGTTCACAACATAAAAATCTGCCTTAAACTCATAGTTATTGAGTTTCAAAGGCAAGTCTGGAATCATCCTCTCGCAAGTGAGAGTGTATCCATCAGCAACTTTGACTCGAATGCCTTCAAACTGCTGAGTTTGAATTCCTCTTTTCTCCACTAAACGTGAGTCAATAAAATTGTGAGTTGCACCTGTATCTAAAAGAGATATGACTCTTTGACCAGCCAAGACCCCACGAAGTCTAAAAGATCCCTCTCTTTGCATGCTGGATAAATGAGCCTCCTTTAACTCAGTTTCTACTATCATTTCAGCCTCATCTTCTGCTTCTTCTCCATCTGTATCATAAATTGGAGCTTGCTGATCAGAAAAATCAGTCACTTCTTCTCCTTCATAAAACCACTCCATGTTCCTGTTTTGCCCTTTAGGTTTGAGGGGGCAATCATGATTTTGGTCATAAGGGCCCTTGCAGTAAAAACAAAGTCTCCTCCTACGAAGATCAGTCATAGTTTCTCGATCCAAAGGTGCCGTATATTTTTTCTTATGATCAGCATTATCAGCTTTTTTCGGATCAGATTTATGTTCATAAGAAGTAGAAGGTTTGGTGCCAAATTGCTTTCGAGGAGTAGTGAGCTCCATGCTGCGAGCTTTCCTCATGGTTTCTTGTAATGTAGGGGGATCAAATGCCTTGATCCATCCTTTCATAGGCTCGAAAAGTCCCTCAATGAAGAGTATGATCAGCCTCCTTTCAGAGATGCCTGTAACCATAACTAACAATGTCTGAAACTCTCCAATATATGACTCCAAACTACCTAGCTGTTTCAGCTGTGCTAGGTCTCTGAAAAATAGCTCAGGATCACGTTTGTCAAACCTCTCTACCAGTCTATCTGTGAACTCCTGGTATGAAGTAATCTTATCATGGTGAAGAGTAGCCATGCCATGAATCCACCAATCATGAGCTACGCCATCAAGGTGAAGTGCTGCAAATCGAATAGCATCTTCCTCGGGCATGGGACGTAGAGTCAAGAATGTATCTAACTTGCTGATCCAAGCACGTGCTGTAACTCTACCACTGCCATCATAGTTCGCCAAGGTGAGTTTATTGGTAGCCTGTCTAAGATCACTGTGCTTGTACCAAGGCCTCCTGTCATTCCTATTTCTGTTATGTTCTCTCCTTTGGCTCATGAATCTATCAAAGTTAAGGTGCTCCTTAACTCTAGGTGGCAATGCGTCCCATTCATCATGCATAACCATGATGTTATCTGCAAAATTAATCTCACCACCCTGTTCAACCTCTTCCTCATCCTCCGTATCATTCCTGGTGAAGGTAGGACATGTTGCTCTCACAAAAGTGCGAGCTGGAACAATAGGTCTATGAGGTGCGCCATGGATACTGCCCTCATGATCATGCCCTGGATGCTGGCCTCTCTGAAGTGTTAAGTTCTCTACATTTGTGCTGAGTTGCTGGAGAATATTTGCTACCTGTTCTTGACCTGCAACCATACCTCTTAGCACATCTCTAGCTTCTATATCCTCTTTGTTCATATGAGAACTTTCTCCTTCCCTGTTAGCCATATTATCCAAGTCTATTTCCTCCTCCTGTTCGTCAAATGGAAATGATGGAAAAGGATTATGATCACCTCTTTGATTTCTAGGGCCCCCACGAGAGTAGAACTTGTCAAAACCCTCCTGGTGTGACTTCATAAATTTTTTCAAATCCCACAAGCTGGCAGGATCAGAGCTCTGATACCACTGTGATGAGCCTTGCTAGCTCACTGCTCAAACCCCTGTCTTTTTTTTAAGTCTATTTGTGTTTTTTAGTTTTTTAGAGAAATTTTGTAGACAGAAGAGAAGGGGCGCATCATATAAAAGCTCACAGAATGAAAACTTGAGCAAATTTAATCAAACTGAAATTGTAGAAGGTGTTTATTATCATCAACAATGGATTTAAAACATACAAACATACCCGAAAGCCTCCAGATTTTTTAAATAAGAAATCCGATCAGCATAGTGAAGAACTGACGAAAACTGGAGTAGAGAGTTACAGATTGCAAAGTTTATTCTGAAACTGAAGCCAGAGAGAAGTATAGGTAGGGCGCCCAAGTTCATGAAGAGAGATCCTCAGAAAGAAGACGTTTCTCCAAAAAGCCAAAAAAACCTTCCTTGCAAGTGCCACACCCTTTCAAACAAAAAGCACCAAAAACCATCTCTGAAGGTGCGCCCAAACAGCCATGAAGTCTGCCATGGTGAAGGAAGAACAGCAACCAATAAACCCTCTGTTTTTGATGAAGAACACTACAAAAAATCTGTTGAAGCACTGCAGAACTTCTGAAATGAAGCTCTCTCAATCTGCACTAATTCAGCTGATCTCTCACAACTTCACAAGTGCTCACACTGAAGAGATTTCGTTCTCCAATGGTGGATTTGCTGCAAACCTGATCACAGGCTGAAAGCAAGGGAAAAAACCTCCAAGGCAAAGTTGAAATATTCAAAAAGATGAGTTTCTCATTGCCCAAATCCCTTATAAAGCAAAGGAGGTGAAAACCTAAGAAAGCCGTACATTTTAGGGCTTTAGCTCATTTAAATTTATGGAAATAAACTTAAGTCACTTTCCATAGTCTTCTTTTTGATTTTTGGCGCCTCCTTTAAGTGAATAAAAGATATAACTTAAAATATTCACTTTAGACTTAATTTAAGTGATATAAGAATTATAAAGTCAATTTGACTTTATAAAAAGACTTTAAGTTAAAATATAACTTAAATCACTTAAGTAAGCCTATCTCCCTCAATTCTCAACAGAATTCAGTGCTGTCAGAAGCAAAGAAACTCTTGTACTGCCAAGGTCTGCAATGAGCCTATCCATGATCTCAGAAAATGAAAAAGACCGAACTCTTCAGAAGGTACCACTGACCCTCTAACCGATCCAGTTAGCCCACAAGGGTCCAAGAAAAAGGCTAACACACTGCATTAGGTGACTGACTAGAGTGGGGACATCGCATACATGTATTATACATGTCTGTATATGTATGTGTATGTATATGTATACATACATATACATACATGTATGTATATGTATATGTACATGATGTACATGTATGTGTGTGTACACATGTACACATACATACATGATGTACATGTATGTGTATGTGTACACATGTACACATACATATACATACATGTATGTACACATATATGTACATATACATACATGCATAGTTGGAAAACTCGGACTCGCCGTGGATTCGGACCCAAAATATGACTTCGGACTTCGGGACTGACAGTTCGGGGGAAAAAGACTTCGGCAAAAAAAGCGTAGTTTTACAAAGAATAAGAACAAATTAATGCATTTAGAGAACATAAGAGCCTAATTTGATTATCAAACACTCATAATTCAAAGATTACACATGTCATATGATCATCAAACACTCAATAATTGAAATTTCATCATTCATAGTCATCAAATACTCATAGTTTCAATGTATAACAGCATCATAAGTTTATAAATGTTTACATATAATCATGTCAAAAAGAGGAAAACATTAACAACCACATGTAATCTACATCTTCCTTTTTCCCCTCCCAATGGTACTCAATTTTGGAGGCCTAGAACTAGAAGGTGCCCGTGCTATAGTATCCAAACGAGGACTAGGAGATCGAGCAGGGGAAACATGATATTCGAATCTGTCTTCATTGTCGTCCATGGCATCCAATCTTGCTGCTTCTTCTTCTGCTGCTGCTCTCTCTAATTGAGCAAGATCCTCATCAGTAAGGAAGACATCAGCCTCATCATTTTGTTCATCAATAGTCCATTCACCATATGGATCAATGTCATCCAAGTCGATGGACTCTGTGAAACACCCTCCACCTTTCTAGTTCGAAGGCGAAGGTTGTACCGAACAAAACTAAATCATTTAGGCGCTGCTGAGTCAACCTATTCCTCTTCTTTGTGTGAATGTTCTCAAATAAACTCCAATTCCATTCACACCCAGAAGCACTGCATGGCTGTGACAAGACACGTATGGCTAGCTTTTGAAGATTTGGTGTGCTAGCACCATAGTTCTCCCACCATAGATCTACAAAAACATGTTTAAAAAATATAAGTATTAAGAAATAAGAATAAAGTAAACAATCTATATGTAAGAATCAAGTTTCTAATTTCATTTTTTACCTGGTTGTTGTTTTCCTCTCCTTTCAATTGCTTGTTGGGAGGAAAAGAGTCTCCCCTCTGCACCTTTGTAGACCTTGAATAGATAAAAGAAAAAGTAAATCAAATATAGAAAATTCATAGATAGTCAAGGCTCAACATTGCAAATTCATAAATAAGATGTAACAAATCTCACCTCCAACTCATCAAGCACTTTATCTCTCAACTCACTGTCAGGCACCATCCTATCAATGCATATGACAAGACCTTCCATGACCTCCTCATCCGCCTTAAATGTGTCCGAGAAGTAGAACTTCGGATTCAAGAAGTAGGCAAAGGCATGAATCGGCTGGTGGAGTTGGTGTGTCCATCTCTGATCAATGATGCGCCATATGATTTCATATTTCCTTTTGTTGCCGCCATAGTAACGTGATATGGCCTCTTTGGCCCTATCCATGGCCTCATAGATGAAACCCATTGGCATGCCATCTCCATCCACCATACGAAGAACCCTCACCAAAGGTTCTATCACCTAAAAAAATGAAAACAAATGTTAAATCATAACAAAATTAACCCCTCAAAAAATAAAAACAGCAAATAGATTATCATGTATAATTTTTTTTTGTGTGATTGCTACTTACCCCCATCAACTCCTCTCCATTTTTGATGAATGTCTCATCAAAAACTATGGCAACAATCCTCTCCCCTTCAGGTCTATTGGAAAATGAGGACTCCTTCCAAGCATCGGACACGAACATTTGCTTGAGATGACCAATGGCACCAAGAATGCTTTGCAATGTGAGGAAATGGCTAGCAAATCGTGTCACTCCAGGTCGCACAAGGTCCTTGCCATTTGTAAATTTCCTCATCAAAGAAAGCACCCAAGTATGGTTGTAGATAAATTTTGTAACACTTTTTGCATCTTCAACCACACTTTTGACCCATGAAATCTTCCCAATGTCCTCTAGCAATAGGTCTAAGCAATGTGCAGCACATGGAGACCATGCAATTGTGGGATACCTCTCCATAAGTAGTCTACCTGCAGCTACATATGCAGCTGCGTTGTCTGTGATGATTTGGACAACATTATCAACTCCAACCTCCTAGGACCACCCCATCTAATAGATTGCATAAAGTCTCAACATTTTTAACTTCATGGGAGGCATCCATTGATTTTAGAAACACCAATCCACCATTAGAGGCCACTAAAAAGTTAAGGAGAGTTCTATTTCGTCCATCTGTCCACCCATCAGATAAAATGCTTCAACCTTTTCTTCGCCAAAATTTCTTTTGCTCATCAACCACAAGCCGTGTATTCTTTACGGCTTCCTCTAGCAATGGCCCACTCAAATCTTTAGATGATGGGGTCTTAAACCCCTTTCCTGCAACTGTAAGGGCGTTCACCAAACCTTCCCAATATGGGCTGTTTGCAACATTGAAAGGTAGATTATTGTAGTACCAAAAGTTTGCAGCAGCCATCCTAGCTTCTTGATGCTTTTCTTTATTCCAACCAGTAACTTCAAGTGAAGGTTGTGCTCCTGGAACACTACGTGGAATAAAATAATTTGGTCCTGATGAAGGACCCTGACTAGCACTAGCAGTAGAAAAGGAACCATCAGGACTCTCACCAAAAGATGAATGTGGAGCACGGAAGCTTGGACTTGCAACACCATGGGGCATAGAGGGTGTAGATTGGGATTGGGATCCACTCATCGCTGCTGCTAGGGCATTCTTTGTTTTTTGTCTTTCCTCTTTTTTAAGCTCATATTCAGCAAGAAGGGCCTTCATCTCTCTAATAATCTCAGGAGTAGTATTCTTGCATCCCTCCACATTTTGCCCATGTATTCTAGCAAGGTGGTATTTTAATCTGTTTATTCTTCCTGTCATCCATTTCTTGCATTCATTACATGTCAATTCACCTTTTTTATTTCCTGGAATTCCATACTTCCATGTAGGGTCTTTTTTTATTCCCTTTGGATTTGAAGACGACATTGCTGTTTCAAGTTCAAAATGGAAAAAAAAATCAGCTAGGGTTTGCTAAAAAATCAGCAAATAAATGTGATTCAAAATTTCAAAGTTTCAAACATTTGCAAAAGAAAAAGAATGCAAAACCAAGCTAGAAAGTAGAAACAATAAGAATTAGGCTATTAAGGAAAATAGAAAAAAATTTGGCAGCATTTCCCCTTATTTTTCTTGATTTTTTTAATTTTGAATGCAAGAAATTGAAGAAAACGAACAAAAAGAATTGTTAGATCACTTACCTGGCTCTATTTTGATCTTTTTAGTTCGTTCTTCTTGCTTCAATCAACCCCAAAGCAATTTGCAGACCTGTTTTTCACAAGTGAGTCTAAAAATGAACAAAAAAAAAAAAAACGGGTTTTAACCCATTTTATGACTTAGCCGCGCAGGAGAGTCCTGGGTCGGGACTCCTGAGTCCGACCTCAGTACTCGGCTAAGTCCTGAGCTCAGACTCGGGAGTCCCGACCCAGGACTCTCTTGGACTCGATTCTCGAGTCCGTGGTGAGTCGACTCGGCCAGAGTCGGGACTCTCAAGTTCGCAGAGTCCGCAAACTATGCATACATGTATGTGTATGTGTATGTACACATACATACATACACATATACATACATGTATGTATCTATGTATACATATACATACATGTATGTATCTGTACATATACATATACATACATGTATGTACAGATACATACATGTATGTGTACATGTATGTATATACATGTATGTAACATATACATACATATACATACATGTATATGTATGTATATGTATGTATGTAACATATACATACATATACATACATGTATGTGTACATATACATACATGTATGTGTACACATACACATAAACATACACATACATATACATACATGTATGTGTATGTGTATGTGTATGTATATGTATGTGTGTGTATGTGTACACATACATGTATGTATGTGTACACATACATGTATATACATACATGTATACATATACATGTATGTGTACATGTATGTATACACATACATACATGTATGTATATACATACATGTATACACATACATGTATACACATACATATACATACATATATATGTATGTATATGTACATACATGTATACACATACATATACATACATGTATGTATATACATACATGTATA
Organism: Sequoia sempervirens; assembly: GCA_007258455.2. NCBI lineage: Eukaryota > Viridiplantae > Streptophyta > Pinopsida > Cupressales > Cupressaceae > Sequoia > Sequoia sempervirens. Next base: position 279,669,194 of record VDFB02105785.1, on the reverse strand, counting down.
CACATACATATACATACATATATATATATGTATGTATATGTATGTATATATGTATGTATGTATATGTATGTATATATGTATGTATATGTATACACATACATATACATACATATGTATGTATATGTATGTGTATATATATGTATGTATATGTGTATATATATGTATGTATATGTATGTGTATACATGTATGTATATGTCTGTATGTATGTATATACATACATGTATGTATATGTATGTATATGTATACATATACATACATGCATATACATGTATATACATGCATGTATGTATATGTATGTATATGTATGCATATGTACACATGTATATGCATGTATGTATATGTATGTATATGTACATATACATACATATACATATATGTATGTATACATGTGTACATATACATACATATACATACATGTATGTGTACAGATACATACATGTATCTATATGTACATATACAAACATATACATACATGTATGTGTACACATACACATACATATACATACATGTATGTGTACAGATACATACATGTATCTATATGTACATATACATACATATACATACATGTATGTATCTGTATATATATACATATTACTCTTAACTGTTATTTATTATCAATATTAAATGTTAATATACTTTTAAATTATATTTAGTTTATTTTATTTTAATTTTATTTTTAGAATAAAATAATAAAATATTTAACTGTTATTTATTATTGATAGTTAAATTATATTTTCTATTTATTTTAATTTTTAATTTATATTTAAATGTGAAAGTATTTGACTATTTTAAAAATATTGAAATTTAAATAAATTTTATTAGTAAAGTCAACTTAAATATATTACATATTGATAAAATTATAAATATTAGTTAGAAAACTAAACACTGAAAACTTTATAATCATGCTGTGGAGGAATGGGCAATACAATAGCTTTGATATTATGGAGCAACTCCCAACTATAGTGGCTAATGGCATGACCAGTTGGAATCGCTTTTTTGGTCAGATTGGGGCAAGCATGCAACCAAATGAAATGATTCATCACCAATGTGTATGGGGACTAGGGGATGAAGTGAAGTTCGGAATAGATTGTACCGAGTTCCATTCATCCCCTTTGTTCTTGTCATCTGGGCCATTTTCATTTCTACTGCCATTGTTCACTCCTCCTGCAGTCTCATCCTCTTCTACTCACCATTGGTTTTGAGACAATATGCCCCCCCATATATGTGATGGAAAGGGGAGGGCAGAAGGAACTTGTCTGGTGATGGATTTCACATGCTTTTACCTGGAAATGACACAAACTTTCAGAACACTGAATCCAGATGTATCTGACGCAGTTCTAAAATTACCCTAATTCTGGGTATGGGCAGCCACGGTTTCCAGGCTGTATCTGGGCCGTGCCGTACCCATATCCATAGTGAGTATGCTGGTACATGTACTAGGGGAGGGGGCGTCACATATCTTGTAACCTTGGGGATTTCTAAATTGTCTCAGTAGGTGCTGTTGAATAAATTCGGGGTCATAGTGCAGTAATATGGTTACATGCAATCTAGAATGTTTAGCCCTGTTACAGCTATTCAGGAACCTCCTGCTGGAATTAGTTTATCAATTCATTTCTTGCCATTTTTTTGCAAAAATTAGATTGGTCAGTTCTCGAAAGTAGATAGAAAATGTCAAATCTGCCCACTGTTTTATAGTTATAAAAACTTCACTAGTTTCCAGTTCTGAAACTTTTACCTAGAATGCTTGTATGTGTGAAGGTTGCACACCTTGAAGATTTGAACTCTTTAAATCTTGGTGAAAGCAATTAGCCATTGTTACCTAGTGGTCCTATGGAAGGGTACTTTTGAAATTTATTTGGTAGGTGATACTGATAAAGCTGAAGAACTTGAAATTTACTTGGTAGGTGCTACTGAGAAAGTTGAGGAAGATCTTGCAAGTAATCTGGTCCAACGGTATCATCAAAATTTATACCCTTGTATAGGATTTTTGGAATTCACATTTAAAACTGTAGTAAATATTGTGAAGAAAATAGGAATGAATGCTTAAACTGCATTGCTTTCCCATTTGGCAATAAAATGTTGTGCATCTCTCAACTGGTTGCTCAAACTCTAAGCTTCATCTCTCCAGTGACCTCTTATGGTCCTCTGTTACAAACATTGCCACACGGCATCTGTATTCCTCTAGCTCTCATAGACAGCTTTCATGGGGTCATCTGGTCATTGAAAACAGGAGCAGTAACTCCCTCCATTTGACCCCAATATTAATCGCCTTTGTTTACCTATTAATCCTCTAAATGTAGGTTTCCTTAATTCTCTTAGCTGGTATTGGTGAGTAAATTTAGGAGCATTTTGTGGTCAAATGCTCCCTTTGGATAGAGTTTTTTCAGCTTGCTACAGGTTTTCAGGAACTTCTGTCTGAAATAAAAAAACTATACTCTTTGCTAGCTCTTACATGAAATTAAAGTCTGTTAAGCAGGTGCTGCAAACATTCACTCGCCCTCTTCAGCTGCTACTAGAAGTTTGCCTCCTAAACAGTAGGCACTTCTAGTCTTTTGACTAGGACTCCACTTCCTGCTGCTTTAGAATTAATCATGATTTACAGATCATGGTAAGTAGATTCTGCATGTAGAAAATTTTAGTCCTATCTGCAAAGAGCCTAAATAAAATAAAAAAAAACTCGAACCAAAACAGAAGATATGAGTATGCTAACCTGCAAACACAGTCTGCTGAAGATACGAACAGCGAATGCTCACTGATATGAACTCTCAATACTGTATCTATCTTTATTAAAACTGAAAAAAAACACACTGTATTGCAATGAAATTTTAGAAAAGAGACTTTATATGCATTATAATAAAAAATAGAATACATGCCCATTAGGTAAACAAGTGCACTATGTGTATAACTAAGAGAAACTAGATGAGCTGCCAATTAAAACTCCAAGTTAAGCTTACAACCCACTGGACTGATACTCAGTTTCACCAAACAATCAACTAATCTGACTAATCAGTCAACCAAGTCTAAAAACTAATAACTTGTAATCAGAGTAGTTGACTCTAAGTTATATCCACAAATCACTCAAGTCTCAAATGGTTAACTTGGGCAGTAATCCCAAAAAAGACTCCCCACATAGCTGGGCCTTATTCTCCTATATAACTATTTCCTCTCCATGCCGATCTATCTGCTGTGCACAGGTCTGAATCTGCTGCTTTCAATGTTGTGCTATCACTGTAAGAACATTAACTGAGCAACTCAAGGTAAACACTCTGTGACTTCCTCTTTGGGAGAAAAGTGTTCTCCATTAATCCAAGTCTCTTCTCAAAACATCTCAAATATCTGCAACTTGTGAATCTGAGGAAACATACTCAAGTAACACTGTCCCTGAGGAAATGGTACCAAATGTCTATATGCTTAGAGCAATTGTGAAACACTAGATTCTCAGAGAGCCTAATGCAACTCTAATTATCACAATACAAAACTGTTGGCTCCAATGTATGATTGATTACTTTTGTTATCAACTTGCGAAGCCAAATAGCTTCGAACTAGGAGACGAGGCTGCCCTGTACTTTGCCTCTGCTGAACTCAATGCCACTGCCACCTGCTTCTTACTGAACCGAGATATCATGTTGACCCTAAGCTGAAACCAAAACTTGAAGTGCTCTTCCTAGCATTAGCATCACTTGCCCAATCTGAATCCACAGAGTCATGCAACATCAACTCTCCATCTCCAACATACCTCAATCATGATAAAGTGTGCTCTTCAAGTATCAAAGCACATCCTTTGCAGCAGTCTAGTGATGGCTCAACCATAAATTTGCCCAACGTATTTATTGCAAAGTGAATATCAAATTGAATATTTACCAAATATGTGAGGGAACCTGTCAATTGCTTGTACGCCAAAGAATCCACCAACTCTAAATCTAAATCCACAATGGACTTCATCTTTGGAACTGTGAAAGTAGATGGGGGCCTACAAACCATCATTTGAATTCTCTTTTGAATCTCTACAGTGTACTTACATTAACTGAGGAAGACCTCATCTATACTGAGCCACACCTCAAGGTCCAACATTTAGTGCATAAGGCTAATGTCTTTCATATCAAACTCACAGACCAACTCCCCCTTGCACCATGCTATATGAGCTTCTCATTGCTATCTATAAGAACCAGATCATCCACATGCATTAACAAAACTAACAGATCAGATTTATCAAACAAATAGTAAAGGTTAGGATTTCAAGTAGTTTTGGTGAATTTCAAATTCACAAAGTTCTCATCAATCCATGGGTACCGAGCACGTAGTGGTTGCTTCAGCTTGTACAGGGCTTTCTTCAACTTGCCTCCATTGGTCTCTCGTTCATGCACCTCAAACACCCTAGGTTGATTGATATACACTTCTTCCTCTATTTTGGCTTTTAGAAAAGTTGTCTTTATGTCCATCTGATATAAAGGCCAATCAAAATAAGATGCAAAAGACATAATTATCTTATTAGAAGTATATCTCACAATCACAACAAAGGTCTTGTCAGTCAACTCCTCTTTGGGAGAACCCTCATGCAATAAATCTGGCCTTGTACATCTCAATGCTTCCGTAACCACATGCTTCAATCATTGACTTCTCTTTTGGTATTGACACAATCTCTCAAACATCATTCTGCATAATGGAGTGATACTTCTTTGCTATGACATTTTGCCACACATACTATGAATTTGCCTCCTCTAAATGGGAATTCCCTGCACCAATGATGAAAGACAATAATGAAACATAATGCAAAAGCTTATTAGGGGTGATTCACCTGGAATGAAGTCGTCGCTGCTCCTACTTGTTTTGGTGCCTCTTGCAATGTTTAAGTAAGCCATCTAGACTTCCTAGCTATACTAGAAGGTAATTGTGTATCTGCTCTTACATTGGAACCTAGTTGAACTACATCTAGAATTACTGTACATGGTACTTTGAAGATCAGCTCCTGGGACAGCAATCTGTTCACCCTCCTCAACCCCCATAGGATGTTCTTGAGACTTAGAGAACAAAGCATCCTCATCAAACTTCATGCCTCAAAACAATACTATCTTATGTTGCAATGAAATGTAAACCTTTTCAGCCTTGTGGGATTCATTATATTAATATATAAGCCAATCCGTCAAGTTGGAGGGCTCAAGCTTTGTCCTTATCTCCTCTAGCACATGAATGTGGATAGGGCTTCCAAGCACCTAAAAATGAGAAACATCAACTTTCTCTCCTATGAAAGCTTCCTTTGGAATCTTGTCCATCAACACTCTACAAGGACACCTAATTAGAATTTAAACAACACAATTGCATGTTTTTTCCTAAAGAAACATGGGTAATCTAGGTTATTGATTATGTCCTTTGTTGTCTCTATAATGGACCTGTTCTTCCTCTTTGTAGCCCCATTTTATTGAGGATTAGTTAACACCCTCTTGATCTTTGCATCCTTACAAAAGGCGTCAAAGTTCTTGGATGTATAGTTGCCTCCATTGTTAGGTCTCTAAACCTAAATCTTCATACTTGTCTGATTCTCAACAAGAGCTTTGAACTCTTGGAACTTCTCAAAGGTCTCATCTTTGGTCTTCATCAAGTAAATCCAGGTTTTCCTAAAGGAATCATTAATAAATGAAACATAGTAACGTTACCCGCCAATGAAGCTTCTGACCTAGGTATGCACACATTTGAATGAATCTGATCAAGAATCCCACTTGATCTATGCTTGCTACTAGGGAAAGTGGTCATGGCATGCTTGTCAAGCACATAACTCTTTCACATTCGTCTTCTGTCTTAAATTCCAACAATGCCTGCAGAATGTCCTTATGAGAGGCCGTGCTCCATAGTCTAGGTGGCCAACGCTCTTGTGCCAAAGCTTTCATAGTTGGTCACTATCATGCACTAGGGTTGCATGTTTGATCAGATTAGCAAGCAAGTTACAAAGGCCACCCTCCTACACACATCTGGTTAAAAATTGACCAAGATTTTTCTGCGATATCTAATAGCGACTTGTTGATTTTCAAACTCAACCACACACTGAAAGCATGTTCTTAGTTAACCCAAGAACATATGAGACATCATGGAGCTCAAGAACACCCTTGAAGGCATGTGGAAGGAAACAAACCCTGTCCTTTTATCTAGATATGTGGCATCATCAGAAAGCTCCACCTATACACTTGTCTATTGTTCCCAAATTTTGTTGAAAGCCTTCTTATTGAATATCATGTGTCTTGATGCTCCGTTATCCACATGCTGCTCTACAATAGAAATAGTGTTAGTCGATAGACATGACACCATGGAGAAGGCTGTCTCAAATTTGGATGAAAGTTCATCCACCATAAAGCTTCTGCACTCTTTGCAAACTGCTTTTTTTGCTGCTTGTCCTTCCTGGTCTTCTCAGGACATTGAGAAGTATAGTGACCATTCTTGTGGCATTTGAAACACTTGATATGACTCAAGTCTTTCTTCCCTTGTTGAGAACCAAAATACTCCTTTCCCCCTTGATCTATGTTACACCAAGTTTTCAAGACAGGCATGACAGGGTATAGAGGGATGCGTTTCTAGGATGGTAGGGGATGGGAGGCAGTTTTTTAGGGGATGGCAGGGGACAACAATTAAAAAAAATAGGGAAAACTTAAAAAAATATAGGAAATATTGATTATTCATATAAAAGGCATTCATCATATACATTATAGATTAAATAAGTTTAGATATTGCACAAATCCAACAATGGTCATTAGCATTATCTTTTGAAACATCTTTATTTTCCACTAATAAAGTGTGCATGCTCATTAAAATGGGCCCCTTGGTAGACTACCCTAATAAATGTGAATCTTATTAAAGAGAAAACTAATACGTGTGCCATTTGTGTCTCAGACTATTTTATCTTGTTTTAGAACCCATCTGCAGGTTACAATCGGCCATATTGTGGTGTCAATAGTTCATTTTATGAGATGCCTCATGTTAATGAGTAATAGTGAGAAGGCTCTGTCTTGATTGAATATCATTAATGAAAGGCTTTCCATGTATTCAAACTTCCAAGGACCATGCAGCAGTGAACAATATCTAATTTTATTACAGTATAGAGACTTGACAGCTTATATCAAGACTTGCAGTGGCTAGTTGTAATTGTCTGTAGATTTAGTGGGAATGTTTCCTTTTTTTTGATGTTAAAACAATATTCATAAAATGACTTCTGTAGAATTTTTTTTCTTATGCTCTAGACAGTTCTTAAATTTATGTCTCTCTATCCTGTTAAGGTTTGATTTTGATAAGTCACCATACACAGTTTAGCATTGTCAGGGCTGACCTAGTGTGTGATGATGTTGCCCCTGATTGTTTTCTATTTTGTTGGTTTATGTTTTTAGTTTCAGCTGTTGCTTTGATCGTGTAAAGTCTTGCAATAGAAATATATCTCTTTTCATTCATGGTATGATGGGGAAAGGCACATTTTGGGTGATCATATACTTTGTTTTTTCTTTCTCCAACTTCTTGTGGCGATGAGGGTGATGATAAAATGGTTGAAATGATATAATGGAAGACTGTTTAGAATCTTAGAGGTGTTTAGGGCTGACATTACAGTGCGAGGCCCACTGAAAATAGACAGATGTAATATTTTAATCCAATTTGTGTATTTTTTCTTTTTTGAGTGTTTGGTTGGGGGAATGGCTGGCCGTCCTTGGGACAGTTAGGGGACATCATTAATGTCCTCAGCTGTCTAGGAGATGGCAGGCTGTTCCTGAAAAGAAATTGAGTTTCCAAAACATTTTTGGGATGGCAGTCAGCGATTATGAAAGGTAGGGGATAACAGTGGGACATCTTCAAGGCATCCTCCCATCCCCGGAACATACCTAATATGGCTACGTATCTTAAAGGGTAAGAGACGTGTCTGTGGGGAACATAGATTTTTGACCCTTCTCTGGCCCTCTTTCTTACCACCTTTCCTCATCTTCCTGATGAGGGCTGGTTTTGGATTGTCTTAGCTTTCACTGAAATAGCCTCTAGTCTGGTTTCCTCTTGGATGAAATCATCTTAAAGCTTCTAAAAAGTGGGAAGCTTCTTATGAGCATGGACAGATGGAGATAATCCATTTATAGCACAATGAAACCAGTTCATCTACCACTTGCTCTTTGATAATAGCGCATCAAGCATGCATGGTATTGAGCCTGTTCTATAGCAGCATTTTGCAGAAGTGGTCACACTTTGGTAAAGAGTGATCAAAGCACCATATGTTTCCTTTACTATTTTCTTCTCTATGACGGGAGGGATCAAATGGTTCTTCATTGAATCTAGGATGATCTGCTTTGCCTTGGCTGAATTTTTTGTTATGTTTGTCCAACTGACAGGGTTGGTAGGAGCTTCAACTTTTGTCTCCACAAAACTCCAACCTTCTCTGGTAGCATCTGCAATCTGCAGTTCCAAAGGGTAAAGTTGGAAGTGCCTTCCAGATGGTCACACCCTTTGAGACTGAGGTTAGTCAAAACTGCAGCTCCTAGAACATGCTGAAGCCAAATAGATCAGTTGGAAGTAACTCAGATCTACAACCTCTCGCAAGTCTGGACCACTTTAATCACTGAAGCAAAGCATCGCATCTGCTGAAATCCTCTAACAGGTTTCTCTTACAGGTAGAATCCACTCCATACTTGGATCTGGAAGATTTGAGATTATGTGCTCTGATACCATGATAGTTTTCAAACCATGGTAAGTAGATTCTGCACTCAGAAAATGTAGTCTATGAAAATTTAGTCCTAACTACAAAAACTTAAATAAAAAAAGTCCAATAGAAATTGCAGATCTGAGTACATTAATCTACAAAAATATGCTATGGTAAATATAAACAGCAAATTATCATGGATCTTAACTGTCAAAACTGCATCCATCTTATATTAAAACTGAAAAGAAATAACTGCACTAGAATGAAATATTGAAATTTTACTTTTAGTAAAGGGACTCTATAGGCATTATGATTAAAATTAGAATATGTGCTCTTTAAATAGAAAGTGCACCATGAGTCTAACTAAGCGAAACTAGATTAGGTGTCAAGTAAAGTTCCAAGTTAAGCTTATAACTCACTGAAGTGACACTCAGCCTGACTAAACAATCAACCAGTCTGACTAATCAATTAACCTACTCCAACAACTAATAACTCCTAATCAAAGTAGTTGAGACTAAGTTACATCGACAAATCACTCATGTCTCAAATAGGTAACTAGGCACTAATCTCAAAGAAGACTTCCAACATAACTGGGCCTTATTTTCCTATATAACTACATCCTCTCCAAGCTGATCTCTCTACTGTGCACACGTCTTGAATCTGGATCTATTGCAGTGACTGTTGTGCCATCACTGTGAGAACATTATTTGAACAACTCAAGGTAAAAACTTGAATAGCAGACTCTCCATATCTTTTAGCTTTTGGATAGGATTCCATATCTGCCGTTTTAGAATTAATCAGGATTTATGGACAACTTGGGGCATAAAAAATGGAGAAATAGCCCCTCCATTGTGACCCACATTTAAACTACCTGCCAAACCCTTTGAAGCTGATATAAAGTTTTATCATACATTATAATAATGGAAATATCCTTCCACGGTTGTAATTTAATGTACAGTTTTTAATCTACATCTGCCTCTTTATGCAGGAAAGTTGCCATTGGTCTGCATTTTGAACTTGCAACTTGGGTCTGATTATTGTCATTTCTTAAAGTTTCTGTTTTTGTGTATCTCATTTATTGCTTCGAGTTTGATTGTTAAGTTATTGTATTAGTTTTTTGTCATGTTTTATAAGTGGGATGTTCAAGTTTCATTGTTAACCTGTAGTATTTGTTTATGGCCATGTTTAACAGTGGGATATTAGAGGCAATGCACATGGGCTTTTGTCTGCTCATCCAGTTACTCCATTTGTGTCCTTTCACCATGTGGAAGCAATTGATCCCATTTTCCCTCAACATAATTCAATGGACGGCTTGAGACTTTTCATGAAAGCAATGAGGACAGATCCTGGTAGCTTCTTACAGCGGTCAATTTGTTATGATCATAGAGAGAAGCTGACTTATTCTATTTCATTGGGCTATGTTGTTCAAGTATTTCCAAAAATTGCCCTTCCCCGAGAACTAGAACGCTCTGAGCGCACATACACAGCGTGGAATAAATTAGACACTAGTATTGAATTTGATTTTGATACTAGAACACCACAGAGATCTTATTGCAAAATGCCATTCCTTTTCTTTTTGGAGGATATGCATAAAGCAGGAAACATGACTTCAAGCATCTATACAAGAGACAAGGGAAGAGATAATTTGAAAAGAAGAGGCTTTTGCTTTTCGAGGGCTCTACCGCAGGATAGAGTGCAGAAGATCCATGTTGTCAGCAAACCCATAGATGAATATTGGCATTTGGTATGGTTTTCATTATCAGAACTGGCCTTTCCCTTCAGTTGTGGCATAAAGTAACTTTTGGTGTCATTCTTTATTTGCAGATGGCATCATTTACTAAACAGGCATGCTAATATATGTTTCTAAATCATTTGCTTTAATGTATCAGATACCAAGAAGACAATGTTGTCGGGTGAAAGAAACAAAGAATAAAGTTCTAGAACTAGTGGTTGGTCCATGCGAACAAAGACGGATTAGCTCTGCATCGGCATTTGCTTGAACTAAATTTGGCATTATCTTAAGATGTGCAGATGGAATCACGTGGAGCGAAACTATTCTTTTAGGATGTTCTGAGGACCTTTGTACCTTTGTAAGTTACCTAACAATTTTGGTTTCAGAAGATCCATTTCTTCTTCAGCCTGGCTCAATTTGATGGTCTGGCTCATTGGCAATGGCTTTCTTCAATAAGATAACATCTACTACTGTTATCTTTTTTTGCCATTGGCATCTGGTCACATCATTGGTGGAGAGAATTATTTCCTGTATGATTCATTGAACGCCTTGAGCACACCATTTTGTGCTCAGTTTCTAAATTTTATTTGAATTGATTCTTTGTTTCCCCTTTTTATCTGGGGGATACACTTTCTATGTAGGTGTAATTCATATATGCAGTTGCTGAGAAGGGCAATTGCCGGCTAAAAATGTACTGAAGAGATGTAATTCTACAGGGAAATTTCCTTGGTGAGCGATAAGTCACACGTCTTGCCTGAGATACACATTTTTGTAAACATGCTTGCAGCTGTAGAATAACCGTACTGCTGATTAGATTTCTCTTTTTCACTTATGTGAAATTTCAAATTACAAGTCCTGTATTTTTAGGGGAATGTAATTTTAACAGCTTTTTGATAAAAGAAAGGTGCAGAGTTAGGAACAGTAGGTTACATAACAATACAAAGATGAAAGTAAAAGCTAATTGTTTCGGGAGCATTGAATCCCGAGGTTGTAAGAACATTAACAGTAGCAAGTGTTGTGCACACAGACCTGTATGTGTTGGTAGGTGTAGGAATATTTTTTTTGGGCATGGTAAATTTGGTGTTGGGTATGTATAGATATCATTGCCCGTTGCAAATCCTAGATTACGAGGATGGCTCCCTAAATGAGGATAGGCAAGAAAGGAAAAGGGATGACAATATTAGAATTATGTGTTGTTGAGTGATGTTGCAGAGATTTGAGGCTTCTTAGTTGTGGTTTTTGCACTAATTCTCTTCATCTAGCCCATGAAAATATATTAGCTCTAGAAGTAAAAGAGAAGCGGGCTCAAAGGTGCAGGGCAAAGCGAGGGAATAGCTTGAAATTTTGGTGTTTGAAGTGTAAGGCATTGATGTGGGCTTGATGAATGGTATACATCTTGTAGAAGGTGAAAGGCCACTTGAGATGAGTGGCAAAACAATGAAGCAGATTTTCAACTGGAATAAATATGTAAATGGGAGTTGCAGGACACTGGCAAGGTGACCATGGGGGTGTGGGGGGCTTCAATCAAACGCTACTTGCCATTGTTCGTTTGCTTCAAGGCCCACCAGGTGGAGGTGGGATGAATGTATAAAATTTGAGAGATACAAGTTATTTTTCATTTGTTCTATAGTTTGCACATAGCAATTTTATTTTTTGTTATTTATACTTTTTATGATTTTATAAACTATAGAATTTATTAAATTTTCTCCTTAAATAAGCTTGAGAAGGTTTTAATTCTTTAGGTTTTGAATAAAAAGGTATTTTTGTATAAAGTTTTGTTAGTTTGTCCACGTGACGTAGGCCAAGTCAATAGTGTTGAAAGTTTAGTTTGAAAAGTCATAGTTTTATGGATTTGACTGTTTTTCGTGGTCGTAGGAGGTCTAGTTTTGTGGGTAGTATGTTTGGTATACAATATTTTCTTTTACTCGAGTCAAAATTGACCACGAAGATTATAGTCTATTATCTTGGAGCAAATCATTTTAAATAAAGAACAAAGACTAGCCCACCATCTATAAAATTATGATATGACATTAAAAGGCTTTAATGTTTTTAAAAATCGTAACAAGAGATCAAACTTGAAATGTTTTTATAGTATAGAGCTTCGACATTTCAAGAAAGATTGCCGGACGAGATAAAACAACTTGACAAGTGGTCAAATGAAATCATGGAATGCAAATGTTGTTGAAGAAGGTGAACAAGGGGCAATACGAGATTTTACATCTGTGCCATCATGTAATCAATCAACTAAGTCTACAAATTGGTATATAAACTCACGTGCAACTTGACACTATACATGTCATAGACATTGGTATGTAATTTCCTTGAAGATAAGAGTACTAGTCAATTTTTTTGTGATGGGTTGGATTCATCGATGTGGTTAGTTTGGAAATTTACAAATTTTCTTGTTTGTCAATTCGAGTGTAAGATACTGTTATGTATATTCCATCGATCCACTCTTTTTATCGTATTAATGCCCCTTGCCATAGACATACATTAAGTTATTATAGGCTCATATATCAGGCATAACACCAACTTACTGATATTACTCACAGTAGTTTTCTATCATTTCAAATTCAATGCTATTTTCAAAGACCCTCAAGGAAGTAACAATTGTCCTCACATAAGTCTAGAATCTAGTTTTTTCCAACATCTCTGATAGGAAATTTTCCATACCTTTAAATTTTCTTGCTTCATCATATGCATCAAGAATTGTATTACAGGTAAAAGTACTAGGTTTGTTTACATTAATTTCTCAACATAATCAAAGTGAGAAGCTTCAACACAAGATTTTATAAACACGCCACTTGAGTGTAGACATTAAGTTGGCAGCGAGGAAATGCTTGTGTGATTAAGAATGGTCAAAACCTTGTTAAGGTGGTCACTTATATGATAGGGAGAGGCTATAGCTGTGTAAGATTTAACACTTTGCTCCACATTTTGCATCAATATCTAATTGGGTAGTTGCAACAATAACAGCTGCTAATTGTATTCGTTGAAGTGTTTCTATGGTCTTTTCAACAAATCTGTTCAATATGTGCTTTTTGAGGAGACATTATGAAAACAGTCCATATACCTTGTCTCCATTTTCACATTTTCAATTTGTATTATATTAGGGTAGTAGCAACTATAGCACTAAACACAATCTTTCTGTCTTAATGCTTTGGCAAGTGTTTATAGTCAAGTCTCAAAATGTCATTGCACAATGAAACTTCAAATTACAATCAATATTTAATTTAGTAGTCTTCAAATTTGTTTCATCAAAAGCATCAAGGCCTTGGTCAACACTTATTGCAATTTAATTTGAACCACGATCAATTGGATTGCCACTCCCACTAGGTGTGTCAAGTGCAACAGTTGCCTCATCTATAGAAGCTAAGAAAAGTTGTGCAACTATAGCATATAAATCAACACACTCAGAGGCTAGATCCCAATTCTTTGTCACAGCCTCATTGCATTCAAGTTTCTTATGTGATAAGAGATGAAGGTTGGAGTGTATATAGACAAAATCCTCTATTTTTTTTGCACCCAAACAATTGTGCTTGATCGAGTGGATGGAGGAGTATGTACTCCAATTCCACTCATTTGAAGAAGAACTTGCAACTTGTTGAGTTTGCATACAACATTTAGTATTTAATTTTACTTGCTGATAATATATAGCATAATAACATTGAATGAAAAACGAAAAAATAAATAAATAAAAGATACATACTTGGGAGAGTATTTTAATTGCAAGAGGTTGCAAGTAATTGGAGCCTTGACTATGTAGATGCCACCACTCATCAACATTTTTCTTATATTTGTCTAGAAGAGTGGAAACATCATGATGTTTTGAAGATATGAATTGGCCAAACTTGCTCAAGGCAATACTTTGGATATCTTCACCTGAAAATATCTTTCTAATGCAACCTTATAGTCAGCAACAACCTCTCCATCCCCATATGGTGACACCCTTCTCGGCAATAAAAGTACCTCTTTGCTATAATACTTTGGTGACAAAGCAAATACTAAGAGATATAAAGGGGTGGTCATCTTGTTCCAATGGTCAACAATAATCTTTTGCACAATTTTGAAAAATGTTTCTGTTGGGTCATGTTCCTTGGCATCTATTATTGATCTTATATTCTCCACCATGGAATCCATGCCATCATAAATTTCACCCAAACATGGGTGATTAGTATCAACATACCTAATCATGCTCGTAATGGGCTTGATGGAATTCAAAACATAGTCCACATGAGGCCACCACTCATCATCTAAGATCAATGCCTTTACTTTTTGGGCTCTTTTTGTGCTTGATTGCCTCCATACACTCCACAAGTTGTTGATGACGATAGAATTCGAGGCCTCTCGCACCTTCACAAGTTGTCTTAAGATGATTGTGTGAGATGCAAATCAAGTTTTGACAACCTAACATAGTATAAAAAATACATATCATGAATCAACAATGAAAAATTAAAATTAAAAAATTAAAAATTATATTAAAAAATTAAAAATTATATTAAAAAATCAAATTTAAATTACCTTCAACAACTCCAACTTGGAGAAGGTCCTGAAGATGCCTTGTGACATATGATGATTAGTTACAAACATTTGGATCTCCTTGTCCTCTACGTAGATTTGTTTGACCCACTTAATTTGTGTACCAATCTTTTGCAATATGAAATTGAGTGAGTGGACTACACACGGTGTCCAAAAAATAAGACTATATGTAGCCTCCACTATAGATCCAATTGCCCTATAATTTTTAGCATTGTCTGTTATGACTTGGACAACATTTTCAGACCCCACCATTTTAATGGATTTTATGAGGATATTGGCCATAAAACTTGCATCTTTTATTTGCCCCTCACAATTGACTGCCTTCAAAAACCCGCCCCTTTAGGGAACACTGCTATAACATTGATCAATGGTCTATTTTTGCAATCTTTCCATCCATTAGAAATGATACACACTTGTTTCAGGCCATGTATCCTTGATTACTGTCAATGTTGCCTCTACTGAAGCTTTCCCCTTTACCAATAAGATGGTTCACACCTTTTCATATCCAAGACTAACATAATCAGAAGTTGTATTTGAAATGGCCATCACCATCTCCCGTCAATAAGATGATCTAACAAGGTTTAAAGGAAGCCCATTGCCATAAATGCAATGAACAATGCTTTGATCTGCAATCTCCCTTGCTTCATTTTTGAAGGTATTCTCCAATGGGCCTCTTTTTTGTGTAACCGAAACATTATCTCCTTTAGAAGATGGTGGCATTGACATGAAAGGATGTGGGCCAGTCGATTGAGATAAGCCACTAGGAGGTCTTTGCAAGCTTCTCTTGTCAAGAGGATGCGCCATAGCCTTTGATTTATTACATGCCATGTCAACCTCCTCTTGTTTTTTAAAATAAGCCAATATTTGGTGTTTTGGCAACCCTTTCTTATTTGGCCTGGGGCAAACTTTTGTTCCTTGTAAAGGAATAACACATAAATGAGCTTTCACTCAAAATTACAATCTCTTATACTGAGTTTCTCATTGGCTACAACACCAAACATACACCATCGGGAATTTGTTGAATCATTGTCGTATGTTGCCAAAAAGGTGATAATGCATCATATTTCAATTGACTCTTTGCATCTGGGCCAACTGAATTAGAACTACTAACCATTATGTATGAACCTAAAATTAAAAAAAAATTACAAATTAACAACACAACAACTAATTTTTTTAGAAAAAATTGGCATTATAACCCCTTATTATGCATAAAAAAGTTCTTAAAAAAATTCATAACTTACCAAAAAAAACAAAAAAAACTTTGAATTTTTTTTTTTAAAACTTGAAAAATCTACAAAAGAATTATTGAAAATTTGGAAAAAGGAAAGATTCACTCACCTTTGATAGTTAGATCTTCTTTGTGCAGCTATTTCTCCCTTCTTGCTATAGGTTTAACTCCTTCGTAGCTCTCACTTTCAAGAAAAAAGACACAACCTTCAAAATCTAACAATGGCAGCTTGGAGGCAAAAATGGTGTTTTTGGCCTTTTGTGTTTGTGAAATGAGTTCTTTTAGGGCGACCAAGGCAACATCTCTTTTTTGTCGGTTCACTTTTTGAGGCCCTTAGTCCATGGCTCCTCCTAGATACGTTCGGTATGACTTGGGTATGCCCAAGGTTCCACTTGTGCGCTCTAGGTACCCTCTGGGTCCTTTTGTGGTGTACCCAGGGTGCTTGAGTGGAACCCTAAGTGTACTTGGGCCGTACCTGGACTCAGACTAAACCCAACCAGATATGGGGGGCTTTTAGCCGAACTTTTCAACTAATGTGAACAACTTGCATGCTTGCTCTATACTTCAAATTCACATATATGTCTAACCTGGTGGTTACTATTACAACATGTGATGAAATTTCTCTCCCTTCTTTGTCTTGATAAATGCACATACCCTATTTTGAGGTTCATCTAGGAAAAATGGTTTATGTGCGATGTTTAAGCTCTTCCTTGTCCATATTTCCACATTTTGGATAGCTCCGAAATAGAGTAGTTGCAACTTCAACATCTGGAAAAATCCCAATATAATTATGCTTTCATAGACACCTATACTTGGTTTTAAGGCTTTCATTTTTGCATAGGCCGTGAGGATGCTCTCAAGGTCGAGGAGTTCGGCATTACATCTACTCAGTTGTATTTGCTGGAGATTTTATCTTTTTCAATAGATCCCATTCAGTTGTATTCACTTGAGATTTTTTTAATTTTTTTTTCAATAGATCCCATTTATATGTATTCAAGCACATCTCAGAGGCATTCTACCAAACAATTAGTGTGCTTTATCAATGCCTTTCCATTTTGGATACATGTCTAATAGGATACTTGTAAAAACATCTAGCAAAGAACCATTCTTAATTACATTTTAATGAATGTCCATACTAGTTCCATGGCTCCCATCTTGAGATAGGCCAAGGATATTGACAAAGGTTAAGGAATTTGCCATTACTCCCACTATTTGTATTCGCTTGAAAGTTTCTATGAGCTTTTCAACAAATTCATTTTGTGCATATCCTTGCATTCATCACATTATAAGAGACTACGTTGCTTCGAGGTATAATGTGAAATGGATAATGCGTAATATTATGCTTGCAAGAATCCACTCTCAAATACATTTTAATAAACATCTGTGCTCTATTTTAATGCTCCCATTATTGTACAGGCTGTGAGGATTTTGGCATTTGTGGCTACCAATTCCTTTGTTTAAATATTTCCAAAGCTTTCTCAACCAAACCATTGTATGCTTATCTTGTAATCATCACTCCATTTGACCACATTTCTTTGAGGCATTGTCAAACAATTTGCATGCCCTTCTTCCGAGCAATCCATCACTTGTGTGGGCTTGTTAGCCACGAAAGTACGAGAGAAAATTGCAAGTTTTTGAAAAGATGCACATGTACAACATAAGTCTGCACCCTGCCTTATATTCATTCACTATGCTTTGCAGGATGCAAGGATCGGGTTACTGATAAAAAATTGCAAGAAAGTTGTGTAAATGATCACACTTCAAATTGGAATTCACACATATGCAAGCTTTTATGATGTGGAATCAAATTGCATTTTGCAAGACAAAAAATATGTGTATGTGCAACTAAAGTTTACAACTTTCTTTATATTTATTCACTATGTTTAATGGGATGCAAGGATCAGTGTGTAGATAGCAGTCTGCATACTAAGTTTTGCAAAGTACCCCGATTTATTTTATAATTATGAGTCTTTTGGAATACATTCATGCTTACTTTTATAGAATGGTGTGAGGGGAGACAAAGAGACATTGTGCAAGCTTTAAGAATATGCTTACATGAAATGCAATCCTGCATGAATTCTTTTATGTTTTAAGAACCTTCGCGAACTTAGGAGGGGAATGCACATGAAGTTATTTTGCAAGTTTATGCTAATGTGTGTTGTTAGTCTGCAACCTATGTAATATATAAAGAGCTCTTACATTATATTAGCATTTTACAATGTAGGATGGTAGGGGTTGAATGCATGTTTACAATTTTCATGAGAAGGTGGATCATAAGTACACCCCCACTATATACCATATATAAAGAGCTTTCAAATTATATTTTAATTCATATCGTGGGGTGTTGGAATATTTAATCAGTTAGCATTGATAATGTTCATGTTTGCAATATAGGCCCCTCTTGCTTTTGTATTTCAATGAATTCCTAACTTCCAAACATATAATTTCACTCTTGTCCTTGTAATTTCCAAGAATATGGTCTCTCATGCATTCAATTTACTCCTCTATGTAGGCAGTTAATTCATTAGTCAAATCTATTATCTCATCAATTTGAATTGAGCAATAATTATTAATTAAATATTAAAATGTTGTACAACTCTCTATGCTTGCCACATCTCATTAGTTCCCCTAATCATAGATTAGGCTTGAGATCCCAAATTGAATCCTAGCCATTCATTTGATTCTCTCGAAAGTTTATAAATTAAAACCCACCACTTACCATTTTACAAGCATTCATTTTTACATCCATGTTCTATCAATTTGTTATCCAAAGAATGTTAATATTATGTTAGCAAATTGAACACTCGTATTCCAAAATGAGCAAAACTTCATATTGTGTTCGATCTAAGGTTTGCATGTGCAAACTTTAAGTGTTTAATTGGTTTGATTTTCTTATGTGTTGGTTTATTTTATTTGTATGCATGCAATAGCATATACTACAAAGCACAAATGTTTAATATGTATCTAGAAGTTAGAGTTTTCTTAACTTAAGAAATTAGATCTTCAGGTAGGTAGGCAATAGCTTTCTTTAATGTTTAATAATGATGAAATCTCTAAGACTATGGCGATAGTCATTCATCTTCAAGATAATAGTGAGTTGGCTTGGCTTGACAAGGCAAAGCAAGTGGAGGAAGGCTAGATTACTGTAATGGGAAAGAAAGCTAAAATCTCTAGGCCTTCTTTTGACATGACTTCGTTCCAACAAGAAAAATGCTAAATGTAAATCTTGAAGAGTCTTGTTTTGGAGCTGGTTTTTTTTGCTGGCTGTAGGCTGTCTTTTCTACAGCTGTGTATGTTTGTAAAGGGTTTTGGGTCCCTTCAAAACCTGTTTTAACCTTTATCAAAAACTTAAGAAATTAGATAATATATATCATTTGAACGCATAAATAGATTTGAGTCTTAAATTAATTTTCAAATAATGGAATACATAAAATATTACAATATCTTGCTCAAAAATAACTCTCCACAATGCTTAGTTGGAAAATCATATTGTAAAATAATTTACTAGCTTCTATAGTGGGCTCCATTGGTTTATCTATTGGAAATGTGATTTTTTGTGATTCATAGTAGTTAACTTATAATTTTATTAACAATTCATAATTAGGAGTACAACTTTCCTTTAATGTATCAGTCAAACTTGCATTCAAGGTTATCATTCGTTTGATGGAATTTAATTTTTTTTTGCCTCATCTAGCTTTTGAGCTCAAGGAAACTAGTCCCTATCCCACTTTTTTCTATTTTCCATATTCATTTTCAAAGAATCATTTCTTAGATATTAGTGTAATTTGTCAAAAGGTGTTGAGAAACCAAGATCATCAAGTTTTTCTAACCTTCCAAGTAGCTTCTATATCATGTCTCCAAACTGATTTATAAATTCTCATGCTTCACCTAACTAAATATACTTTTAAAGAAAAGTTGATGCATTTATTGAAGCCTTAATCTAATTGGGAATTCCCCTAGATGCCAATTCATGTCTAAATTTTCCTTTCTTGTTCAACAACTTTATAATCAAAATCTAGGACTACTAACATAATTAAAAGGTTAAGGACAATGAAAAGCAACAAATTGTAAAGCTTGCCTCCTGGGGCTATGACCGCTTGTTGATCAAGGCTATTTGGGATGAGGTGGCAGAGGTTATTATGAGGTACATATCCCTATATGGTTGTTTTATTACCATCATGGGGTTTCATTTTAATTTACTCAATCATTTCCTTCATAAGATGCTTGTATTCTTTCCATTTTTCTTGCTTCGCTCTCTGGAGACTTCAATTTATGCCCATCTAAAGAATCCTTGCACCCCTCCTCTTCATGAGGGGTTGATCTCCTCATAATGGAGTAGTTAAGGTTCACTCCTCGACCAAAATGGTTAAAGGAAAAGATCCTCTGGTTAAGCCTAGGGTTGTTGAACACCCTACCACAAAGTTTGCTATTGATGATGAGGAAGAAGAGGAGTGGAAGGTGGATGAAGACGCCATTGAGGTTTCTTCATCTCTCTCTAGCCCGTTGCCACAAAAAATGAAGCTAGGTAGCAAGAAGAATATCATGCCTAAGAATAAGCCATAGAAGCAGGTGGATAACCCTCATGATAAAGATGTTGATGGTTACGAGACGAGTGAGGAGGAAGTTTCTAGGTCACCCAAGAAGTCTAAGGGTGAGGAGGAAGTTACTCGATTGCCCAAGGTGGTCTCGATGAAATCCAAAAGGTAGGGGGTCTGTCCCCATGATAGGGATATTGGTGGGTATGAGATGGGGGAAGAGGAGTCATTTGGACTTCCAAGAAGCCAATACCCAAGTCACTCAAGAAGTAGAGTGATCGTATAATGGATGATGAGGTTGATGTTGCGAGGTGTGCGCCCTTGGTCTCCTTGTGCTGTGCAGGTTTGTGATGTGGTTTAACCACCTCTTGTGGATCTTGGATCTCGTATAAATCCAGTGGTTGTATCGGGAATTAACAGGTCAATCTTTTGGTGCGACGACAACTGTCTTTGCAACAATTGGTATTAGAGCTGAGGTCATAGGTTCGAACCCCTCGCTTGCACTGGGGGGGTTGTTGCAAGGTGTGCGCCCTTGGTCTCCTTGTGCTATGCAGCACAATGCTTGGGTTCATGACATGGTTTAACCACCTCCTATGGATTTTGGATCTTGTATAAATCCATTGGTTGTATCGGGCATTAACAGGTCGATCTTTGGTGCAACGACAACTGTCTTTGCAACAATTGATGTCCAATCGTTCCCTCATCCTAAAGATGCAGTTTTGGTAGGAAACTTGGTGAACAATAGGGGAAATGGGGATGCTTTATAACCTAGGTCATTGAACACCACACTTTTCCAATTTTCACTCAAATATGTCCTAGCTAGGATCCCAAATTGGATTGACTATCAACACAAAGGTGAGTCAATCTTCAACAAGGAAGACCTAGGAGGGGGTTATTTAGCCTTTGAAGGGTTCACCACCAAGCAAAAGCTTGGAAAAGACAATTTAACATTCAACTCACAAAACCTAGTAATGCAAGCCAAATAATGAGTGCAAATGATGAAATTAAGCAACAAGTTAGGCTGCATGTACTTGGGAAGTTTGGAAATGTGATTAGAGGATCTAGAAATGTAAAAATACTGTCAAAATATGCTAGGGAGGACTAAGATGCCCTTACTGTTGTCTTAGTCTCGTTGTTTTTCAGGGTAGATGGGGAATCTTCGAATGTCAAAATAGAATCTAAAAGAATTTTTGCAAAATTCCACTTGGAGGAATAAGACGCCCTTGCTGTCGACTTAGTCCTATCTTGAATTTCTAAAATATCTGAATGTGATCCTGAGGCTCGATGTCTGCACTTCTTCTCGAATCTCAGGTTTTGAAACTTCTAGATCTGGCTTGTAGGTGAGTTTTCGTGAAGATGAAAACTTTGCAAAGAAACTTTGCACTCCAAATGATCTTCAATCTAAATCTGTAAACACAAATATGCAAGAGAGGGAAAACTTGTTGATTGTTAGTATATGGGGGTTTGCCTTGGTCAAACCCCTTGTTGGTAATTAAACCTTGGAATGACATGAAATAAAGGAGGGGAATGATGAATGAACAAAGTACTATGTTGCAACTCACCAAACCCTTGTTATGAAATCTACAAACTTGTGTGAGATGGCTAGCTTGAATGTAGATCCTGAAATGTTTGAATGCTTAATAGATCTTGACTTGAATTCCTTGAATCAAAACCCATCACAAATGTTAGCTCAAAAACACACACGATGCAAGAACATCCTTGATATGATGCTTGAATCTTGATGATGGCTCCAATTGCTTGATGAATGGATCTTGAATGTTCTTGTGAACTCAATTATGCTATTAGGAATGCTCTCACAAAAGTCTTATATTCACCTTGTATTTATACTTATCCATGCTTAATATCCCGAAATTACACCACACCAAGCCAAAATATGAATTCATTAATTAAAGGAGGCTAAATCCTGCCAAGATTTGAAATTAAATCCTGAAAATAACGTAAGGGGGACTAAGATGCCCTAGGTAGCGTCTTAGTCTCAAGGCATGAAACCCATGGCACAAACTCCAAAAAGGGGCCCAATTAAGGTTCCTTTGAAATTAGGGTCCCAAGACCTTTGGGGGACATAGATGCCCTAGGTGGCGTCTTAGTCTTGGCCCAAAAATCAGGGACACACAACCAAAATCATTAAATTATTATTTACCCTTTGATGATTGTCGGGATTAGCCATAAAAAGATATAATTTATTAGGCTTGTGGATGCAAAATAGGACCAATTAAGACATAAATAAGGATAAATAAAGCAAGGCGGGCCCAAACAAGTGTGAAAATGCACTTGGTTATGCATTTTCCTACACTACACTTGGAAATGAATGTGAAGAAGAAAATTCATGTTCCAAATAAAGGCACGAAGTCGGACATTTTAAAGGATTATGAGAGGATTGACCCCTTATCTGCTGATTTTTCTTACTTGTGTTGGAACCTTTAAATTTTGGTGAAATTTGAAGGTGCCATGTCAAAATCTTTAATACGACACTCAAAAAACTCAGTTGAAAAAGCAGCTCGAGGAGCACATTTTGAAAAATCATAACTTGGGATTTGTATAGTTTCATGCAAAACCACCTGGCAAGTGTGTTCATCTACCATATGTGAGTGTCCATGCTAATTTTCAGCTTGATACGATTAGTTTTGACAAAGTTTCAAAAGGCCAAGTTAAAGGGTTTTGTGAAGGTTTGTTGTTTGCACAGTGAAATCTGCCAAGTAGGTCAACTTTGGAGAGCGATACTAAGCAATTGAAAGGGTTTCATGACAAACCAATTGGCGATATTGTTTCTCCCCACCAAAATCTACTTCCATGTCAATTTTCAAGGCTTCAGGACATCAATTGATATTTCCAAGATCAAATCCAAATGGATTTTACATAGTTTGGAAACTGCATTTTCAGGACAGTTGCAAAAGGCTCAACTTTGACACCCCATATTTTGTGAAGGAAGAAGATTGGAGAAAAACCATTGTACACATATGTTCGTGGATCCTAAATGAACTAATATGCAAAGTTATAGCCTCCTAGGATTAAGTTTGATATTTTTTCAAAAAAAGGCAAGTTGGTGGTTTTCAATTGAGTTGGATAGGTGCAATTTTCAGAAAGTGTTAAGTGGGCAACTTTAGCCATTGACAGTTTTTAATCCTGACAAGCTTGTTTAAAACCCTCATGCAACCACATTCCCATACCATCCATTAACACATTGGTGCAATTTCATGGCTTGAGGAGAAGTTTTGAGCAGTTTCCACATCAGTCCTGGAGGTAACTTGATCTATTTTGTCATAGTGCAATAATAATTTTGAATGAAGTATTTAATAGAGTGGCTAAATTGGATAACACCAACCATTGGAAGTAAAAAATTAGAAACTCCTGAGCATGAAGAGAAATGGAGAGAAACTAAATACCAGGTGGGGCCTCAATTAACAGGAGTAAATGCAAGTGATGACGAGAAAATTTTCAAGAGTCTAAATCAAAGTCTACTTAGTACAATCACTAGTGAAATAAAAATACATAAGATGAAAAGTGTGTTGCAAACGAGTCATGATGCCCTTAAAGGGATTATTTGTAAGAAACAAATAAAGACAATAGTCATGGGAATTCTTGTGGAAGGTCATGCAAAGCCAAAACTTGTCCAAACAAGAGCAAGAGCGGATCTAAGGAGCCTTTTTGTGGTAGATCTATGTAGTGCTTTAAAACATAATTTGGTGCTTTAAGAACACAAGTTGGCGAAGATGTGTTCAATACATCTTTAACTTGATACCAAGAAATACTCACAGATCCAAGCTATGCTGGTCAGTTTGTACAAATGATTAATCCACATATTGGCAACACAGGTGTCAATGTAGTTGATCAAGAATCACATGGATGTTTTCTAGTGGGATTAGCGATTTGTAACCTAAGCAATTGTATTGGCTTAGTTCCTGCCAGAGTATTTAATGAAGAGGAATGTTATGAGCATGTATGATGTAGACACTTGCGCAATCACTTGGAGATTAAGGGAAGTAGGAAGTTAAATAAGAGCTCTAAGCACTGTTTCTTCAAAATCTGATAATGAGTTGTTGATTGTGGTTCGCAAATAGGACATTATAGGAACGAATTCAATTCATGATGTCTCATGCGCACAACCATATGAATGGGAGGATAAAGCTAGTAGAAGATGTTCTTCAAATCATAGTTCTAAAAGGGCTAAAGAATCAAGTCACAACAAAATAGTAGTGTTGGATGTCCTTGCAAAACCATGAGACATGTCCAAACGTCAATTGGGAATTGGAAACTTGATAGTTATCAAAGAGTATGTTTCCTGTAAAGGGAAAATCAAAATGCAGTGACGTGTTAAAATATCTCCGTAGGTAGTCAGAAGTATTACAAATAGTGTGGATTCTTGCCCTAAGTCAGAAGGCTCTCCACCTAAATGAATTCCTGCTTCTAAAGGAGCCCGAATCATAGTAGGAAGAGTTTTGCAAATACAAAAGAAATTGGATGCAAAAGTTGATGCAGATCCCAACAAGACAAGTGCTAGAAAGAAGATAAAGAGGTGTTTTTGTAATATCCAGACCATGAAAGAGACTAAAAGCCACGCATGATAGGAAGGAGAGACCACACGGGCGTATGGTAGAGTCTTCAAAATTATGGATCTTCAAAATGATTCAAAGCTTTAAGTTTCTAGGACGCTTACAAGCTAGAAGTGGAGCCCGTTCAACATGTTTGCAAAGAGTAATGACAACCTCCCACATCCCTACGGAGGAAGAATGGGGACGTCACGGTGTAGCGGTAGCATATCGCATTCCCGTGGGAATCACAAATTTGTCCGCGGTGTGGCGGGGAAGTGCGATAGTACAGTGGCTTTCTCGCATTCCCACAAAGGTTAGGGCAAAGACTCACAGTATTGTGGTGGAGTTTGAAACGAGAAAGGGTATAAGTTATATTACAATTAAAAATATGGCGAATACTTTTACATTTAAAGAGTAAGGTTTATTCTTGGAATAGGTGCAGGAAAATGCGAATGGAGCCATAGGAGGAAGCATTATTAAAATGTGATGAATATTTTATTTGAATAAAATTTATTAAAAACATTGAAAAGAAATATTGTTGTGCTAAGGTCTCAAATTTGTGTGGGAATGTGGTAAAAATTGAATGTCTCAAATTGTTCATTTGACTCCGTTTTACCCAACAAGGCATTGGTCTCATACATTTCACCATTTAGTTTCATCCATTTTATTTTTACATCTATTAACTAAACATATCGATAAACTTCATAATTTGATATTGCTTATACAGTTTACACCAAATAAGTTTGCATCTCTCCACTTCTAAATGCCATCATGGATAGATTGTCAAAATAGGAAACACATCACCTAAATTTGCTCATCGATATAGGTATACCCACCTAGGTCTGGCAGAACCTGAAGAGAAGAAGTTTCAAATTCATCATTTGGCCTTGTACATTAGCCCAAAATGTTGTGAGAGCTTGACAACCTCTCGTGGTTCAAACCTGCATTTTTGAGACCTAACAACTTGGATGAGGAGAACCTTGACATGATGACGCTTTTGTCCATGGAAAAAAATGGAGCTACCTGCAATTTTAGGGTGGAAAAATGGGTCCTTACTGAATTCAATAAGGTTAATATTAAAATTAGAAGCCTCAAGGAAAAATTTGAAATTATTCCAAGGGATTTGCTTCTGATATCCTTATTGAAAGGATTGTGGATTTGGAAAATTATGTTTCAGAATTTTAGTCTAAATGTGCTAATCAGATGCAAGGATTGGAGAACAAAGTGGCTACGTTAGACAAGGATATTTTCAGAAGCCTTTTGAGGTCAGTGACATGTCTATCAAAAATAATGCAGATTCTCTAAAGGTTTTATTGGAAAAACTGAGCAACCTTAGGGAGCACTATATGGTAGAGAACTAGATGAGAGCACTGCCCACTAAGGAAAAGTGAAAGAACCATGGGAATGAGGGTCTAAGCACTAGAACAAGGGCTAGCCTCAAAAAATACTTTGAAGAGGAAAAGTAGGAGTTACTGTCCGTGGTCAACCTATCACAAGAATGGAAAGATTGAAGGTGTTTCCATTGATGTCAGTTAGTCAATTGGTTATCAACTAGTTGTTGCTGGCTGTATATGTCAAGGATACTGAGAAAATTGTAATAAAGATATGTTGCAGGTATTTAATGGTTGCTCTAGGTTTTGGTCCATATTTTCTCTTATATTTGTACAGTTCAAATATGTTCACGGTTGTTAGAAGATGCTATATCCAGATTTTTGGATGTTGATTTTTGGTACAGTGCAAGTTGTGTTCACTAGCTGTGAATTGTGATTTTCTGTGTTTTTGGTTGAGGTTCAAGAGAAATGTTGTTGGTCCAGATTTCTCTTTAATGAAGTCTTATGACTTGCGGTTCTAGAGTTGAGTTGCCCTGATTCTATTGAAGATAGTTTCGACATCTGGAAAATTTGTGTTTAATGGCTCTATGTGTTTTACACTGGTTTGGTTGACCTTGTGCGAAATACTACTTTTGAGGTTGATGAAGTGTGTTGGATATTTTTGGGTGCCTTGAAGCGTGTGTTTGGGTCGCCCTCATTCTAATTCCACCTAGGATGTTTTGGCGCTGACCTAATTTAAATTTGAATGACCAACTTTGGATATGTTTCAAAGTTGAGATGGTATAAATACATGATGAGTTAGTGATGGAAAATATACAAGAGTGAAGAAGAAGAGTGATAAGAGAAAAGAGAAAGTGCAGTTAGATGTGACATTGATTCTATTCAGTAAGTGTGTGTGTGATGCGAGCATGGTAGATTAGTGCGAAGCTTAATGCTAGGTTTCTGGATGCAATGAGCAGAAGGTGAACTCTATCATTCATGCATGTTTGTGAGTGATTGTGGTGGAATCCTTTGTTTCAATGGGATTTTAGTCTCTCTGTAACAAGTCTTCTTTGTCTTCTTTGTATCTCTGTGGAAATGAGCCCTCTTGGTTGTTAGCCCTATTGGACAGTGAGCCCTTGTTTTGGTAGTGAGCCTTATTTCAAGCAGTGAGCCTCTTTTAATCAGTTTTGATATTCTTTATAGCGTGAGTTAATCCTCACCAGGGTTTTTCCCTTATTGTGTTTTCCACGTAAATCTAGTGTTATTGTGTTTATGTGTTGGATTTAAGTTTCTACATTGGCATTTGATGATTAATCATTTAAACAGTATTAAGAATTAGCTTCGGTGATTGAATTAAAGGTTTAATTCTATGACAACTGATTCACCCCCCTTCTTAGTTGTCCTATTCAACAATTGGTATCAGAGCTTGGTTCCTTGGTGAAGAGCTTAACCACTTGAGGAAGGTCCAAGATGGCTGGAAAAATGGTTTATGATTATCCGAGGTTCGATGAAACAAATTATGGTATTTGGAAACTATTGATGGAAGAATATCTGGAGTATTACGGATATGATGTGGAGAAAGCTTACAAGAATCATTACACTCCTCCTACTAATGGTCCAAGTACACCTGATGAGATCAAAGCACATGAAGAAAACAATAAGGCGAAATACATTTTGAAGAATAGTCTGGTACATTCCAAGTTGATTAAGACCTTCAAAATTTGAAGACGACTAAGGAAGTCTGGGATGCCCTAGAAAGAGCGCATGATGGTGATGAAAGAGTTAAAGAAGCAAAACTACAAAACTTGGAGACATAGTTTAATCTTCTATATATGTCTGAAGATGAGAATGTTAAAGCTTATGTACATAGATTGAATGAGATAGGGGCCAAAATGCGAGGAATTTATGCTATTATAGATGAAACCAAGATTTTAAAGAAGATTCTCATAAATCTTCTTGATGCTTACAGTGAGAAGGTGAGTGCTATTGAGCATACTATATATTATAAGACTTGTACTAAGGATCTGCTGTTAGGATTTTTGACATCTTATGAGATGAGGAAGCCAAGTCTAAGGAATTGATGCAAATACTTCTTTTAAAGCCACAAAAGATGAAGATCTAGATGAATCAAATTTTGATGAAATAGAAGCTAACTTTGTAAAAAGGATGAGGAAAGGATCTGGTAAGTATGAAGGTAAGTTTCCCTTTAAATGCTTTAGTTGTGGAGAAATAGGTTATTATGTTACAAAATTTCCAGAAAGAGCTAAAAGGAATAAACAAAGATACGAGAAATAAAAGAAAGGAAAGAAGATTAACAAAGCTTACTATGTGAATGAGAATTTTAGTATATCTGATGAGGATTCAAAATATGAAGATCCCGATGAAAATGAATGCTTGTTCTTGGTGATTAAGGATGAACCTACTTCTGCTAATTCTGAAAAAAGGTAAAGGAAAGCCCTCTGAAGAAGGAGAAAAATGAAGGTACGGTTATCTCTACCCTACATGCTAAACAATAGAAAACTATTGGGTAGTTGATAGTGTTTGTTCACATCACATGACTAGTGATAAGAATAATTTTGTTAATCTTGAAGAATATGATGGAGGCTTGGTTATGTTTGGAGATGATACTGGTGCTAAAATCTATGGGATAGGTTCAGTGAGTTTTGATGGAAAGTATCATACTGACGATGTCTACTATGTTAAGGGTTTAAGGAATAATCTGTTGAGTGTTGGTTAGATGTGTAGAAAATGATATGATCTTGTGTTTAAGGATGAGAGATGCGAGATCCAGAAAGGATCTAGAACATTGATTGCTACAGGAATTTTTTTTGAAGGAAATATCTATCAACTTAAGGGTGCTAATGGATGATGCTTTATGACTCAGATTAATGACAATTGGTTATGGCATGGAAGAATTCCTACTGTCAAATATTTTAAGGTATTCAGAAGAAAATGTTATATCATAAGAGATGAAGAAACTTTGGGAAAATTTGATGCAAGAAGTGATGAAGGAATTTTCCTTGGATATTCTACTAAAAGTAAGGCATACAAATTTTTTAATAAAAGATTGAGAAAGATTATAGAAAGTTCAAATGTCAAGGTTGATGAGACAATGAAGAATTCTATTGACATTAATGGATATGTATTTGATGAACATGATTGTGTAAGAATAGAAGAAATTGTGGAAGAATAGGAAAAAGATGAGCAAGAGAAGCAGGATGAACAAAATGAAAGAGAAGAAGATGCTCTGGTGATGTCCCCTAAGATACCTAGATATGTACAGAAGAATCATTCAGAAAGTCATATTATTGGTGACAAGAAAAAATGTGTATTAACTAGAAGCAAAGTTGTTGCTGAAGTGAATCTATGTTTACTTTATGAGATTGAACCAGAGACTGTAAGTGAAGCTTGTAAAGATGAACATTGGAAGGAAGCAATGAAAGAACTTATGTAGATTGAGAAGAATCAAACTTGGGAATTGGTCCCAAGACTGGCAGCCACAAACATCATTGGATCAAAGTGGGTATTCAAAAATAAGTTGAATGAGAATGAAAGTGGTTAGAAATAAAGCAAGGCTTGTGTGTAAAGGTTATTCACAAGTAGAAGTCATAGATTTTTAAGAAAATTTTTCTCCGATAGCAAGAATGGAAGCTATAAGGATGTTCTTGGCATGTGCTGCTCATAAAGATTTTAAGGTCTATCAGATGGATGTCAAGTCAACATTTTTGAATGGTAAGCTAGAAGAAGAAGTCTATATGGAACAACCAAAAGGAATTCGGTTGATAGATCAACCAGATATGATGTGTAGATTGAAGAAATCTTTATATGGATTGAAGCAAGCTCCTAGAGCTTGGTATGGAAGATTAGATAGGTACTTGATTTAGCAAGGTTTTAACAAAGGTACAACATGTAGTAATCTATACTTTAAGATTGAAAATGACAAAATCTTGATTGTAGTTGTGTATGTTGATGACATTATCTTTGGAGGAAGTGAAAATATATGTAAGATGTTTGTGGAAGAGATGCAAAAAATAATTTGAAATGTCTATGTTTGGGGAGATTAATTTCTTTCTTGGACTACAGATTAATTAAACAGAGAAATGAATTTTCATTTCATAGTCTAAGTATGTGAGAGAGATGTTGAAGAAGTTTGGGATGGATGGTTCCAAACCACTAAGTACTCCTATGGTGATTGGTTGCAAATTGGGTAAAGATGATGATTCACCTAAGGTTGATCAAAGCAAGTATAGATCTATGATCGATGGACTATTGTATTTGACTACTACTAGACCATATTTCATGCATGATGTCTATCTTGTGGCTAGATTTCAAGAAGATCCTAAGGAAACACATGATGTTGCTGTTAAACGAATATCCAAATATTTGAATGGCACTCTGGATTATGGGTTATGGTATCCTAAAGATACTAATTTTACACTTAGTGCCTATACAGATGTAGATTGGGCTGGATGTGTAGATGACAAAAAAAGTACAAGTGGTTGTGCATTCTTTCTTGGATAGAGATTGGTGAAATGGTCGAGTAAAAAGAAAGATTTAGTCTCCTTTTCTACTGCTTAAGATGAGTATATTGCTGCTGCATCTTGCTGTACACAAGTTCTATGGATGAAATAGACATTGAAAGACATCATAGTGGTATATGATGATCCCATTTCTATTTTTTGTGATAATACAAGTGTAATTAACATTTCAAAGAATCCAGTGATGTACTCGAGGACGAAGCATATATCTATCAAGTATCATTTCTTGAGAGAGGTCATGGAGAATGAAGTAAGGCTTGAGTATGTTTCGACAAAGGATTAGATTGTTGATATTTTCACGAAGGCTCTTCCTAAAGATAATTTTGACTATCTCTAGGACAAGTTAGGGGTTATTGCCCCTCCTTTCTTGAACTAGAAGCATATGGAGATGCATCAATCCTGTGGATCTATGGATCTATCTTTCTTCTGGACTGATGTTTTGGTGGTTACCTCTTAGGGGGAGCAGGTAGTATCAGGTGTTTTCATTGTGAATATTCTACATTTTATGTCAAAGGATAAATCAATGTAAAATATATTTTTTCCTTTTCCATAGATGTCAAAGGGGGAGAAGAAGCATGTGAAAAAAAGAGAGGAAGAATGGGAGAAGAAGCATGTGAAAGGAAAGGAAGCATATAAGAGATCATCTACTAAAGGGGAGAAACATAAAAGTGTATTTAGAACTAGTATGTTGTCTTTGATGGTTTTTCACATCATGTGTTGCCATCAATGACAAAGGGGGAGATTGTTGCAAGAATGGAAAGATTGAAGGTGTTGTCATTGATGTCAATTGGTCAACTAGTTATCAACTAGTTGCTGCTAGTTGTATACATTGATGATATTGAGAAAATTGTAATAAAGATATGTTGTAGGTATTTAGTGGTTGCTCTGTATTTTGGTCTGAATTTGCTCCTATGTTTGTATGGTTCAGATATGTTGTTCATGGTTGTTAGAAGATGTTATATCTAGATTTTTGGTTGTTGATTTTTTGTATAGTGCAAGTTGTGTTCACCAGTTATGAACTATGATTTTATGTGTTTCTAGTTGAGGTCCGGGAGAAATGTTGTTGGTCCAGATTTCTCTTTGATGAAGTCTTATGAATTGTGGTTCTAGAGTTGATTTTCCCTAATTCTATTGAAGATAGTTTCAACATCTGTAAGATTCGTGCTTAATGGCTCTATGTGTTTTACATTGGTTTGGATGACCTTGTGTGAAATACTACTTTCGAGGTTGATGAAACGCGTTAGATCTTTTTGGGTCCCTTGAAGTGTGTGTTTGGGTTTCCCTCATTCTAATCCAACCCTAAGATGTTTTGGCATTGATCTAATTTGAATTTGAATTTGGATGGACAATTTTGGATATGTTTTAAAGTTGAAGATGGTATAAATACAGGATGAGTTAGTGATGGAAAATATACAAGAACGAAGAAGAAGAGCGATAAGAGAAAAGAGAAAGTGTAGTTATATGCGATATTGATTCTATTAAATGACTGTGTGTGTGATGCAAGTGTGGTAGATCAATGTGAAGCTTAATGCTGAGTTTCCAGATGCAGTGAGTAGAAGGTGAACTCTATCATTCATGCATGTTTGCGAGTGATTGTGGTGGAATCCTTTGTTGCATTGGGATTGTAGTCTCTCTGTAACAAATATTCTTTGTCTTCTTTGTATCTCTATGGCAGTGAGCCCTCTGGGTTGTTAGCCCTGTTGGATAGTGAGTCCATGTTCTGGATAGTGAGTCCTTGTTTTGGCAGTGAGCCTTATTTCAAGTAGTGAGCCTCTTGTAATCAGTTTTGATATTCTCTATAGTGTGAGTTAATCCTCATTGTGGTTTTTCCCTTATTTGGTTTTCCACGTAAATCTGGTGTTATTGAGTTTATGTGTTGGATTTAAGTGTTTGCATTGGCATTTGATGATTAACCATTTAAGTAGTATTAAGAATTAGTTCTGGTGATTGAATTAAAAGTTTAATTTTGTGACAATTGATTCACCCCTCTTCTTAGTTGTCCTATTCAACACAACCTTTAATACAACCAAGATTTGGAGGTTGCTAAAACTTTAAAAGAAATGAGATATTCTTGGTGCCTCTTTGTGTAGCCTTTTAGTTCGCCGTTGTGTGGCTATTTTTTGGCTACTAGGTTCTCTATTTTATCTTTCATCCTAGCAATGTTTTTATTTTTTTCATACTTTTGTAAAGGGTTTTGGGTCTCTTCAAAACTTGTTTTTCCCTCTTAATCAAAACATAATTGAATGTTTGAATGAAAAATGAGTACTTGTAGTGTTGGGGGAATTTTTAATTATTTAAGGGTGATGATTAACTATTATTTTTCTAGTCACATTAATAATAGGAGGGGTTCCCAATAGAGATAGTTTATTTGAGGGGGGAGTGGAGATGGTTGGAACTATAATAATATTTTTCCTCTTCTATGACCTTGTTTATTGAGATTTCCTATAATATCTATTTCTATTGACCTCTCTATAGTATTTATTTCTAGTGACCTCTTCTAAATATATTTTTTCTTGTAACATATTTTGGCCACTACTATTACTAGTACCATTGCCATTAGTAGTATTATATTCTCCACCAACTCATTTATGAATTGAATTTTAAATAACTGAAGACCCTTCTGGTATTGGTTATGATATTATCTCACACTAAGGATTTGAAGCTAGAATAAATTTAATTATACTACCTTCAGTTGCATGCCCTTAGGCTTTCCTATTAGCTATAAGGCCTAGCGAATCATGAATTTTTCTATTGTTTATTGGTGTTACTACATAAATGATTCCTTGTCCTATGGGAACCAAACCACCATCTTCATAAACCCATTTTTTGGGCTATTTACCCTAAAGGATATGTTTATGTTGTGGTGTTAATCAAACTAGACTTATATGAATAGTAGACATTGAGATCCAAGGGTTGCTTTTCCTTGTTAGTATCAAGTTGTGCATTAATTACTTCAAAGAGATGATCTTGATTCCATAATTCACTAAAATTCATTTTGAAGTGTAACTAAGGGTAAATTTAGGTTTGATTAGAGTGTTAGCAAATCAATGAAGACAATAAAACCCAAAGAACTATTGAGTACAAAGGAAATTAAACAATAAAATAATTATACCTATTTCTCGAATTTTCCGTGATTACCTCCATAGTACCTTCTAACTTGCTGGTTGACGTGTTGCCCTTAGATTGAATGTGCGAGCAATCTTTGACAAAGTCCTACACCAAGCTTTGAAGGATTTGAGCAAAGTCTAATGCCTAATGCCTAAATGACTAAGAATGTCTATGCCTAAAGATGCCAAAACTTAATGAAATATGCTAATAATTGCTGCAATTGCTATAAAAAGTCTAAGTGTGCAAGTGTGTAAATATGTGATGCATCTGTGTGTAATCGAAAAATGAGAGGAAAATGACATTTTATAGAAAATTCCATTTTGAATGGACGGGTGAGATTGACTTCTGACAAAGACCTAAAATGAGAGGCCCATATTAAATCTGATAATCCCTAATCAGGGTTAAGGCAAAGTCATTAATCGAGCGGTCGAGATTTCATCTAAGAGAATTGAATCGGCGGTGGAGAATAAATGAGGAAATTAATTTAGAAAATAAAGATTTTCGAAAATGAAGAGGATAAAGACTGAACTGAAGATTAGATTTGGAAAAATCAAGAATTTGCTCGATCACTTGATTTCTGGAGGAAAGTTACCAAGTTGGAATTAAATTAATTCCAAATGTGAATTTTGTGAAATAATAAATAATCAATTTGCAGATTATTTACCAAAATGAGCTGACAATTAAGAATGAGATGACATTTTAAATAATTTAATTTATTTAAAACGAGAGGATTATCAAATTTGGCAATTAAATAATTAAATTTAATTATTTAATTTAGCAGATAAGGCTAATAATTAAATAAATTACTTAATTCATTTAATTATGACAGTTAGTGACATATTAAATAAATAAATAAAACTTATTTATTTAATAATCAGGAAGAAATGACTGAAGAAGGGTGATTAAATAAATTAAGAAATTTATTTAAGGGAAGACTTAGACAATTAATGACGTATTTAATAAATAAATAAAATTTATTTATTTAATAATCATGAAGTATAAAAGGACATGAATTAATTAAATAATTATGAATTATTTAATCAATAGTCGAATGTGGACCAATGACATAATTAAATGTCATAATTATGCTAGGACGAAAGTGGTAAAAATGAAGCTTGCAGTCCTAGGTCATTTTTAGGTGTCTACATGAAGATCTCCTCAAACTCTATTATAGTTTTTGGATCACCTATATCCTTTCTCATAGACCAAAAGAAATTTATCATGTACAAAACCTTTTTACAAGAAACTTGTGGGTGATCCCATAATAGTGGTTTACAATTTTTGGCCAAATTGGACACTAAAATTATTATTTTTAACTAAATCTTCACATTCGGGCACCTATAGCGGCTAAATTGTGAGGAATTTGAAGATGGTGCAAACTAGAGTCTCATCAAATTTTGTATGTAGATTCTAAAAATATTTTTTTCAAAATTTTTGGAATCAAATTGCACTTCTTTTTCCATCTCCCACGAAAATAGATTTTTCAGAAACAACATTTTTAAAAGTGGCAGTATAATGCATAACTTTTTTCCATGAAGGATAAAATTCTAATTCTTTCAAATTTAGATTTGTAACTCTGATATCTAGTGCTTCCACTTGGTTAGATAGTTTTTTATTGAATATTTTCCTTAATCAAGTTTCAAAATCAAACGAATTACAATTCAGACCATAATCAGATAACGCGTAACTTTTTGTATATGTCAAAATTTAATTTAATTTTTTTTGTTGGATCAAGGACTTTAATATCTGGTGCACTCATATTTTTCAGTTTTTTTTTTTGATAATCTTCTATTTTTCCACATGTGAAGAACAAATAAATTCATTTTCGATGAAAAACCTATGTTTAATAAAACTTAAAAACAAATACATAACAAAACCAAAACATATTAAAATTATATTCATTGGATAGTTTGTTCTGAGGAATACCATAATCATTTGAAATAAATTTTAAATGAATTCATTTGATCCCCCAAAATCTAAATCAAAAGTGATTTTTTATCAGCATTTTGATAGGTGTAAAGGAGACGCATTTATAGGTATGGTTTAAAACTAGCGAGGTTCTATCCAAGGGGTTTGATCTAAGGTGATTTGATCAAACCCTCTTCAATTGGAATCCTTAAAATGGAACTTTTTAAGGCTTAAATCATTATATTTTCTAAAAATATGTGATTTCAGCTAAAATTCGTTCCTCTCAGGAATTGTAAACCACTATTATGACAGCACCCTTGTAGAGAGTTTGGCATGTTTTTTAAAGTAAAATTTTTAGTAGCTCTTTGACAAAAATGTCATATCTCCTAGATGTAACCTCTATCTATTATTGTATCTATGGATACAATGCCATTATTTCTACTAGCAATTTCTTAGTAATTATACCTTTCTTAAAATAGATTTCTTCCATTATTTTTTTACCTCATTCCAAGAATTTTTATTTTTAAAATCTTTCTAGTGGGGTTCTACTTTCATGTTGAACTCTATATGCAACATTTTTATTAGATACAACCCTTGCTTTAATTACTCACATGGTTCATATTGCTAATGACAGTCAAGATCAAACCTATATTTTTTTAAATATCATGTGTCATAGTGAATGGTTTTATATTGAATGTAAACCCTCCACATAAAAAGGTAAGGAAGGAAATACACTCTTATTTTGTTGAATAAAACAATATAGTTGATTTGTATAGTACATCCATCATATATATATAATACAAAAACCCTTTCTATAACATGCATTGGAAGTTTGTTGGGATTTGATCATGATCCATAAATTCTTAGCACAATATATTCCTCTAGAAAGATCTAGTCAAATAATTGTATTTCTATTCCTAGTTTAAGGCAATTTTTATAAGACTTAGGCAATCTATACATTGGATGTTGGAGTTGATTCAACCCTATGACTACTAAGGATCATTTGTGTTCAAACATCTGCCACATAAAGAGAGTAAAACAAAAGGAATTACTATGGAGGTCAAAGAGACAATTAATCTAAAAAACATGAATCATTATGAATGTGCAACCTCAATATGATTGACACCTCAAAGACGGTTTTTAATTTATTCAGTGACCATTTTTTATTTGTTGGAAATATGATTTTTTAGGGAGTGCTATAAATTCCCTATTGTATCTAGCATCCCATCAAGGAAGTTAATTTGGTAGCCTCAATTGTGTCGAGATTGGCAATTGACAAAACTCACTACTCAACAATTGTTATTGTTGTAAACAACCTTGCCTACGTTGATAAAGCTCTTCTAGTGATCTTAGGAGGATTTCAACATTATGGATTTTTTTTTCCATTTTTATTTGGTGGTTTCATGACAAAAATAATGGTTTTCCATTGCCTTAGTAGTTTTCCAGTCTTATTGACAATTTTCCATTCACATAAACCACTTTTCATCTAATTTTGATCATTTCAGTGACCTAAACCTATTTTCGGCCATTTTTGATAGTTTTGCAATGACCTAAACCACTTTTTAGCCATTTAAAATGAGTTATGAAAATCCTCAACTATTTTTTTACCAACAATAGAATATTCCATGAAATAGGAGCATATTAGTGATTTGGAGCTTGTTAGTTAGAAATGTTCCACTAAGCTACCATAGAAACAAATGGTGCAAGTAGATGTGAATCTAAAGGTCTTATTATTGGAAGTAGAATCTCATTTAATCATTAAAAATATTTGTGTAAATTTTACAATATGCTTAATAAATCTATAACTAAAAGGTAGAAGAGCATAATGACTATCATATACCATTTCAAGGATTGATGGATCCATATGCTTATAAAATACTATCTAATCCAAGGAAAAATACTATCATAGAAATGGTATCCTAAACCCATGATTTAAAACTTTCAAAGTTGTAAGGATGTTACATGTTGGGTACACTGTCATCAATTTTATTCTTTTGAGATTTAACAAAAAAAACTTGGAGCCAATGCTTGATAAAAAATGAGCACTTTTCTCTAGGTTAATGCGAATTGATCCAAAATATTTAGGTAAAATACTTAACCCATGACAATTTCTTGTGGTAATGATCAAGATTTTTTCTTGGCTATCTTTGTTAATAAATTCTTTTCTATTTTTATCATAACTTTGGGCATGGACAATGATAAATTTTGGGTAAGGGAAAACCTTAGGGAACAATAGGCATCCCAATCCAACCACCTATGGTGTAGTGATACTATTAGTTGGTAATGTTTTTTTAACCTACATTTGAGATAATTCCTTATATTTAGATGTATATTGTAAGGAATTTAAGGCAGCGAAACAACTTCCTACACTAATCTTGAGAGGAGAAAAATGCAAAACTTTACAAATCTTTAGCAGTTACAAAAACTTAAACAAAAATAAACAAAAATATCATGCATACCACAACATAAAGATTTACATGGGAAAAAACCTTTCGGGAGAAAAAATCCACACTCCAAAATCCGCTCAATATATTATTTAGAAATCAAAAGATTACAATATACTTGTAGAGCAAGCTTCTCACAAGAGTATCACCACCAAAGATCAAGAGACAACACAACCGCTATCAGACTCTCATAATACACCCTCGTCTACATACATCCCAACCACTTATAACAAGCTTTTTGGAACCTTCTAGAATTAGGGTTTGACAAGGTCATTTTTCATTTGATGTGTTAATAGAAAAACCTTGACATGTCAGTGGGAGAAAACCTTGACATGTCAATGGGAAAAAACCTCCAATAAACTGTATATAATTTACAAGGTTGAGACACATTTTCCAACAAAATCCCCCACTTGTCGAATACCTTGCAAGAGCAACGTGAGGGTGTAACCATCGTCTCTTTAATTTCTAGGGGCTGAAAGGCCCATAGTCTCTGAACACCATCCAAACTTCTCTATGCTCATAGGCTTAGTTAAAGAATCAAAAACATTCATCAAAGTCTCTACCTTAACCAACTCCACCCTGCCATCTTCAACCATATCTCTAACAAAATGATATTGTACATCAATGTGCTTGGTCCTGGCATGAAATGTCGGGTTCTTGGCTAGACATATCACACTCTGAATGTCACAATAAATTATCATTGCACCTTTTTTTATTCCAATATCTTAACACAATCTCTTAAGCCAAATGGATTCTTTAGAAACATGAGTAGCTACCATACACTTTGCTTCAGTAGTGGACAAAGCAACCAAAGCCTGCCGCTTACTCATCCAACTAATTGCACCACC
Organism: Sequoia sempervirens; assembly: GCA_007258455.2. Lineage (NCBI taxonomy): Eukaryota > Viridiplantae > Streptophyta > Pinopsida > Cupressales > Cupressaceae > Sequoia > Sequoia sempervirens. The sequence goes on along the minus strand of VDFB02105785.1, from coordinate 279,629,797 downwards.
AAATAAAGTAAAAACATAATCACTGGTGGATTTTTTGCTATCAACATTACCTACCCAGTTTGAATCCATATAACCATGGATATCAAGGGAAATATTGTCTTCAGTCATATTACTATGATAACATAAGGAATAATCTGAGGTACCCCACAAATATCTGAAGACTTTTTTAACAACATCCCACTGAACTTTACCTAGATTATACATATATTTGAAAAGAACTCCCATTGCTTGAGCAATGTATGGTCTAGTACAAACTATAGCATACATAAAAATTCTGACTACACTCTGGAAAGGAACTCTACTCTTTTCTTCCATCTATGATGGAGATGTTGGACAATCTAAAATAGATAACTTTGTTCCAACTAAAACAAGAATGCACAATGGTCTACAATCCTGCATATCAAACCTCTATAAAATTGAGTTGACATACTTGCTTTGGCCAAGCCATAGCTTTCTGTTCACTCTATCTCTTTTAATTTCCATCCCAAGAATGTGTTTAGTTGCACCAAGATCTTTCATTTCAAATTTAGTAGCAAGTTGAGATTTTAGTTTTGAAATCATACCTTTCCCTCTACCAATAAATAACATATCATCAACATATAATGCAATAAACAAGAAATGATCACCATCAGTTTTATAATAAACACAATGATCTGATTTAGAACACTCAAATACCAAACTCAACACATATGTATAAAATTTATGGTATGACATCCTAGGACTCTATTTAAGCCATACCAAGATTTCTTTAATTTGCAAACCAACTTACTTCTACCTTTCACCATGTAGTGCTTTGGCCGTGTCATATAAATATCCTCCTCCAAATCACCATGAAGGAAAGCAGTTTTCACATCCATTTGCTCAACCTCTAAATCATAAGTAGCACCAATAGAAAGCAAAAATCTAAAGGATGCCATTTTTGCAATAGGAGAAAATATCTCACTGTAATCAACACCCTCAATTTGAGAGTAACCCTTCACAACCAACCTTTCTTTGTACTTCTCAATACCTCCATTTGAACCAATATTTTTCTTGAACACCCATTTACAACTAATAGGTTTTCTTCCTTTAGGAAATGGTAGAAGATCCCATGTATCATTATTTTTCAAAGATGCCATTTCTTCATCTATAGCAATCTTCCAGGATTTTGCATCATTCATACCTAGTGTCTCTTCTAAAAATTTGGGTTCATCCATGTTAGTATTCAAAGCAAAAATACATCTCCAATCATCAGGTGAATATCTTTTAGGTGGTTGTCTATGCCTTATAGACCTACGAATAAGCTGAGTTGGAGATTCTTCCTCCTCTTCTGAAGATCTAGAGCTAGATGAGATCTCCTCAACTTCTTGTCCATCCTTAGGCCTCAAATCAACTTTCTCAAGTGTGGAAGGAAATTGAATCACATATTCCTATTTACTTAGTTATGGCTGCAATGTAACAGAAGAAGGCTTAGTTTCTCTAAAAATAACACTTCTACTATGCATTACCTTTTGTGCAATAGGATCCCCAAGCTTGTATCCTTTCACACCATAACTAGGTGATCCCACAATACTGGTTTACAATTTCTGGGAGATCTTGATTTTTGTTAAAATCACATACTTTTAGAAAATATAATGATTTAAGCCTTGAAAAGTTTCATTTAAAGGATTCCAATTGAAGAGGTTTTATTGAGTCACCTTAGATCAAACCCCCTTGGATAGAACCCCGCTAGTTTTAAAACATACCTATAACAAAGTCTCCTTTACACCTATCAAATGCTGATAAAAAACCACTTTTGATTTACCTTTTGGGGGATCAAATGAATTTATTTAAAATTTATTTTTTAAGTATGTAGTCCTTATTATAAGCTTCCCAAAAAGTATAATTTTAAATAAATTTAATTTTATTATTATATTTATTTTTTATTTCTTGTGAATGTAGGTTTTTCACTGAAAATTAAGCTATCTGTTTTGCACATGTGGAAAAATAATAGATTATCATTTTTAAAAATATCATTGCACTAGATATTGAAGCCCTTGATCCAACAAAAAAATATTGAATTTTGATACATACAAAAAAGTTATGTTGTATACAGTTTGCCTATGTTTGAATTGTAATTGGTTTGACTTCAAAACTTGATTAAGGAAAAAATATTCAATAAAACACTATGAAAAAAATGAAAGCACTAGATATTGTAGTTACAAATCTAAATTCAAAAAATTAAAATTTAATCCTTCATGGAAAAAAAGTTATGTTGTATATGGTGAGCATCACCCTTAAAAATGGTGTTTACCGAAAAACTAGTTTTCAAAGGAGATGGAAAATAAGTGCAATCTAATTCCAATTTTTGAAAAATATATTTATAATCTGCAGAAAAAATTTCACAAATCACTAGTTTGCATCATTTTCAAATTCCTCACGTGTTTAGCCGCTATAAGTGCCCGAAAGTGAAGATTTAGTTAGAAAATGTTAGTCAAAGGTTCAGTTTGGCCAAAATTTGTAAACAAGATTATGGGATCACCCAACTATATTTGATGAAGATACATTTCATAGCCTTATTCTCCAACTTTTTCACTTCTCCTTTGGCACATGTGCATATGCCTCACAACCAAAAACTCTAAGATGTCTTAATGAAGGCTTGTGAATCGACCATGTCTCTATATGAATCTTATCAACAAGAGCTGATGTAGGAGACTTGTTAATTAGGTAATAGGCAGTGGCAATAGCTTCAACCCAAAACCGTTGTTCTAGGCCAGTACCACTCAACATACTCCTAGCCTTCTCCATCAGCATCTTGTTCATTCTTTCTGCAAGTCCATTCTGTACAATGTTTAAAAAATCTATCAAAATCATTAGAGCAAAATTCACTACCATTATCAGTCCTCAAACATTTTATTTCTTTCTAGTCTACAACTCAACTATTGCTTTAAATTCTTTAAATTGACTGAAAACTTTAGATTTAATTTTTACAAAATATACCCATGCCCTACTTGTTATGCCTTGCATAACCACCCCATTTTAAACTTGATTAAAATGGGACCCTTTTTTGCTTTCGCTCTTTGTGTTTTTCCCCCTTCGATTTTGAGGTTCTTCTTTGCCATTGCATGTGCTTAATATATTTATCTTGCTTACCCAAGTGTTTTCCCCAAGTTGCATATTGAAAATCTTATGTTTTGGGCGAAGTTCGGGTTTTTACCCTAGTTCAGGATTTTCCAGTCTGTCTGGATTTTCCCGGATTTTTTTCAAACTCTCGTTTCAATGCTGCTGTTTGGGTTTTTGAGCCAATTCGGGATTGTCTGCCCCATCCAGATTTTACCGGATTGTTCTCGAAGTCTGGCTCGACCTGTTTCACATTGCAGTTCAGAGATTTCTGCCCTTCGCGAAATTCTGCCTGGGTTAGATTTTTTCGAATTTCCATTTGGTCGTCAGGTTTCTGAGTTTGGTCGATTGTTTGGAGCTTTATGCCATTTTGCTTTATCATTTGCGTTCTCCTAAGTTGAGATGTTCAATCTTGTTGTGGTTTAAAACATTATGGTCTTGCTTAGAGTTTGAATTCTTGTGTGTTTGGGCATTTCATGGCTTGCCCTGTGTGTTCATGGTTAAAATCTAGGGTTTCAAGCCTAGGGCGTCACTATCTCATCTTTTTTTGCTTTCGATTGGGCCTAGAATTCAAGAAGATTTGTAGGAGGCTCATGTTAAATGATTTTCGTGCCCAGGGTCCTCAAATTTGTGACCTTCGGTCAATTTGAGCGAATTCATGTTGGATTGTCGATTTTCGGGTTTTCTGTCGACCTTGGGATTTTCCTGCCCGATTGGATTTTCCCAATTTTTTTCTCCTGCCCTCTATTTTCTCAGAATGTGCTAAAACTTTGGAAACTTACCCTTTTCACGAAATCTGGTCTGGCTGAATTTTTCTGGATTTTCTGGGAGGTGCTGTGGAACGAGGAAATTTGGTGAAATGGATGATTCTAATGATAAATTCTTATGTTTCCATGCTTTAATTTTGTAAATTGCATAGTTATTATGCATTATTTATTCATTTTACTAATCTATTGTTGATATTGGTGCCTCATTAGGAGAATCCGCCTGGTTCAATTTTTTTTGAAATTCCTCCCAAGTTGGTTTTCCCCGGTTAGCTCGAAATCCAGAACTTCTTAGTGTTGATGCTTAATGGCTAATTTAATGGTTTTATCATGATTTTAAGCTAACATTTGGATGAAAATGTTGTCAACATTTGAATTCTCACATTGGTGTTTGATGAATGCAGGTTGAGTCTAGCAAGGCAGCGACTGTAATGGCTAAGAGGGACACAAAGGGATCATCCATCTTTGAAGCAAAAAAGAATGAAGCTGTACGTGAAGAGTAGGATTCCTGGGGGCAAGATGATATCAGTCTGGTTCGAGGTTTCAGATTTGAATATGCACACCCTACTACAAAGTACTAAGGCTATCATGGGATACAGTAGCTAGGCACCAGCTAGATGACGCAACAACCTATAGTGCAGTCATTAATTAATATGAATCCAACAAGAGAGACTAGGACAATATGATGGGGCAGCTAGAGAACAATATTAATGCTATTGAATGGCGAACTAGGGTTTCACCTATGCCACTTGTGAATGGCTTGTAGAGGACGTGCTTGATGATAAAGGCCAGAATGGGGCAAGGTATGGGTGAAGTGGGGGAAGCAGTTAATGCAAAGCAGCATCGAAGGTTGTGCTTCGTCATCGTTTTATTTTGCCTCCTCTTCACACATTTTTATCTGAGTTATGAGGGAGATCTTGGGACGATCTGGTCGATGCCCTTGCATTTAATGCACATTTGACTTTGTTTCAAATTATTCTAGGTCTGACTTACTCTGGGACCAACTTATTGTAAACCCTAAACTGGGCCGATGCATCTGACGTGTTTTATAAATATGGTGTTTTTCCTCTTTTGTAAGGGTTAGATAGGTTAGAAAAGAGTTAAGAAAGGGTTAGAAAATTTTAGAAGGGTTATAAAAGTTGGAAAGAAAGCTAGCGAATTAGTTAGCAAGCTGGAAGAGGCATAAAGGTAGAGAAAAGGTTAGAGAAAGCAAGTTAGGGTTTTTAAGTAAGACATTTTTTGCAGTTAGTAGGTGATGCATCTTCCTGATTTTCTTAGCATAGATGGAGATAATTTGAAGACATGGGTTTTTTTACACTAGTGATCTTGCTAGATTTATAAATGTTGCTTATCTGTTTCATTGACAGTAGGAGAAACCAGTTTTAAACCTTTTTTATATTATGCTCTAGAATGGTATTCATTTTGGGTTAATCATTTGATTTGAAAAGCTTTCACGGAATGAAATTTTATCTTATGTTTTTTTTGAATGATGATTTGCAATCTACTGTTAAATTTTTCACTGTGAATGAATGAAACTTTGTATCAATTACAGATTAATTTTATTTTATAGTTCTAGTTTAGGAATTCCTTGGAAGGTAACAAGTCTGATTAGCTAAATGAATCAACATTCTTTCCAGTTTGAAAACCTTGATCTATCTTTTTCTATTTCTTTAAAATCCCGGTTAAAGTAGGTTTAGATAGATGTTTGATCTTGCAACAATCTAGAAGCTCAAAACCAACAGGCCCCTTGAATATTACAGCCATATTGACCACTTTGTGAAATAGCAACGTTGTGAACCAACACCAAAGAACTTGGGAGGTGATCAATTTGATTACTGATTGTCTCTTTCAGGAGAGGTGAGGTACTTTTAATTTTATCTTACCTACATGTTGTGTGTCAACTTGGCACCCCAACACTACTATAATAATCAATAAATGAAACATAATATGTGGATTTACCAATTGAAGGAACATCTACAGGACCAAATAAATCAAAATGAATAAGATCCAATACACCACAAGATTTATGAGAACTCGAGTAAAATTTAACATAGTTCTATTTTCCATAAATACAATGCTCACATAAATCGAATTCAAGATTACAATCAGACAAACCTTCAACAAGGTTTTTATTTTTCAAGGTCCTTAGACTCTTTTCTCCAATGTGGCCAAGTCGCTGGTGCCATAACATAGTTTTCTCTGCAGGTAACTTTGTCTCAAAAGAAAGAGCACCCTTGGGTACCCAAAAACCATGACCATTTGCTAAAGGTGAAACCCTCACTTCTACAAAATTTCTTTTCACAGAAGTACTATTGCACTCAACAGTGGATGCATCGAGCTTATACAATGTCCCATATCTGACACCTCGAGCAATCACAATAGCACCTCTAACCATCTTGCATCCTGCATCAAAAAATACTACCTACACACCCACATCTATTGGTTTGCTCACATATAACAAATTTTGTGCTAATCTAGGGATATGGGTAAGTGCAAGAAGTTGAGACCACGAAATGTGGAATTTTTTGCCTTAGCTAAAAAAATGAAATCGACATTGCAAAAATGGGATCTCGGTTTTAACAAATAGGATCCCGATTTTAAAAAATGAGATCTTGTTTAGCTTCGGTATCTTGAGCCTAAATTCTAAACGAGATCCCATTTTTAAAAAATTAGGATCCTGTTTATTAAAGGATCCTGAATCGACGGATGGGAAACAAGATCCTGATCTTTAAAAAATAGGATCCCATTTTTAAGTTGTATATATTTTTAAAAAAAGTGAAACTCAGTAATTAGGAAGCTTGGGATCCCCATTTAACTAAGACAACGGTGACGACGACATCGACTACGACCTCTAGGTACACCTCCATTATTTATCTATGTTTTTTTAGTGTTTTCTTGAAATTTATAAGACACAAGTAGGTTTTAGCATGATTTTTTTTAGTTTATTTAGCATTTATGTATTTTATTTAGGTGTAATAGGAGAATTGATAATTTGTAGAGGTAGAAGAAAAAATGAAATGAAACCTTGTAGAAACAAAAAAATTATCCTTGAATCGTATCTTAAGAACAAAATTTAGCTTTTGAAACCTAAATTGTTCAATCAAACAAAAAAAATTCATTTGAAAACCTAAATTGAAAGAAAACAAAAAAACAATGCATTGGAACCCCTAATTTGAAATGAAACAAATTTTTTTTCATTGAAAACCTTAAATTTTTCTTGAAACCCTAAATTCAATTCAAACAATTTTTTTTGCTAAAGCCCTAAATTGAAATCAAACAATTTTTTTTGCATTCAAATGATAACCTTGATTTCAAGCTCAAGAATATTTGGCAATGGAAAAAATTGATTTGGATTGCTTAAATGTTGTAAATTAAACATTTTCATTGTAAATTAAGGTCCTTGATATTGACAATGAAATAGGATTTGATAAATATTATACATTTAAATGCGTATTCATCAAGAGACAGAATCAATTAAACATTATGAACATAGATATAATTAGAATAGAAAACAATATGTTACAAACATCTTAGATTTAAAAAATATTGAGTATGTTTATAAGGCAAGCATGCCATAAGTGTGATCATCCAAGTTTCTCTCATTAAGCATAATAATAAGGGAAATAACTGAAAGGTAAAGCATGATCATAGGCGATAAGAGAATTATCAAAGCTAGGCACACCAATAGTCATAGTATAATCAAAATCTTCATTACTAAAGCTATCCATATTAAGAGATGAAATCTTTATGAAACTCACGGTTAAGCTAAAAAATCTACAATAGAAGGGAAAATAATAATAAGTTCCATGGAAGATGTTAAATCATATCCAATATCAAAGAGTGAATTAATGGAACATGTGCCACTATGCTATGGTAAAAGGATACAATTTTATCAAATATTCATGGATCAAATAAAAAATAATGTAAACACATCAAAATAATTGATGTAAGAATGAATTGAGAAAAGGGAAAAAAAGGTTGAGTGGAATCCATGATATAAAAAATTACAACCACTATATATAAAGGAGGGTAGTTAAATGAGTTTCAAATCTAAAATTATATGAGAAATATAAAAAAAATGAATTTGAAATTAGAGATACATGGATAAGTTGAAAACACTACAATAATTAAGGAATTATGGGTGAAGGGAAGGATTACTTGTGGGACTAGTGGATCATTACAATTGATAAATTTTCAATGTTTGTTTTCAAATTTAGTTAGAAAATTCCTAAATCCATGTACAATCCATTTCCAATTGCCACTTAATTAGATAATATGTGCATTCATTTCTATTTTATGTTTTTATCTCTCTTAGTCATGCCTTGTTTCCATTTCTTGTTTGCAAGTGTTGTCTCTTGTCTTTTGAAAATATTAACTCTCATTCTAGTGAATTAGTTGTTAATTAGGCTTCTAGTATAGTCTAAAATCTCAATTTGCACTAGTTACCTAGACACCAAAAGAATCTAAATATTTTTCTTTTCTTTATTTTAGGTTCTTTCAATCCCAAACAATCCAAAATAAAATAAGATTCAACATTAACTAATTTTATTATACATTTTATATCATAAAATTCATTTAAGTGGGAAATATTAATGAAAAACATGTTAAATAAAATAATCTTATATTCTATTAAAAAAATATCAAGTTAAAGTATACATCAAACTCAATCTTAATAATACATAATTATGTGTTTCTATTACGGAAATAGTCATTCTATATTCATAAAATCAAAAATATTCATAAGCTAGTCAGTCTATTACCCTAAACCATAAACTAATGTCTTAAGGGTTCCTAATATGACATTTCTTAAGGGGATCAAATAATTTCTCAAAATTTGAAGTTTCCCAAGGCAACCAAATTTAACAATAATAAGATTGTGTAAGATTATAATATGAATCAGATTTCATGATCTAGGTTGGTCAGTCAAAACAAGAGCTATCTCAATCAACTGTTCCACAAGAAAATGTTGTTCACTAACTTGAAATTCCATTATTCCAAGGGCCACCAAAACTTCACCCTAAGTTCCCTAAACCCTAAACCTTGAACTCTAAAATATAAACCTTAAAGCATTCATTTTGTCCTAGGACCTTAAAATGAAATTTGGTTGCCTTAGGCAACTCCACCAAACTTTATTACCTTAAGTCATGTCATTTTATCCTAGGACCTTACTACATAGATCCCCTTCAGCCATCCTATTACCCTAAACCCTAAACTCTAAACTCTAAACCCTAAACCCTAAAGCCATCATTTTTTCCTAGGCCCTTAATGAAATTTGGTTGCCTTGGGCAACTTGACAAAATTTTATTCACTTGATCCATGGCATTTTGTCCTAGGACCTTACTAGACATAGATCCCCTTAAGCCATCCTATCACCCTAAACCGTAAATCAATGTCTTAAGGGGTCCTAATATGACATTTCTTAAGGGGATCAAAGTTCTCAAAATTTGGTGAAGATTCCCAAGGAAACCAAATTTAACAATAGTAAGATCATGCAAGATTATAATATCAATGATATTTCATGAGAGGTTGATCAGTCAAAACAAGAGTTATCTCAACCAACTATTCCAAAAGAAAATTTTGTTCAATAACTTGCAAGTCCATTATTCCAAGGGCCACCTAAACTTCACCCTAAGCTCCATAAACCCTAAACCCTGAACTCTAAAATCTAAACCATAAACCCTAAAGCATTCATTTTGTCCGAGGACCTTAAAATGAAATTTGGTTGCCTTGGGAAACTCCACCAAATTTTATTCCCTTAAGCCATGTCATTTTGTCCTAGGACCTTACTACATATATCCCCTTAAGCCATCCTATCACCCTAAACCATAAATCAATGTCTTAAGGGGTCCTAATATGACATGAAATTTTTTCCTAGGACCTTACTACATAGATCCCCTTAAGCCATCCTATTACCCTAAGCCCTATTTATCCTAAACTCTAAACCGTAAACCCTAAAGCATTCATAAATTTTCCTATATTAATATTTAATTGTTTTTTCATTCAAGTAACATACCTTAGACATAAATGAGGCTTACACATTTTATCATTTGTATTCAATTAGGCAATTTATATTGAATGGTTTAAGGGTATTGAACCTAAACATGTATCTTACATTTTGAAATTACAAATCTAATGTAGGTTCACTTATATCTTAGATATCACATGGATCAATTCAATAATATCCGTAATCCACCTCCACACCCTCCATCTCCACCACCTTCACCTCCACCACCATCCACTCCACCTCATAACCCCACATCCACCACCTGAAACCGATGGAGCAATCTTGCAAGCATGAATCAATGCCGATGTTAGATCCATTCAGGATCAAATCAATATTATTCAAAATGAAGAATGTATCACACCACTTTTGAGAATGATTGCATCTGGGATGCAAAATGTTGTTGATGCTGTTAGGGCTATGGATGGGATGTTAGCTGAGCATCAACAATGGCTAGAGGAGAGGAGAACTTTTGATTCTGTAAAGGAAAACAAAAAGAAATGAAGAGATGCAGTAGAGAGCCGCAACACTAAAGTTATAAATTAAGACAACGATCTTATAGTTATGAATTTATGAATTTGGTTTGATGGATATTTTGTGTGATGAATTTATGATTTTGGTTGGATGGATATTTTTAGTGATGAATTTATGATTTTGGTTGGATGGATATTTTTAGTGATGAATTTACAAATTTGGTTGAATTTATGAACTTATAATGATGAATTTATTGTTGTATATATTTTACATATGACTATCTACTAGATCATGATTTCCCCTGTTGGAATATATATATATGCATTAGACATAAATGAGATTTTTGTGAATGTTTCAAGTTTATTTTTTAGTATGTACATGTATTAAAATTGCATAGTTCTAGATATTAACTTTTGAAATTTGTATGTACACATAGTTTAGTTGAATGATGTATGCATGCAAATTATGCATCGTATTTTTTATTTTAATTGTATGTACATGTTAAATTTTGAAATTTGTATGCACATGCTCAAGTTCAATCAATGTATGTGTATGTATATGTATGCACATCCCATTTAAACAAATTTGCATGTACGTTTCAAATTTAACTATTTCTTGTAATTTTGTAAGTTTGTATGTTAATTTTGTATAATTTAATGCAGGTGAACACATATATGATATCATGGATCAATTTAACATTGATGATATCATCAATCCAACACCTCAACAATCTCCACATCATATCCCACCTCCACCACCCGCTGGATCTAATGAGGCTCACTTGTGAGCACACATAAATGATCAAGTGACATCCATTGAAAACCAAATCAATGCTATGAAAAATCAAGCATTGATTCCACCACACGTGAGACGTTTTGCATTTGTGATGCAAAATTTTGTGGATACCATTAGGACTATTGATTCTACTTTAGATAGGCATTGGCAAGAAAGAGAGGAGATGAGACGATTTTATGCAGACAGTCTCTGATATAAACAAATTTTAGACCTAAAAATAACAAAATTCCATCTAGTCCCTTATTTTATTGACCCTAATACTCAACAACCCATTCCTCCCAATAAATCTAGAGTATCCATGAGGTGGCATATACATCCACAAATGAGTGCACATTTTTGGGATCAATGGTATGTGGAATTTGACAGTCCATCACACGCTAATTTGGAGGTCTCATTATATTTTTTGAGGAAACTATATGTAGAGTTTGTTATGGGGAAAAAGCCCAATCATTTTGATTTTAAATCATTTTAGGGTGTTGGTGGCAGCATGCCACAACAAAGGTTAGGGGAAAGGGTTGATCCCCAATGCCCTATGCATGCAAAACCCCTTGTTGCTCCTCTTGGTCCCGCCATTCCCGCACATGTGCATCAATGTGCGGTGGTATAAACATTAGGATCCCTCAGTATGCTCGCAGGAGACCTTGATCAACATGCTCCTGTGATAGCAGGTAGGGAGCATAGAGACCATGATGATGGAGGAGTGTTTTATGGAGTTGGTCCTAGTACCACTCTAGGAGTGTCGAGACCACATGTATGCATTAGAGTTTCCATTAGTTATGCTATGGACCCAATCATGCCACACCTAGTTCAGGTGGACGTGGAGATTTTGGTGGATCATCTGGTCACCTTAGTTCATTTGTAGAAGTTCTTACAACAGACCATCACCCTGAGGACAATGTGAGATAGGTATAAATATGCATCTACATGTTGAATTTATAAGTATTTTAATGAATGCATATATCAAAGAAAAGTTTGCAATACATTTTAACAATCAAAGTGTTTGGTGTACATATGACACTAACGATGGGGAAATCATCCACTTCGCGAGTACATATATCAACACCAGTCCTAGTCGGCAACCCTTATGGGATATTTTGATTTCAATTTTTTAAATTGTATATGAAATAATTTTTAACTTGAGTTTTAAATTTATAATTGAATCATGAACATATGCTTTAAATATTTATGTTGGTTTAGGGGAGTCAATCGACTTCCACATTGATTCCACTCGAGGGGTTGTCAAACATCACAAATCAGGGGAAGGTACATTTATATTGTAAATTTTTTAACTTACATTAGTATAGTTAAAATTATGAATTTTGAATTCACTATATATCAAATGTGCATGTACACTTGTAAATATTATAAGCGTTAAATGCCTATATGTATGTCTAGGTTGATATGACAATGAATGGGCATAAAAAAAATAGATGTTGTGGCTACTCGTGAGACCTCTGAATTTCAGGTTGTTTAAAAAAAATTCTACACAAAATGTACAAACTTGAATATATATATTTTAACCTAATTCAATTATACATGCTTTAAATTTGATCTTGTAGGACTTTGTTAGTGCGACTTTCTGCCATGACTTAGTCATAGTTACACCTCTGGGAGGACATGCAGAGCAAGCTCCAGATATCATGGTAATTTAAATTTTTTATTATATTTAAAGTCAATTACAAATTATATATTCTGAATAACTTTAATTAAATTTAAAATTGAATATATATATATATATATATATATATATGAGCTCATACATGCTAAATTCTTTTTCTTTTATAACATGAAACACATCTTGTACTTGAGCATGTACAAATAGGTCCTGGAGTAGAGGGTGCACAACCTTAGATTATGGTACAATTTAAATATGATAAATTATAAATTAATTTGAATTAAATCATTTTTAATTGTAGACTTACATCTAATTTCAACTTTCTTTGTCTTGTTTATGTAGATTGATTCAAAGAATTTAGAGGTTGGTCTAGGTGCACCAGAGCATCCAGACCCAGATATGATGGTAATTTAATTTTATGATGAATTATAAATTAAATTATCATTAAATCATTTTCATCTGATTTCATCTTTCTCTTGTACAAAGTGTTTCGGGTCATCCGCATAGTCCGCATGGTGTAAAGAAGTCTCTTGATTATATAGATGATACATGATCTAAACATGATTTTGTGGGTTATATTTGATTATTTCATGGAATACATATTTGGTTTCTCATGTACTTTGTTGGACTTTATATTTCATGGGTCAAGTACTTTGTTGGACTTTAGTTCATGGGTTGTACTCTGATGGACTTTATTTCATGTGCTTAATATATTGGTTTCATGCACTTAATATATTGTAAATAATGGACTTTATTATTGTTCAATTTTAATTTACACATGTACATTTATGTATTTTATGTTCATAGTCAAGACATTAATATAGGACATTAATGTGAAATTGAATATAAATATGAAATTAAAGTTGAAATTAATAGGACATTTTAATATTTGTACTTTACAAATTTAGTGATCCATACATGATGTACATGATATGTACATTCAATAATTAGCGTTAATTAGTCAATGAACTTATCCAATTCACGTCAATCAATAATTAGTCAATAAATCATAATCTACAAACAAAAGCAATTCATTTATATACCACAAAGGATGCAATTTTAAGAAATAAACAATACCATACAAGATTAGAGAACAAAAGAATTAATAAATTCTATAAACTAAACATAAATACCAATCAAAATGCAATGAGTTTTGCCAAAAAAGTTGTTCTATAAGTATACACCATACTTCCGAGTTCTTTTACAATATTAAATTAAAGAACTTAACTATCCAAAAATAGGCTAAAGTTTTGAAATTAAATCATGTAGTCCCTTATTTACAAATCATTTAAAGTGCTAGAGAAAACTTAAGAACATAAAAGTCCTCTTGACCTCATCTTCCACAAAAAACACTAATTTATAAGCTTCCGAAACAAATAATAGCATCTAACACTAATTTATAGGTTGTCTTAAGGGGTCCTAATACAACGTCTTAAGGGGATGTCTTAAGGGGTTGTAATACGATGTCTTAAGGGGAACAAAGAAGAGTATAATAAAGTATAAATATTAAGTGATATAAAAAAATATTATACTTTAGGGTACTCATCATAGAAAATGATATAATTAAGTATAATATTTAGGATATGTGCTAATACGACATGCCTTAAGGGGTCCTAATATGACGTCTTAAGGGGATCAAAGAAGAGTATAATTAAGTATAAATATTAAGTGATATAAACAAGTATTATACTTTAGGGTGACTCATCATAACAAATGATATAGTTAAGTATAATATTTAGGATATGTGCTAATATGACACGTCTTAAGGGGATGTCTTAAGGGGTCCTAATATGATGTCTTAAAGATTATAATTAAGTAAAAATATTAAGTGATATAAAAAATTATTATACTTTAGGGTGATTCATCATAACAAATGATATAATTAAGTATAATATTTAGGATATGTGCTAATACGACACGTCTTAAGGGGATGTCTTAAGGGGTCCTAATACAACGTCTTAAGGATATAATTGATTTAACAACAATTTATACATGATATTTAGTGATTATACAATCAAATATAAAGTTTCAAAGTAGGAAAACATGCACATTTAACAAACAAAATATATATAATATTGATTTTAATACATAAAAGTACATAGAGTATAATTGTGTATGTACATGTATTTGTAATTTGTACAAAATGTTTAATTGTGTAAGTATGCATGTACATATATGTCATCTCAAAACAATGTTTACAAAATTTGGCCATGCCATCTCAAGAACATCTCAAACTCATGCCCAAAATGTAGTAGGTCTTCATGCCACTTGATATCAAAAAGGTACAAGCAATATCAATGAAATAATCAAAACATGCATATTTTAATTTATATAAAACTATCTATATGTACACAACTCAAGTACATGTATTTAAAAGTATTCCACACATGTGTGTAGGTTGAATCTAGACATCTTCTCCTTTTTGTTTCAAAGTATGAGATCAATGTGATGATGGCTTAAGGATACAAAAAAGGATAATAAATCAATTTTAACTATTAATGTACAAGCAATATCAATATATAATCAAAACATATATTTAAATATAATTTAACTAATAATTACATGTTTTTACCAAGTATTCCATGTTGTTTAGGTTGAATTTGCATGGACTCTCCTTTTTGTGATGATGGTTTAAGGATCTATAAAAGGAAAATTTAAATCAATTTCAACTAATAACACACTTGAACAATATCAAAACATGTATTTAATCTATTTAAAAGGACAATATAAAACTAAAACTATATTTACCTATATTTACTTATTTCATTGTACCATTTGCATCCTCTCTTTTTTGCAAAACATCTATGATTGTCTCATGCTTTTCCATATAAATTGTCCATAGCGATTTATTTGTAGGTCTTCCATGATACCGATCTAGTTTTATATTTGTTGCCACCACCAAATGTGAATAGTGTATAATCATTTTTCTGCGTTTCATAATCTTCAAATGTAGGTAGACCATTCTTCCTTATTAGGTATTTTTCGTAGCCAAGTGCCAAAAACCACCACTGATCCTATTAGAAAACATGAAAACCATCATAAAATAAGTTCTCAAAATTTTCTTAAGGGGATCAAAGACTTGTTCTAAAAATTTGCTTAAGGGGATCAAAAAATTGTTATCAAAATTTTCTTAAGGGGATATTTAAGGGGATCATTGTACTTGTTGGATAATGATAGCCATCATCATCTTCTTAAGGTGCTATTAACTTATTTTTAGTCTCCACACAATGAGCCAACCAATATTTTGTTTCATCTTCATTCCCCTCAGGTGCAACAACAATATACACATGTCCTTCAAACAAAATTTGATTTAATAACTTGCATGTATCCATATAAATAATTTAGTATTACAAAATAACTTAATAAAGTGAAATAAATTGAATTAAATTTCCTTCTTGTACAAGATTTGAAACATGGTCATAGTATTTAGATGAAAACAATTGATCATTGTCTTTAATAGTTCTTTCATATTGATTGTGTGCTTGTACAGGTGTCAAGGATCTTTGCTCACTCTTCAACCCATTATGTATTTTCACATGCTTCCCAATCTCCTGAGATACACAATTGACAAAAAAATGCAAGATCCCTTGTCTAGATAGTCCATGTGCTTTCTGTCAAACTCTTAAAGGAATTCCATTTAGTAGATCCACTAGTTGTCTCACAATCAACTCTAGGTAGAATGTTCTCTTCTTCAACCAACCAAAATAATCAACGAACTAGAGAGTACTCACTTGAACTAGGTGTAGATAATATTGTGTTGCACCAATCCATAATCCCACGTGCATTTTTAAATTTTACTACATCCTCAAATTTCAATTGTTCTCTAGCAAGAATTATTTTGACACATGCACCAACTCCATCATGTTCTCCTTTACCATGCCCAGCTTCAAAAAAACTCCATATATGTTGGACAATAAGTTCCTTGTGAACCCTACTTAACCAATAGAACATTCAAGCATTCTTGAACTACCCCATACAATTATCTGACCATATGAGGTGTCCTGTCATCTGGATTCCTCTTTCTCTTAAATTTCTATAAAATATATTGAAATAGTATTGAACAAAATTTGACAAGTGTAACCAGTTGTCACTCAAATAAAAATGATACTCCCTCAAAAATTTTCTATCATCCTTTGTGCTATCATCTGCATGTCTATAAACAATATGGACAAACATAGCTACTTTCACTGAATTATAATACTGTGATTGAATTTCCTCTTACAGAGCTAGAGTATAATCTTTTTGCAAAATGAACCAC
This sequence comes from Sequoia sempervirens, assembly GCA_007258455.2. Taxonomy (NCBI): domain Eukaryota; kingdom Viridiplantae; phylum Streptophyta; class Pinopsida; order Cupressales; family Cupressaceae; genus Sequoia; species Sequoia sempervirens. The sequence continues at coordinate 279,612,812 of VDFB02105785.1, read as the reverse complement.
TAAAAGTATAGTACCAATTGGAAATTTGTTTCTACATGTGCAAAATTGGCCATCAAGCCATCAAGCATGTTGAGAGTGCATGACATATTTTGGTACAATCTTATTCTTAAATTCACTCATGAATGCATTCACACTAAATTTTTCTATAACTACATCAGAACACTTTCTTATTTTTCCACCTTTTAAAGAATAGTAAACATTCTTAAATATTTTAACATCTACTAATTGTCTTCCAAAATTATTATCAACACTTTCATGCGTACAGATTCTTAAGAATGAAAGATTTCCATAGCTAGTGCATTGTCTAGAAATACAAGAACTTAAATAAAACAATTTACTATTAGATCTTTCACAAAACAAACCTGATATAAAACCCCTTATTGTTTCAGGTGACATATTAATACCACATTCCTATATAATCATGCTACTATGCAAAGTACAACGTATATATCAAAAAACATCATAAAAGTAATGAAATTGAACACGTGTTTTATAGCAACAAGATATTCATTGCTTATTAATTTTTACATACTAGGGTTTACATTTTTCAAAAAAACTTTGACTTATTTTAATATTACTAGGTAACACTAAATCACCACAAAATTTTCTATAAAATTCAATTTGTGTTGTATCTAATAGGTGTTTTGGATGAGGATCACAAACTTTGGACCCCGCTCTTAGTTTTAAAACATCTCTAGCATTAGATGATACCCTAGTATTATCATGCCAATATTTTTCAATCAAAGATTTAATTTGAACATTCAATTTCATGTCAGACCTTGAGAGTCGACCACTAAAACTCCAAAAATGGTTAATTGGATAATTTTCTATACTTTCTCTTCTTTTTATTTCTCTTAGCAATGTTTTAGGATGTATTTGTAGAACACCACTAATATTTACTTACCATTCTTTTATTCAAAATTTCTTTATTAACTATAACAATTGTTATAGCTCTTCTTGCTACATTTTTATCTTTAGATCGACTATTTTTCCCAATAGATTGAATGGAACTAGCAACAGTAGACATAGCATGTTTTAATGATTGATATTTTCTTCTTGGTTTGACAAAAAAGCCCAACTTTTTCATTATTTTCCTCATTTTTGGCATTCTTATCAATTGCATAATTAGTTGACATTGAAATACAACTTTTTTAAGAAAAAAGAATTTTTTGTATATTCTATTCACATGTGTTCTTATTTTCCTCCAAGAAATATTACTGGGAAGATTATCCAAAACATCACTTTCAATTTTAAAAAAAGTATTTTCATTAAATTCAACATCACATTCCATATTTTCATTTTCATTTTCAAATTCAAAATGATTTTCATTTTCATCAACAAAATGGTTTTCATTTCATTTTCATCAACAAAATGGTTTTCTTTTTCATTTTCAACAAAATGATCATTCTCATTTTCAATTTCAACAAAATATTTTTCATTTTCATTTTCAACAACATTTAAACAATTTTTATTTTTATTTTCTAATTTATTTTCAACAAAATTCTATAAAAATTTCATCTCTTCGAATATTATCAATGTCAACATCGTTGGAGTGAGAGATAAGGATGACGTCTATGCGAGCTTCTGGCCGAGCTAGGGCACTCCGAGCCCTAGCTCAATTTGCATTTGTTTGTGTGCTCATGCCTGGGCATTGGGGGTGATTTTGTGCGCGGGGGGGAAGGCCAAGGGTGGCCTGGATAATTTCATTTTGTTTCCGTGGTGCATTGATCTCTTTCTAGGCTGGTTGTTCTTCTTTATTGCTCACTGTCTTCTCTGGCATGGGTGGATGGGGGTGCTTTGATTACACTTAGTGTGGCTTTTATCTCTTGGTTGCGGGTGCTAGAGGGGAGTCTTTGCTGGTTGCTTTTGTTTTTATCTGCTTCTCATTTGTGTGCCCTATTTGGAGTGGGGTTTATTTTTCTTTTGGTGTGGAGGGGACGGCTGCGTGGGCTCCCCTATTTTATTTCCTTGAAATGGTGACCAATATACCTCTTGATAAGGCTACTTGTGGCTCCTCTATGTCTGGTGATGAACGGGGGGTTGCTAACCCCCTGTCTCCTGGCTTGAATTCATCTTGAGATGGTGCTTTTAACCTACAAAAAGTGAATGGTTGTCTGGAACGGGCCCATAATCGACTGGTATTGGTGATCCAACCAGAGTTAGTGGCTGAAGATGTGGAATACTACAATAATCATGTTTTGATCTGTAAGTTCATGGGAATGTGGGTATCTCTTCCTTTCCTTGATACTTGGATTTGTAAGACATGGAATCTAGAAGGGGATTTTGACATTTTGATGGCTGCAAATAATTTTTTCATGGTAGAATTTTCATGTATTTCTGATCGAAATAGGGCCTTTGAAGGTCGTTTGTACTTCTATAACCAGGTGGGCCTCTTTATAAAGCCTTGGCATGTTGGTTTTAATTTGGTAGAGGAGTTACCTTCTCGGGTTCCTATTTGGATTCGCCTCCCTCAGCTGCTGCTTGAATGCTGGAGAAGTGACATATTGTAGTCAATTGCCTTGTTGTTGGGAAAACCTATTGGGCCCTCTCAGCAAACTCTGAATAAGAGGATTTTTTCTTATGCTCGAGTATGTGTTGAAATTGACTTGAGTCAACCACTACCATATTCAATTGACATGACTATTGGCTCGTGTTCCTGGACTTAGCTGTTAGATTATGAGACATTCCCCTTTAGGTGTAGATTGTTTCACGAATATGGTCATCTATAGCAAAGGTTTCCATGTGCTTCTGGTGCTGCTAGTTCAAATTTTTCTCCTTTCCAATATAATTTGGTGAATGACAAGGGTAAATATCCCATGTAAGGGGAGGTAGTTGATAAGGAAGGTTATATTTTGGTTAAGCCTCGTAATCATGGGAGGGGCCAAAAGCGATCCCTTAAGGACAGGCAGGAGGGGGAGACTTTTAACAAATTTGAGACTTTGGAGGATTTAGTTAAGGAGGAAGGGTTTTAAGTTGACTTGCAGGTGACAATTGGTTCTCTGGAAAAGGATGTTAGTGGGGATCAACCCCCTGTGATCCCTAGTTCAGTTCAACTTGATGGTCTGGGTTCGTAGATGGATGTTGACTTGCCTCCTTCAGCCCTTGCTCAGAGTGCTATTGGTTTGTCTTTGGAGGCTCCTAGTGGCTCCCCTGGTGGTGGTGGGGTTCTTTCCATGGAGAAGGGTGCTTCTGGTGTAGGTAAAATAAGTTCTTCCTCCCTTGCTTTGGGTTTGCAACAAAAAAACTCTAAGACAGGGGTGCTTGAGAAACCTCTAAAGGTTGGTAGGAAAAAAGGATCAGGAAAAGGTTAAGCAAATAGGCGAGATTTTGGTGGAGTCGGGTTCGGTGAAGACTATTGATGCTCACTTATCCCAACCTCAATGATGATAGTGCTTTTTTGGAATGTGAGGGGTATGAATAACATCCCTATACAAAAGGCTATTTGGGATTTGGTTCGGACTCATTCTCCTGATGTGGTTTTTCTTTAGGAAACTAAGTTATTTGTTGATAGTATGATGAGTGTGGCTTTGAAGATTTTGGGATGTGGGCAGTGCCAATGTGTTGGGGCTATTGGAAACTCTGGTGGGATTGCTTGTTTATGGGACCCACACAAAGTTAGTCCAATTTGGTGGTTCTCTTGCAGAGGCTCAATTTCTTGTGTTGCTTCTCATCTTTAGTCTAGAGAGAGAGTTTTGTTCTCTAACATCTATGCTTTGACTGATTTGAAAGGAAAGGATTTGTTGTGGGACCATGTTAGATATGCGAGATCCTTGGGCCCTTATCTTCCTTGGATTCTGGCAGGGGATTTTAATGCTGTTATTTCTCTGGAGGAGAAGAGGGGAGGCTGTGCTCGCCGAGATCCTTCTTCAGTTCTTTTGTAGGATAATATTTCTCTTTTGAATTTGATTGAAATTAAGCCTATTAATGGGGTCTTTACCTGGAATAATAGGTGTGGGGAAGCTTCTATCTTTGAGCACCTAAATAGATTCATGGTATCTAGTTTTTGGATGGGAGGCAAGTGGTTGATTAGCTCTAAGATTCTAGATGGGAGGGGCTCTAATCACTGGCCGATCAAAATCATTGGTGGCTCAGAGATGAATCTCTTCATGTTTTTATTCTTGGCTGGTGGCATCTTGGTAAGCTGAAACATGGTACTGCTATGTACTCCTTCACGAAGAGGTTGTAGTATGTGAAATATAGATTAAAGCGTTGGAATAGGAAACAATTTGGTAATGTGTTTCAAGCAAAGAAGGATGCTTAGTTTCACTTGGACTTGATTACTAGAAAAATTCGTGACCAGGGCCTCACTGAGGAGCTTGGCCTTCAGGAAGCTTCTGTAGTTAAGGAAGTTGAGGAGTGGGAATTAAGAGATTTTTTTTTTGGAAACAAAAGTCTAGAATTGAATGGCTCCAGGTAGGAGATCAGAATACTTCCTTCTTTCACAATTGTGTCAAAGATAGAAGACAAGGTAATGCTATTTATTCTCTCTGGTCTTCGAATGGGGAGACTCTTTCCTCTTCTACTTCTATTTTGGCTGAGGTAGTTTGCTTCTTTTCTGCTTTGTTCTCTGAGGATTCCCCTCCTACGGAAGATGCAGAAGCTGTGATTTTGGATAGCATACTTCCTTTGGTCACCAGTGAAATCAATGAATCTCTATTTGCTCGTATTTCTTTGTTGGAGCTTGAGAAAGTTGTGTTCCAGATGAGAAAGGGTAAAGCTCCAGGGCCAGATGGGTTCCCGGTTGAGTTCTTTCAGGAGTTTTGGGAAGTGATTAAGATGAATCTTTTGGAGGTTGTTCAGAAATCCTATAGGAATAAGCAAAAGCTGAAATCCATGAATTCTACCTTCCTTTCTCTCATACCAAAGAAGGATGGGGCTAATACTTTGGATCTATTTAGGCCAATTGCGTTATGTAATGTGGTGTATAAGATAATTACAAAGTTGATTGCAGAGAGGCTGAAACCTTGTCTAAGTATGTTAATTTTTGAGGAGTAAGGGGGTTTTGTTGGTGGTAGGCATATTATGAATGGTGTCATTATTTCTATTGAGACCATTCATTCTATGGCTCGTTCCAATGAAAAAGCTATGTTTATTAAGTTGGACATGGCTAAAGCTTATGATCGTGTGAAATGGGCCTTTTTATTCAAGATCTTGGGAGTGTTTGGTTTTGCTGAAGACTGGATTGAGTGGGTCAAGAGTTGTGTCACCTCTTCTTCCTTCTTGGTGTTGATTAATGGTGAGCCATCAAATTTTTTTGGTGCTTCTCAGGGACTCCAACAAGGGGATCCTCTGGCACCCTACTTGTTCATTTTATTGGCTGGGAGATTGGGGAGGTTTATTAGATCTTGGGTGGGAAGAGGTTTGATCCATGGTTGGAGTTGGGGAAATGATATTCCCCCACAATCCCATCTTTAGTTTGTGGATGATATTGCTTTGATGGGCAGGGCCAAAGTTGAGGAGACTATTAGATGGAATATAGTGCTAGATAGTTATCTAGCTGCTTCAGGTTAGCGTATTAATGAAGGGAAGTATTTTATTTATTTCTTTAATACTCCTAGTAGTATTCAAAGGAGAATTGTTGGAATCCTTCATTTTTAAATTTTGAAACTTCGGCAAGGAGAGTGGCGCTTTTAAAGTCTGTGGTACAGGATCTCCCTATATACAAATGCTTTGTTCTTTCTACACCTTCTAGCTTTATTAAAGAATTTAAGAGCTTGTCTCGAAGGTTCCTTTGGTTTGGTAATCTTCTTCATAGGAAGTGGAGCTTGGTTAAGTGGGAAACTATTTGTAGGCTGAAGTGGGAAGGTGGGATGGGTTTGCGTAGGACTGATCTTAATGGGAAAGCTTTGGCAACTAAATTGTATTGGTGGTGGTGTTCTTAGTAGCATCAGTTATGGGCAAGAATTCTTACTTTTAAATATCTTAGTGTTGTTGAGAGTGTTGATGTAGCTCATTTTAGTTTGGAGGGGGAGGGTTCTATGATTTGGTGTACCCTCAAAAGGGGTTTCAAGCTAGTCAAGCAAGGGATTTTTTGGATTTGTAATGGTGGTCATGATGCCCTATTTTGGTATGATTCTTGGGATGGTCACCCGCCCATCCTGTCCTCTCACCCTCATTTGCAGAATTTGTGCTAGCACTTTATTGATGTAGGTTGGTGCCATGTTGCTAACTTCAAGACTCTTCAGACCTTGGGTCAGGTTAATGTGTTTAGGTGGAAGGATCCATAGGAGTGGCCTCTTGGTGGTGCAGTTGAAGATCATCAAGAGCTTGATGGGATTTTGGCTGGTCGTGTTTGTAGTTCTCTTCTTGGGAGGGATATGCTAGCTTGGGGCCATGATATGAAAGGTCAGTTTTCTGTTGCTTCAGGCTATCAAGTTCTTGATAGGCAGTTGTTTGGGAGTTTAGAGGTATCTTGGTGGAAACAGGTTTGGAACAAGTTTGCTTGGCCTAAATGTAATTTCTTCTCCTAGTTAGTGGTGCAAGGTAGGTGTCTTACCTGGAAGAATCTTTGGAAGCATGGGGTGTAGGGTCCTTCCATGTGTGTTATGTGCTCGAGGTATGAACAGTGTATTCCTCACCTCTTCTTTTAGCATTCCTTTGTGAAAACTATCTGGAATTCTTGGTGGAGTCTTTGGAATTCTTTGCGAAAAAATAGCATTCCATGCTACCATGTTTCTTCTTTGGAGGATTTTTGGAAGTGTCAGGGGTCTCCTCTTGTTAAGACTTCCTATCTTCTTATAGCCTAGATCATTGGGCCTAGTGTGATAATTTGGCATCTTTGGTTGGAGTGGAGTCGTAGAATCTTCTTGGATAAGAAGCTTCTTGTTGGTAAAATTTGGTTGAGAATCTTGGGAGTTCTACAGGAGACTTTGATTGCTAAGTGTGATCTATATATTCCTGTTGATCCTGGTGATCGGGGAGTGGCTAGTGCTCCGGGTCTTTTTACTGGGGGAGGGAGAACTTTGAAGAATGATTGTCATGGGCATGGGTAGGAAAGAGTTAGTCGTATGGGTCATTGGAGCCCCCCTACTTTGGGGGAGCTGAAAATATATACTGATGGGTCTTCTAGAGGTAATCCTGGGTATGCTGGAGTTGGAGGTGTTGGCAGGGATAGCTTAGGAGTGGTGATTTTTTTCTTCTCTACTTATAGAGGGCAGCACACTAATAATCTTATGGAGGCTATGGCTATTCTTCTGGCTTTAGAGTAGGCTTGTGCCCTTGGTTGGAGGTGGATTGTTTGTGAATCCAATTCTTAGGTGGTCATTGATATGTTGATCAAGCAACATTTTTTAGGATGCGAATTGGCAGTTGATAGTGGTGGTCAAGAAAATTGTTTCTTTATGCATTGCTTTAGAATCTATTACCTTTTTCCATATTCCTCGTGAATGGAATAAGGTAGTTGATGGTCTGGCTAGATGGGAATCTAAGTGGATGGGGACTTGAAGTGTAGATGATTGGAATAATCTTCCTAGAGATTTGGCTCTTTGTCTTGAAGGTTGGGTTATGGAAGATATGAGGTGCTTCTTGGGTGTAGCTTAATTTCTGACTTTTTCTTGTACCCTTGGTGGGATTTACTTGCTAGTTTTGTAATGCTTTTCTGATTTAATAAATTTTTTACCCGTCTTTTTTTTTTAAAATGTCAACATCGTTAAGTCCAACATCTTGTAAAACTTCTACAAATGAATTTTCTATTTCACTAAAATGTGGATTTGAAGATGTACTTGGATTTGTGCTTATTGAAACATTCTCCATAGCATTGAAAGAGGGATTTGAAGACATAATAGGACTTGTTTGTATAATCATATTATTTTCCAAATTGACTTCTTGCAAATTATCTTTTTCTACAACCATGGTCTCCTCAATGTTTTCATCTTCAATAGTTGTGGATTTGGATGCTTCGCCATCAGTCATTGATTTAATTCTCATTCTTCTTTCTCTTTTTCTTTGTTTCCCCTTCTCTCTCTTTGCTTGAATTTCTTCAAGAGTCAATGTCTTTCTATCTTTCCTCTTATTACGAGCTTGTGAACCCATGATTATACAATTCTCGAGCAAAAATGAATGTCAATAGTGAAAGTCTTCAAAAATTTTAATCCAAATTGCAAGTTGAAGACCTATAAGGACAAAAGTCTTCCTCATTTGTTCCTCTAAATAAGTAGAAAACTAACAAAATTCCACTTAAAAAATTGTTTACATGATGCCTCCTTTCAAAAATTGAATCCAAATTGCAAGTTGAAGACCTATAAAAACAAGTCTTCCTCTTTTGTTCCTCCAAACAAGTAGAAAACTAACACAATTCTAGTTCAAAAACTATTTACATGATGCCTCCTTTGAAAAATTCAATCCAAAATGCAAGTTGAACACCTGTAAAGACAAAATTTGATAGTAAATAGCCCAGCATGTCGTAGTCGGTTGTACATGTGAAGTTGCAGACTTCATAGTAAAACTTTTCCAGTAAATTTTAAAAAAAGGGTAAAAAAGAAAATTGGGATCCTGTTTCCCACTATTAAATGTCAGGACCATTGACATGGAAACAAGATCCCATTTATAAAATGGGATCCCATTTCCATGTCAACGGTTACAACATTTAATATTCAGAAATGGGTTCCCGATTTACAAAACGGGATCCCATTTCTAAAAATTTCAAATTCCCCTTGCTTTTTGGTTGAGTTTTGGCTTGTATTCTGGTTCAGGAAAAGCATTGGGAATCTGAACCTAGGCCTTTAACCTAGTTTGACCTGCAAGTTGAAGGTCCTAACAATGTTAGAGAAAAATAGTGAGTTTGGACATATCATTGACAACTTTTTTTGCAGAATTTTTTGATGAAATTAAAACCCATTATAGATGAGACAGTGCAGATTCCAAATATGTAATTTTTTTTACAATTGTATTATTTTTTCTATTTTTCAATTAATTTATGATGAAATTGGTCCATAAACTTAAAATATCAGGGTTTTTTACTATTTTAAAAACTTTTTATTAAAATATTCTTTGTAAAATGAATTGCACAAAAACGTGCTTTAGACAATTCTTTTCAATTTAAAAAAAGAAAAATTCAAAAAATGACAAGTTTAGGTAATCTTATGCGTAACATACACAATGATTTTTTTAAAATGACAAATATGGCCAGTAAAAATTTAACAAAAAAAAAAATCAATAAAAAATAGAAAAAAATATCAAAAACATGCTTCAGTGAGTTACAAATATTTTCCCAAGAGGATTTAGAAAGACATGATAATTTAGGTCAAAATATGGATGACGTACATGTGCATGGTATGGTAAAAAAGTGACTTTTAAACAATGGTTTTTAGAAACGCCTATTGAAACTCAATTTGTACCATTTGGGTATTGAAATAAATTACATATTTGGAAACTAGACTTAGAGTACTACATTTTATGGTTAGTGACTTTTTTGAAGATTCCATCTCTAAGAGGTTCAAATTTTAAGGTCAAATGTGCCAAATTCTGAAAATCAGGGAAAACACTTCCACTTTGTGGCCAAAAAGTGGACTCAACTTCTTGCCAGCACCCATATGCAACACACCATTAATCCTTTTTATTCTACCATTAGGAAACTTGATTTTAACTTTACCACGACCAACAATTTCTAAATGAGAATCATCACCCAAGTACACCTCACCTCCATCAAATTCTTCATATTTAGAAAACCAATCTCTATTAAAGGTCATATGAAAAGATACACTTGAGTCAATCAACCATGCATCATTACTTGCACGAGTTGCCAAAGCTACAATGAATGAGTCACCATATTCCTTCTCAAACTTGAAATTATAATCAAATTTCTTCTTTTTCTTCTTTTCTTCTTTGCATTCCTTATGAACATGTCCAAGCTTACCGTAGTTCTAGCAAATACTTTGGACTTTCCAAGATATTTAAATATCCCTTTGGACTTGGATTTTTCATGCTTCTCATTCTTCTTTCCTTTTTCCTTAGGTCTTCCACAAACATTTAGGGCCTCCTTTGTAGTGATGGATACCTTCCTCCTCATCTCTTCGGAAAGAAAAGAACCCATTGCATCTTTAGTCTTCAATATAACAAAAGTACTCCCAATAGCCATAACAAGAGAATCCCACGAATTAGGGTAAAGAACAAAGCAAGATATGATATTTCTCCTCCTCATCCATTTTGACACCAAATAATGCCAATTGAGCCACCAACATATTGAATGCTTCTAGGTGGTCTATGATTTGTCCACCCTCTTCCATTCTCCAAGAACACTTCTTCCTCAAGAAAATATTGTTCACTAAAGATTTGGATTGATACATCTCACCAAGCTTCTTCCATAGTTTTTGTGCAGAGGTCCCTTCATGGACATTAATTAAAAGAGTCTGCCAAACACAATCTGATTAGACCCTTGGCTTTACGGTCCATAACATCATATTGAGCATCTTGAGTAGGATTTGTAGGCCTTGAAACATTCTCATCAAAAACATCCCACAAATCTTGACCTATCAATAGATCCTCCATCTTTAGCTTCCACATCTCAAAATTATTTCCAGAAAATTTCCCCACCTCTATTCTCTCTGATGAACTTGCCATCTAAAAATTCCTACAATAAGATCACAAAGTGTCTTCTGCACAAGCTCCCACTCAAATCTGGATTAGTTCAAAAACCCAACAACCCACAATTGAAACCAAAGGTGATCAAGTGATACCACTTGTAAGGAAGTTAAGGTAGTAGAACAACTTCCTACACTAATCTTGAGAGGAGAAAAATGTAAAAATTTATAGATCTTTAATAGTTACAAAAAATAAAATAGAAATAAACACAAATATTTACGTGGGGAAAACCCTTTCAAGAGAAAAACCCCACTCCAAAAGCCGCTCAATATATTATTTAGAAATCAAAAGATTACAATATACTTGTAGATCAAGCTTCTCATAGGATTATCACCACCGGAGATCAAGAGACAACACGACTGCTATTAGACTCTCATAATACATCCTTGTCTATGTACATCTCAACCGCTTATAACAAGCTTTTTGGAACCTTCTAGAATTAGGGTTTTACAAGGCCGTTTTTCATTTGACGTGTTAACGGAAAAAACTTAACACGTTAGTGGGAAAAAACCTTGACGTTGTTGCAAGCATGGAAAGAGGAATGAAATTTTTGTCATTGATGTCAAATGGTCAGCTGATGATCTACTAGTTCTTGTTGACTATATATGTTGGGGATATTGAGATAATTGTATTAAAGGAAGAATTCAGGTATTTAGCTATTGAGGTTGTTGATTCAATACTTGTCCCTATGTTTTTTCAGATCAAATATGTTAGTCAAGGTTGATGAAGGTTTCTATATCCAAATTCTTGGCTATTGGTTCTTTGTGAAGATAGAGTTGTGTTCACTAATTGTGAACTATGTTTTTTCTGTGTACTAGCTGAGATCCAGGAGAAATGTTGCTGGTCTGAATTTCTCTTTGGTGAAGTCTTTTGACTTGCAGATCTAGAGATAAGATGTTTTGATTGCATTGAAGACATTTTTGGTTTCTAGAAGTGTCGAGCTTAATCATGCTATGTGTTTTACATTGGTTTGGCCGGCCGTGTGTTAAGAACTATCTTCAAAGATGATGAAGCATGTTGGATCTATTATGGGTCCTGGTGAAGCATGTGTTTGGGTCACTCTCATTCTAATTCCACCCTAGGATGTTTGACACCAACCTGAATTTTAAGTTGGATGGCCGAATTTGTATCTTTTCAAGGTTGGAGATAGTATAAATAAATAATGAGCTAGCAATGAAAATTTTACGTAAGAAAAGAAGGAAGATAAGTGAAAGAGTAGATGCGACTTTGATGCTATTCTAACAGTGTGTGAATTATGTGTGTGGTTGATAGTGTGAAGCTTAATGTTGAGTTTTTGAATGCAGTGAGAAGAAGGAAAACTCTATCATTCATGTAGGTTGATTAGTGATTGTGGTGGAATCCTTTGTTGCATTGGGATTGCTCTCTCTGTAACAAGTCTTCTTTGTATTCTTTTGTATCTTTGGGTTGTAGCCCTATGGATAGTGAGTCTAGATAGCAAGTCCTTATTGTAGGCCTAGTGAGCCTTATCTTAGGCAGTGAGCCTTTTTGTAATCGATTTTGATATTCTCTATAGTGTGAGTTAATTCTTAGCATGGTTTTTTCCTCATTGGGTTTTCCATGTAAATCTGGTGTTATTGTGCATTGGCATTTGATGGTTAATCATTTAATCAGTTTATGTGTTAAGTTATAGTAATTGAATTGAAGATTATAATCTATGATAGCTGATTCACCCCCCTCTCAATTGTCTTATCCAACAATTGGTATAAGAAATTGGTTCCTTGGTGAAGAGTTTAATCGCTTGAGGAAGGTTTGAGATGACTAGAAAAATGGTCTTTTATTATCTGAGGTTTGATGGAACTAATTATGGTATCTGGAAAGTATTGATGGAATAATATCTGGAGTATTGTGGATATGATGTAGAGAAAGCTTATAAAAATCCCTACACTCCTCCTACTAATGGTCCGAGTACACCTGAAGAAATCAGAGCACATGAAGTGAATAATAAGGTAAAGTTCATCTTGAAAAATAGTCTGGTATGGTCCGAGTTGATTAAGGTTCAAAAATTGAAGACATCTAAGGAAGTATGGGATGCTTTAGAAAGAGCACACAATGGTGATGAAATGGTAAAATAGGAAAAATTACAGAATTTAGAAACACAGTTTGATCTTATACATATGTTTGAAGATGAAAATGTTAAAGCTTATGTATAGGGATTGGATGAGGTAGTGGCTGGAATGCGATCTCTTGGCACTACTATAGATAAAACCATGATTGTAAAGAAGATTTTTAAAACTCTTCCTGATGATTACCATGAAAAGGTGAGTGCTATTGAGCAGACTATAGATTATAAGATTTATACTAAGGATCTACTGGTAGGATTCTTGACATTTTATGAGATGAGGAAGTTGAATCTAAGAAGTGGTGGCAAAACAAAGACTACTTTTAAAGCTACAAAAAATGAAGATCCAGATGAAGAAAACTTTGATGAAATCAAATCTAACTTTGTAAGAAGAATGAGAAAAGGCTCTGGTAATTATGAAGGTAAATTTCCCTTTAAGTGCTTTAGTTGTGGAGAATTGGTCACTATGCTACAAAGTGTCCAGAAAGAGCTAAAATGAATAAACAAAGTTATGAGAAAGAAAAGAAAGGAAAGAAGATTAACAAAGCTTACTATGTTAATGAGAATGCTGGTATTTCAGATGAAGATTGAAAATATGAAGATCCAAATGACAATGAATGATTGTTCCTAGTGATTAAGGATGAACCTACTTCTACTAATTCAAAAAAATAGATAAAGGAAATTCCTCTGGAGAAGGAGAAAAATGAAGGTACGGTTATCTCTACCCTACATGGGGCAGGTACATGAAGATGGGTAGCCAATTTGTGGCCAACTTTTTTAAAAAGTTTTGAAAACTCATAACACGAGTGTGTTATGACGTGCTCATGTTATGGCTTGGTATGTCGAGCTTGAGGCTCAGCCATAATGATCCCATAATTTGAGTGCGTTATAACATGCTTGCGTTATGACCTATTTAAAGCAAAAAAAAATTGAATTCATTCTTGCATTTGATTTTTTTTTCTCTTGCGAGTGGCCAAAACCCCAATTTTCCACACTTGTGTTTTGGGAGGAGGTATTTTGCAAAATTCTTCATCAATGGTTGTTGTTTCAGTGTGAGGATGCCACCACGTTGACAAGGAGGTGTGAGAGGTAAGGATTGTTTGTTTTTTGTTTTGAATTTGTTAGTTTTAGGTTGTTTTTGATATTTATTTTTTGAATTTGTAGGAAATGTTAATCAACCTACAAACCCTCCTCAAAATCCTCAAGAAGCAAAACAACAACAAGAGGAACAAAATCCTAAACAAGCACAACAACAACAACAACAAAAAAATCCTCAAGTTAATCAACCACAACCTCAATCTCCTCCACCAATCCCTCAATATCCTCTTGGTACTCAACATAACTTAATGAGGGAAATTGAGAACAATAATTTTTTTTTTGAGAATTTAATCAGGAGGTTGAACAATCCAAATGGTTCAACCACGAAAAGAATGATCTTGGGAACTTTAGTGAAAGAAATTTTAAAACATGTAGATTCAATCTGCAAACAATTAATTGGTTGGAAAGATAGGAAGCAGGTGGCTAGGGCTTATTACCAACATAAATTATCATATAAATATGTAAAAGATTTTAAAATTACAAAAGGTGATTTGTGTGCATTATTCACTGACCCACGGTCGAATACAAATCTTACCCTCAATGCGAAGAGGTTTCCTAATCATTGGTGCCACCACCAAGAGATTAGGAATTTTTTTTGGGATAGGTGGTACATGGTTTTTGATGACCCACCATGCAACAATTGTGAAGTCCCGCACTATTTCCTTAAGAAACTATACTGTGAGTTCATCTTGAACAAAATCCCAAATTATTTTGATATGAGGGACTTCCAGGGGAGAGGTGGGGGGTCGGCTCAAGATAGACCCAGTGCACAACAAGATCCTATGCGGCAAGGGAGATGACCTCTCGCTAGGCTGCCTCATGAGCACATCGTCATCCCTTCCATCATGAAGGAGAGTTCTGACATAGAGACTTTGTAGGACATTAGCTCTTTGACCCAGAGTGTCATCCAACATGCCAGCCCTATTCTACAATGCCATCCAGGGGAGTCTTTGAGTGGTGGGCTTCGATCCCATTTGTGTCAATCTTGTGGGGTGACTTGTTCATATGACCCCATTGACACTCAGGAGGCTGCAATGCAGGATCCGTCTGCAGCTATGGAGATGACAAGGGTAGTTGAAATTTTGCATGTAGCCTATGGCATTGATACTTAGGTAAAAGTTAGCATGTTCATTGAATTTAATTTATTAAATTTCAATTTTGAAATGCAAGATTAACTAATTTAGTTTTATGATTTTAATAAAATTGCAGGGTCATAGTGTTGATACTAGATACACTGGTTGTACACCTACTTATTTCTCCACTGCACCTACTATTGAGGTATGTAATTAGTAAACAATTGTAAATTTATTACATGTTAATAGCATTGTTTTACAAATGGTATTTTAATATGTGATTTTGTATGTTGAATAGGCTAATATTGGAGGTTTCAAGGGAACACCTCCCAGTGCCAGTGGATTTAGTCAAACCTACACGCAGGTAATAGAATAAAGAGTTTAACTAATGAATTGTACTTAATAAATTTGTGTAGTTTATATTCATATTGTTGATTACGTTGCATTGCACATATTTCAAACTCAAAGCATTACTTCACATTCCATGACTAATAACTAGATGTTGATAGATGACAAAATTTCAACTACAATATAGTTGTTTAGAAAGTCAACATAAGTAGTGATGCAATTATTTCCCATAGCATAAGTAATAAGTCTAGGAGCAACTTCCAATTGCATTTGCTTGTCATGGAATTCCATGAAACCACTTTTTACTAAGGCATCTTTTCAAATAGTTCACTGCCTTGTCTATGCTATGGATTCTTGGAAGAAATATATGAAAGAATAATAGTTAGCAATAACATAGACAAGGAAATGAGTTGTTTAAAAAATTGCCTCAAAGAAATGCGGTCTCATGGTGATGTCCATCACCATGAGACCCAATTTCTTTGAGGAACTTTTTAAAACATCTCACTGCCTTTTCTATGCTGCCACATTTTCCATACATGTCTACCAAATTTTTTTATCAAATAGTCCATTTCCTCACTGCTATGGCTAAAAGCTTAACAAAGGTTCTTTCCAACAAACTATGGATGCTTGGAGAAAATCTATCAAAGCATAATAGTAAGCAATAGCATAGACAAGGTAGTTAGTAGTTTGAAAAAATTCCTCAAAGAAATGTGGTCTCATGGTGATGGAATGGCATTCCATCACCATGAGACCACATTTCTTCGAGGCATTTTTTAAAATAGATCACCACCTTTTCTGTGATACCACATTTTCCATACATGTGTACCAAAGCATTTTATCAAACTACTCACTTCCTTGTTGCTATGGCTAAAAGCCTAAAATAGGTGCTTTCCAAAAAAATATGGATGCTTGGAAAAAGTTCTATCAAAGCATAATAGTAAGCAATAATACCATAGAGAAGGCAATGAACTGTTTGAAAAAATGCCTGAAAGAAATGTGGTCTTATGGTGATGGAAAGTCATGATGTGCATTTATTTGTAATGGCATTCCATCACCATGAGATCCCATTTCTTTGATGCATTTTTTCAAATAGTTCACTGCCTTCTCTATGCCACCACAATTATCGTACATGTCTATGAAAGCATTTTATCAAACAGTTCACCAACTTGTTTCTATGGGTAAAATCCTAAAAAAAACATGCTTTCAAACAAGATATGGATAGGGAAAATAGTAAGCATGATAGTCATAAATATATAGTTTAATAAGTACTCAAAATTTTGTTCATTATCTCATACATTATAAGTCATGACGTGGATCGCTATTGTAGTTTTCGTGATTGAATACTTTGTTGTTTTATTTTTAGATGTTGCAAGCGGAGACACCTTTGAATGTTCAGATGGAAATGAACATTGGTGTTTCATCTTCTATAGAATTCTCGATGGCTCTAACAGGGGAGGTGTGAGGAAAATTACTATATTTAAATTTACATTCATTGTTATGGATGTTAGTTAGTGAAAAATCAAACCATTATTGATTCGTAGTTTAATTTCTATTTGGATGGTTTACACAGGGCTTCAACATGCCTCAACATGGGCATTCAAATATTTCCCTCGTGGAGAGTGATCATCAGATGATGGTAAGTGATTATTTTGTTAAATATATCATTTTTTTAATGTAATTTCTATATATTAATTCCTTTACTTCTTATTGTAACAAATAAGACTTCACCAATAACTAAACACTAGGAGGAGCAGTAGGGCATTCCTTGACTGTAGCATAAAAAAGTGACAAATGTATCACTATCCGATCGAAAAGAAAAGGGAAAGAGTTTATTTCAAGAGCCTGGAGAGCGATGAATTTTGATTCTAGAGCTCTTTGTCATATGCCTATATGGAATTTTTGTACATATTTTGTATTGGATATATTTGACATTGTATGCCTATATGGCATTCTTGTAAGCCTATATTTCTATTTTGTACCTATATCTTATACTTATATCGACATATATTGATGTATGCCTACATGGATATTTGGTTAATACAAATCTATATTATCAATGGTGTCCATATTTACATTATAAATCCATGGTTCAATATATATGAGTTACGTGTATTCAAGTATATGCTTTACAACTTACATGTATTCCAATGTATACTTTGTGACTTACATGTTTTCATGTGTATACCTTGTATTCATGCATATACTTTGTATTAATTTGAGTTTACTATGTATTTGTGTGTATACTTCAAGGCTTACGTGTTTTTGAGTACTTGTGCTTCCCTTATTCACATGTACATGCTTGACTTATTCACATGTATACTTATTAATTGGTTAGCCCTAGCATTGATCATTGTTGTCCTTCATGGTTTGTCTTGAATATTAATTGATTGATGCTAAACAATTTTATTAGTTGATGCTAAACAACTTTAATATTTCTAGGAATACTAGTAGAGTTACAAATTCCAAAATTGCACAAATTGAAAATAAAAGATTAACTGTAAATAAATGCATTGATTACTAACTTGATAATTGATTAAGAATGAGTATAAAATATATCAAGAGATGAGACTTTTAGAATGGCAACTGCCAACTAGAAAATAGGCAAAGAATTCCCAATACTTTGAAAGTAATAATCCACTCAAAATTGTAATGGGAGAGAAGTGATGCAGAGTAGGGAGGCCTTCAATTACCAATCATACATTCAACTGATTTCAACAAGCCTTCAATCTCGAAAACCCTAACTAGGGTGATTCCCTTCACAACTTCACTATTTTCCTTGTAGGTCTATAGACCTAGTTTCTTGGACCTATCTCACAACTCCACTCTCAAATACATTAATCCATTATATTTTCATACACCCTTTAAGGTATACCAAAACATATCTCAAAAGCTCATATAACTCTTTTGGAACAAATCCCTCAAACTGATGCTTCTACGTTTTCCCCTTAAGCTAAATAGACCTAGTTTACAAAAAAAATCTCCTCTAAACAATCTTCCAATCCCAAATACCTATGGAAAGTCATTTACTAGTCTATAAAATCACCAAATCTACAAATTTTAGCCAATGAACCGCTCACTAAGTCCTCTTTATACAAAACCCTCATTTTTAGTAAGTTACAAAAGGGTTTACTAAAAATCCCACTTCCCAACTTCTTTACACTTCACCAATGCATCAAACATGCTTAATCTATCACCAATTTTTTTCCCCAAGAGTTTTCCTCACCTACCCACCTTTAACCATCAAATTTCACTCAAAACATTCAAATTTGACAACTAAGGCATCATGCCCAAACCCCAAAATGACCTCTCCTACTCCTAAAACCATTCAATCAACTAAATCCTACCATATTGGGACCATTCCACTCAAATATAGGAGTTACAGTCAGTAGAATGGGCCATAATCATATATTTATGTCTTCAAAACCTTAAAATTGGAGTTTTAAACCCGCCTATAGGGAAAACTCAATAAGATTCTACAACCCCAATGGGAATGCCTCAAACTCAGTCAAAATGATAGATATGACACTTAAATAACAATTCAAATCAATTTGGAGTCACCATTAGGCTGTACAGGCCATACAACTACTCTGCAACAACAATATTCAATAGAGGGGCCACTACACTACTTGCATTTGACACTTTTTCCATCAAGTGAAAAATGGACACCATGGAAAAATGACTTCGAGATAACAAAAACTGGGAGAGGTTCTTGTAGAAGGGCCCAACACGATCATGTAGGCTCAGATAGAGAGTTCGTAAGCATCATGGTTTTTGAGTAATAGCCCATCAAATATTTCTTCCCTTTTGCACTATGGGATCGATCTAGTTGAACGTAGCTCAGAGCGATTTCGCATGTTTGGGTACAAAAGAGGACCATTTATAGCGTAAAAATACCTATTCAGATGCGTTGGAACAATATATTTAGTCACACGAGTTGCAAAATGAAAGTTGCACCACTTTGCAATTTTCAACTACTTGCATTTGACAACTTTTTCCCCAAGTGAAAATTCACCACCACGGGAAAATGCCTCCAAGATAGAAAAAACTGAGAGAGGTTGTTGTAGAGGGGCCCAACATGATCCCATAGGATTAGATGAGAAGTTTCTAAGCATTGCGGTATCTGAGTAACAACATGTTGAAGTTTGCAGCCGTTTTTCACTTTGGACTCTTAAGGGATCGTTTTGGCTGAACGTAGCTCAAAGTGATTCCACGTGTTTGGGTGTGAAATAGGACCATTCCTAACATAAAAATACCTATTCAGACACATTGGAATAGTTTGTTTGGTCACATGAGCTGCAAAATGAAAGTTGCACCACTTTGCAACTTTCAACTACTTGCATTTGACAACTTTTTCCCCAAGTGAAAATTTTCCACCATGGGAAAATGCCTCTGAGATAGAAAAAACTAAGAGGTTATTGTAGAGGGGCCCAACATGATCCCATAGGATCAGATGAGAAGTTTCTAAGTGTCACGGTATCTGAGTAACAACATGCTGAAGTTTGCAGCCATTTTGCACTTTGGACTCTTAAGAGATCGGTCTAGTTGAATGTAGCCCACAGTGATTCTACATATTTGGGTGCAAAAGAGGACCATGCCTAGTGTAAAAATACTAAGTTTTAGAATAAAATTTGTACCACTTTGTAGCTTTGCACTGCTTGCATTTGACACTTTTTCCATCAAGTGAAAATTGGACACCATGGAAAAACCACTCCAAGATAATAAAAATTGAGAGAGGTTAATGTAGAGGGGTCCATCATGATCTCATAGGCCTAGATGGAAATTTCATAAGAACCATGATTTTTTAGTAATACCTTGTCAAATATTGCTGCCCTTTTGCACTTTGGACCCTTAAGGGATCGAGCTAGTTGAACGTAGCTTGAAGCGATTTCGCATGTTTGGGTGCAAAAGAGGACCATGCATAGCATAAATGTCTGTACATGCTTGAAGATTCATCAAAATATGTTTCCCCCAAGAGTTTCTACAACTTTTTTCCTCTAACCATCAAAGTTCACTCCAAATACATAGTTTGTCAATTAGGGCATCATGCCTAGGCACTCAAATCGCCTTCCCTACCCTTCCAAAGCTTCAAACACTTCAATATATGTCTGCTCATGCCAAATCAATCATCTCCCAATCTTTCACTAATCCCTAAAAATTTTAGACCTAGTACCTCAGAGTGCATTCATATGTATTTTGAAGCTTTTGATGAGGAATCTAGTGCATTGTTAAAGGATTTTAAAATATTGAGTATGCAGATGGCTTTCACATGTTTAGACAATATGGAAAAAATGAGGAATGAATATGTGCATAGCTTGATGTCTTCAATTGTGGCTAAACATGCTGATGAAATTAGTAGTTGTATGGATATAAATAATGAAATGTCTTCAATTTTAGATACAAACAAGTGCATGCTTGAGAAGGAAGAAGTTAAGAGTGGTGCAATGTCTACCATTCTTGTTCATGACAGAAAATATTTTTCTCTATCCTAAAGAAGATGTGAATGACCAACTCAATGATGAAACCCAATCCAATGTTGAAGTGAAAAAAGATGTAGATTTCTATCATGACAACCTAAAAATAAGCAAGAATGAACAAATGGATAGCATGTCTTCTAAGATAGATTGTAACCATTCTTTTGAAATGGTTATTGGCAATTCAATCTCCTATGATTGGGAAAACCTAGTTTGTGATCAATCCATTGAGGTTTTTGATGGTGATATCATGATATACCTTGATTTACAACTTAGTAATGCATGTAGTTCTAGTGGAAATCAAGAAGAAAAAGTGGTTGAAAGAATGGATCAGAACAATGATCTATTAAGTAGTGAGCAAATTTCAAATCTATTGACCACTGAATATCAGAAATATAAGCATGTAGGAAACCCTCAGTTGTTGTGTGTTTTCCATATTGATTTTAATAGTGATGATATCCTTTACTATGCAGGATATAACACATGGGTATTTGATCTTCTTTCTAGTTATGAACTAGTTGATCGACAGGATGATAATGTGGGCAATGGCAAGCAACTAAGTGAGTATAAGAATGTGCAGGCTGATGCAAGTTTAGAAATCTATTTTGATGGGTCAAAAACAATAGATGACCATGGAGTTTGTGTATCTGATAAGCTAAATTTTGAGAATTTTAATGCAAATTTGGATAAGTATCTATTTTCTATTTTAGATGAGCCTAGTTATGAATCTTTTCATATGGATATGGGGGCTGATTTCAAAGAAAGAATAGATTCTATTTTTGAACTAGACTTGCTCACTTTTGAACAAGCTATGAATGCTGAAGATGTTAACATGTTATGTTCAGAAGGCATCAAAGTGAGTAAGGATGAAGATAGGTTAGATATTCTTGATGATTCTCTACACCAATATGTTGAGGCATAGTTACAATGTGTTCCAATGTACGAGTGTATCTCTTTACATACACTCAAAGATAGTTTGCATGAAAAACATAATATTTTGATTAGTTCCTATGACTGTTTCACCTTTGACATGCAAAGTAATAATCATATTGAGCTTGATAGTACCAAATATGTGGCAGATTATGAGTGCCTTGTTTTTCAGTTGGATGAAATTTTCTTATAGTGTTGTAATGGGAAAAACATTGAAGAGGGTTGTTTTCAAGTTGATAGTGTTTAAAATGATAAATATTATGAGTTGTTGCCACATGGTAATCAATGTTTTAAGAGTATGCCCAATTTTCAAATGCTTGGTAATTGTGAATTTGTGGATAATACTGTATATGCTGAGTTGTTGAGAAGTGCTAGCATGTTTAATCAGGCATATCGTAGTGATGTTTTCAAATTGGATTCAGTGAAGTGTGATGAGAAATTTTTCTGTGAAAGAGGTAAGAAGAGACCTATAGTTTTGGGTGGCCTTGGGCCATCAGATATGGTTTGACTTTTCAAGCCAAGAGAAGTTAGGGGAAGAGGTGACCTTTTGAATATGTTACCCAATGAAGTAGGCACCTGATTTGCTTCTCTAGAGGATTTGAATTCTCGCTCTGTTCACTGAGGAACAAACATCCCCAAAAAGAGCCATTGATGGCACTTTCAAATTTTGCAAAATCTGAAGTGCTCATATTGAACCCTAAGAATTTTTATTTTCATCTAAAACCTTTGTTACATTTTTATGTAGGGTTCTTATATGGGGTTTAGGGTTTTATTCATTTTAGTTGGTTGTAACATTCTATTTTATTGTTGACTGCATAGTGCCTGTATCCGGTCATTTCTTTAAAAAAAATAAGACTCTCATGTTTATCAATGTCGTCAGATGACTGGCCCCTCTTATGTCTAGGTTTGAATCACCCTTTTCTTATAGGGCTAAGTAAAGAATATTTTGGCCTTTATATTCTTTACATTTCATGACTTATAAGTTATTGAGCCTACTATTATCACGTCATCCTAGGGGATCCCCCTCATTAGAACAACTTAAGTGCACCTGCTCAAAGTTTCCACTCAATTCCTAATGGCCCTCATACTATATCACTCATCACTAATTTATTCATAGGTACATACTTTGAATCAGTGACAAGTGATGGAACAATTTTTTCTTTAATATTGCTTATCGCTAATGGCTTTTGAACTTTCAAGTTTGTAATAGTGATAAGCGATGCTCTAGCCTTTTGTTCTTATCATTCATTACAGATGGTCATAAAATGATAATTTGGATCAGCAATGAGCGATATGATTTAATTTCCTTTATATCACATGATTGCAGATATGTTTTAAATGCTAATTTCTAGATTAGCGACACACAATGCATATTGTAAACTTTGTAAATCTTCTCATCGCTAATTGCTTGCAAATTGTATGAGGAGAATTAGCGATGAGCGATGACCTTATGTTTTATCACTCATCGCAAATTCATTTTAGAACTTGAGTTCTGAATTAGTGATGAGTGATGTTGTCTCTAAAAAGGTTTCTTTTGCTAACATGATGAGATCCTATGAGTGAGGTCTTTTGTGACATTTATTTTTATGTAGGTGTACGTGTCTAAATTTGATGCCTTCACTACATCTCTCATTACTGATAGGAACCTAGGTGCAAAGTTTGAATTAGTGATGTGCAATGGAGGAACATACGTGATCAAAGGATAGTCCATAGAATCGAGGGCTAAAGTTTCATCGTGGGGATGTTTACATCGCTAATGAGGTTGATGAAGGACAATATGCATACGTGATAGGAGATGACTATTGGTGAAAGGGAAACGTGGTAGGATCTTGAGGATTTCATGTAAAGAAAAAAGGAAAGCAGTGAAAGGACTAGAGAACCATTGATGAAGTTTTAAAACAAGATGATCTAACAGACTAAAAATCATCACATGAATAGTTTCATTGCTGATTGCACCCTAAAAGTTGAGGAGGATCAATGATGAGGTGTATAAGAAAGTATTCTCTCAAGAAAATATACTGGTCTTGTATACTTCACTGATATAAATGAAAAGGCATGGATTAGGTTGGAGATATATGCTATTTGTCATATCACATATGATTAATCAATGTTAGAAAAAAATGTGGCAACATTTGAGATAGCATCATTGTTTTCTAGGAGCAAGTTGATAATGGTAAAAAAATGATGCTCATGGCCACCTTAGATGAAATTTTTATTGTTCTAAGATCAATGACCTGGATTCAAAGCTGAGCTGTTAAGTTATCAATTCACTCGCGCAAGGAGTTCTTGAATCATTAATTCTGCATGCTCAAATTTTCTATTTAATGTAGGTTGATCACTGTTCATTTTCACCATCTTTTCAGTCTACAGTGTATGTAAGGTGAAGTGTGAAGTGGAGTAAGAGGTTGTTTTTTTGTCTTGAGTTGAATTTTCTTGTCCTTAGTAGGTTGGTTTCAAATTGGGTTCTCTAGTTTGGTTAGGAATTTCTCTGATAGGTTGGTCAAAATCATCTAGGTTGTAAGTGTGTCTCCCTGTAGCTCTGTTTTATATTGTTAAATTCTGGTTGTTTTGAAAATGGGGAAAACTGGTGTGACAAGTTATCCTTTTAGAAGGTCTATCTGTCTCAATGTATTTGAGTATCATGAGGATATAACTGAGCAGGAAGCCTAGGATTCTCTCGAGGTTTCAAAGGGTAAAATGACTGCTAGAGGTCATAAGAAGAAATCAATTGTGCAAAGTACATACCACTTGAGAAATAGAACCCTTTTGGGAGAAGTGGTCAAGTTCAAAGGCAAGGAACTAGCATAGCCAGTGAAGAAGGCCAAGAAAAAAGAGAAAAGTCATAGGGCCTGCCTTGGAACACATAATTCTCCTATTGTTCTTTCTGATACTCCTTCGGATGTTGAAGCTGAAGCTGATACTGACTTAGACTATGGCCAGTACCTCTATTCTTTGGTGTCGTATGGGAGCTCTAATGAAGACATGGTGATGATCCATCCAATTTCATCAAGGATAAGGAGCGGTCGAGCATTCTCTGATGCCGACGACCTTGAATAGGGTCACCGCCTTGTTTTAGTTTTTGATGACACCATGGTCTTTGCATAGGAGGTATTTGTTTTCATGTGTCCATGGTTTGTCTTTTTCTTTCCCATACTGATGTTGAAGTCCTCTGAAAGATATGAATAGAATATTTTTTGTTTCAATAATGAACACTATGACAACAACTACTGGTATCTTGCACATGTTTTTTTCCTTTTGTCCTCCTTTGTTCTCAAATGATTGCATATGAAACCGCTTGGGGAGTTCTTCGAGGAGTCAGTTAGAATTAGGTTTTTTGAAATGAACTGAAATGAAAGTGAAATTGTAATTCAGCCAAGTGCTTGTTGCTCCCCTATTTTTATAAAGGGGATTTCATGGTTGATATAAGAGAGTTCAAAATTTTGAGTCTAGGAGAGGTCACAGTGAATACTATGCTCTCAAAGTAGATAGAATGTAAATAGATACTTTAGGAAATATATCAGAAGAAAATTTAAGGTGAAAGTTATACCGTATACAGATCTTAGATATGCTCTCCTATGTATTTTCTTCCAAGTTATGAATGAAGTTGTTAATTATGATTTCATTTGTCTTCTATCATTTGCACCGAATGGATGAACTTTATGCTTCAGTTCAATGAGTTGACAAAATGATAAAATGAGGTCATTAGTTTGTGAGAAAAGGATATAGGATTTAGTAAGGAAGCGATATTTTGAAACACGGTGAATTAGATGTTACAAAGTGGCATTCTAATAGTCCATTAAATTCTAACATTCAATTAGAATTGTATTATCGATTGATTACAAGTTATGACTCCATTTCTCCCTTAGATAAGGCACTAATTGTTTTATTAATTTTATCTTGTGGTCAGTTGAGCTAGTAATGAATTTGGTCTAGGATTCAAGCTGAAGAAAGATTCATAAAATAATCTAAACTACATTGCCCCAACTTTAATTATATAAGAACATTCCCTGAAATGAGTAACACTTCTATCTGCGTTCTACCAAGCCTTTGATGAGGTGAGTTTCTTGTGATAATGCCTTTGTATGTGGAAATACTCTTGACCTAATGTGAGATTATATGAGTATTTATAGGATTACGCTCCTAGGTCCCACAGAGCCCGAAGAGAAATGAAGTACTAATTACTTTACTTAAGTGTTGGCCAATCCTCAACCTTGCTAATAATTTAGTTGTGGAAAATTCATAGGTAAGGACTAAGATTAACTTTGGTTCTCAAAAAATAACCAACAACACACACTTTTATAATGGCTTAAAATCATAATTGAGATTTTTCAAGATCATAAAAATAAGGATGTTGCATTGATTTTCTGGCTGAGATTCTCTTGGATGGCTCATAAATCTGCATTTTTTGCAAGGGGACACCAATCAATTTTTAGTAGGTTACTTACAAATAGGAAAAGTAAAAGAAGATGATAGCATTGGCATCAAAAAAATTAATGTGCATACACATATAAATTAATAAGAACCAATGTGCATACTTACAAATTAATCCAACGAACCATTTGAGTATGCTCTACTCTTTATTGTGTCAAGTATTGCCTCATGGTTAGACTCACAGACCTTCCACAAGGTCTTGTTCAAAGGTCTACCCCATATTTGGTCAAATGAACATTGGATGCAATGACAAGGTTCGAGTAATGAAAAAACTTATGATGCATGTCAAAGTATTGAAACAACCAATGTTTAACACTCTTATGTGGGTACCATCTAAGCCACATTCCAATAAAAAAAATTGAGCCTATATGGTATTCGATGTTTTCTCCATCTATAACTAGGGCCTCCAATTTATTTTTGGCCTCAAAACAATGACAAAAGTAATCGTCCATTCCCTCTTCATTGTCTTCATTTGCAATAATTGCATAAACATGCCCTATATTGATATGCATAACAAATATCTTGAAATTCATCAACATTATGAATACACTACAAAGTAAGATAACAATAAGGAATTTCAAACACTAAGCAAGTAGATATATTACCCAGTTGAACTAGATCTAATACATGGTCAAATTTGATCGATGATTCCATTTGTGTTAGTTCCAATGTTTTCGGAGGGCGATATGTGTGAAGTGGGCTAAGATAACTTGTCAACCATTTGTCAACCCACTCCCCTGACTCACAATCATTCCAAGCTTGCATTGTACATGAAGAAAAAAAGCATGCCATCTTTCGTGTATCGATACTCCATGAACTTGCATTTGAGCTAAGGAAAGAGTGTAGCTCACTCAATCCTATTAGTGTACAACAATCCTCATATGGTGAAATGTTAGCATCATCTATTAACCAAAAAAATATACGAACTAAAGAAATAACTTCATTACCTGGAACCATCAAAGTGTTACACCACTCGACGATTGATCTTGCATCTGTCAACTTTGCACTATCTTTATACTTTAACTCTTCTCATGCTAATGCTCTTTTCACACATGCTCCTATACCATCATGCTCTCCCTTTCCATGCTTGGACTCAAAAAATTTCCACATATGTTGAACACCTATAATGACAAGCATCCTACTCAACCAGTAGAACATGCACACGTTCTTGAACTGTGCTGCACAGTTATCTGACCATATTATATGCCAATTGTATGCTATGCCCCTTTGAGCCAAATCACTGTAGAACATTTGGAAGCAACCTTGCATGAACTCTAGAGAATGAGTGCGATCATCACTAATATAAAAGTGATATTCCCTCAATACCTTCCTTTGGTCCTTTGTACTATCAGCTGCATGAATGAATTCTATATGCACAAATATCGAAACCTGTGTGGAGTTGTAATACTGTGACTACACCTCATGCTATGGATGTAGAGTGTAGTTCTTTGAAAAGTCAACCAATGATACTATGCCACTAATTGGAAAGGTTTCCTTGCACAACTTGAATTGTATGTCCAACCATCAGGCTCTATGGGTATTCCTTGCATACTCATACACTATATTGTCACGAAACATGGACATAAACTGATACATTGGAATCTTTTGAATAACCAAATCACACCTTTTTTCTTGAGACCCATCTTTTGTAACATATGCCGCTGTTTTATACTTCCTAAAATCTACTAGTTTCTGTCCCACCTCATCTATGCTTTCCATATGTTGACATACTGGCATACACTGCAAGCCACCAAAACGCTCACATGAACCATCCAAGCATGCTTTCCTATAGAATATTTTTCCATCCTCTATTTCACATAATTTTTTTGATAAGAACTCTCTTGAATATTTTGGTGGGGATTCTATACCACAATCCTACAAAACATTGTTAGTATGCAAATCTAAAAATTTAGAATGATAAACATCATAATGGTTAGAGAATTCAATATGTAGTCTACAACAACAAGTAGTGAGTTTGTGATTTATCTTGAAATAAAAAGGTTTAAGCATTTCAAAAAATCTTTGACAAATACTAATTTGAGGATAATCATTTTGAAATTTACTAAAAATTTGGGTTTGAGTTGTATCCAAAAAATGCTTTGGATGTGGCTCATGGTTTTGACTACCGATTCTCCTTCTTACCACATCCCTTTGATTCAGAGATGGCCTTGTGTTATTCTTCCAATACTCTTCAATTAGTGTTCTAAATGCTTCAAGAACTTTTTTTTATCTTTTTTGGTAGTCTCCACGAGAATGCCCATAATTCATTTGAATTAGTTCCCTCAATTCTTTGTTGCTTTTGAATGGCTTTTGATAAAGTTTTTCTACTAATTCTCATTTGTTCACTAGGTGACATGACTATCCTTTGAGCATGAGGTCTTACCCACACTCTCATAAGCATCCATTAGATTCTTCACAATAGTGTTTTCACTTGATGCATTTGATGTTCTCAACCCAAGAGTCTTCATGAGGTTTCTATATTTTATACCCCACATCTTTTCAACAAATAGTTAACATCTTGTGGTCTCATTTAGTCTTTCAAAGAAGAATTTTGAAATATTATTAGCATATCTTCTATAAGTGTGTGTTGGAATCTTACCTTCCATGTGATGCAAAATATCCTCATCAATATTAATCAAATACTTTGGCTTTCTACACAAAATTCTAGGTGGTGTTCTCCTAGGTACATACATCTCAACATTAGGAACTTCATCAATATTTAATTGAGGTGGGCTAGATTGTGTACCTTTGATCGAGGGTGGAGTAGAAGACATACCTTGAGGTTCACGTGGGGATGATGGCATACCTTCTTCGTCAAATCTGAGTGATGATGTACTTTCAACTTGATATGCGCTGGATGGTGTCCAACCATATTCACTTGTGAAAGATGGTGTCCATCCATATTCACTTGTAGTAGCTAGTGTCCCTCCATATTCGCTTGTGCTTAATGGTGTCCCTACATATTCACTTGCCATAGAGGGTGTGTCTCCAACTATGGTATCCAAATCTATCTTACCACAATGCTTTTAAATTCATGCCCTTTGTGCTGCCAATGCTTGCTCTCTTTTTGACAGTTGAGGTTCCTCTTCAGTTGGCTTGTTTTCATCAATAGTACCCAAGTTATTCTTTTCACGATATGCTACAATGCATTCTCTCTCCTTTTCTTTTTTGGTTTCATACTCTTCGTCTGTTAGTTTATTCCTTGTTCGTTTCTTTGGCATGGCGGATAATTTTACCTATAGCATGGTAATGAGATGAAAATTAGTTCCTCAAAAATGTATCCATTCAAATAAATGAAATATATGTCATTCAAGACTTCATAAAAAATACTTACAATCATCTTGTAGGAGGTTAGAGAGTTAAAAATTGCAAAATTTTGCAAAATATGAAAAGTTGTCATTTCAAAAAGTGTAAAAAAGTGCAAAAATGAAAGTTTGTAGAATGCCCATGGTCATTTGCTTCAAATGGTCATTGGAGGAAGTTGAAACAATTAATTTTTGGTGGGAACAAGTTTAAATATGTAGAACTCATTGTAATGGTTCTTAAAGATTTTGAAGAAGTAAATCAAGAAAATATCTCAGTTTTACTGTTATTTTCTGGTAAATTCTTAGTTTGCAGGCCTAGTACTATTTCATACAGGGGTAGACCATTCTAAAAATTTGTGAATTTGATAAAGGAAGGAGGTAGCTTTCATTTGAATCTAGTTTGATCTCTTGTTATTGTGTTTGGTGAAAGTTTGATCTAATTTACTGTAAGTAGCTCGTGTAACCTTGTTTTAAGGGTTTGTAGTTGTCCACAATGAAATAAAACCTATCCCACCCTCTGTAATTTCTGTAGCTAGGTGGGATAGATGTTTGAATGAGTCCTGGGAGCAGGGGAAGTTGTTTGAGTGTTTGGGCATGATTCCCTAGTGGTGAAAATATGCACTTTTGAGTGGAATGGTGAAGTTTGAGAGGGGAAATGTATGTAAACTTTGAGGGTAGAAGCATTTCTTATTCTTTTGAGTTTGTACAGACTAAAATCAAGATGTCAGAAGCCTTGGTTGGCTATGGAGAAGTTAGGAATGTGGTTGGGGTTATAAGTCCTGAAATTTTGCTTAAGTTGTGTCAAATTGTGTTGTGAAAAAGTTGATCCCCTACTCATTGCATTAGAAGATAGGGGCAACATATGCCTCATAAAAATGGGGTATCATGGAGACCCCAATTCTATGAGGCATAAGCTTCCCCTTCCTTCTCAACCCTACTACATTGGGGTCTCACTCACTAGCTTGCCAATGCGGCAGGGTTTAGAAGGTAGGGGAAACATATGCCTCATAGAAATGGGGTCTCACGGTGAAATATCACCATGAGACCCAATTTCTATGAGGAACACACTGCCCCTACCTTCTCAACCCTACCGCATTAGTAGGATAATGGAGCATTAGAAAGATAGCTCACTCACTAGCCTGCTAATGTGGTAGGGTTGAGAAGGTAGGGGCAGCATATGCCTCATAGAAATGGGGTCTCACAATGATGTACATCATCGTGAGATCCCATTTCTATGAGGCATACGCTGCCCTGGTGCAGGAGCACCTTGTGCAAAATATGCCTCCAATAGGAAATTTCATGGAATTTGTATGTTCACCATGAAAGTATTGTAAAATGGCCATGTGAGGGCCCATTCAAATTCAAACATCTATTTAAGTCTTGGAGAAGGTGAGCAAAGTGGTAGTTTTGTATTCTTGAAAGAAAATAGAAAATAAAGTACCCTATTAAGAATTTTTTGTGTTTTCTCTATCATTCTTTAGTTTGTATGGACTGTACAAGTACCTCTTAGGTTATATTCTTGATTGGATCTTGTAGAGTAAAGTGTTATAACCTTTTTGAAATAATTTGGAGGGCATTCCATTAAGTTTCAGGGCTTTGGGAGCATTTTTAAACTAAACAATTTTGAAACCCTCAGATAAGGGTTTTGAGAGTCCATTAAAGAGTTAAATCTTCCATTCCACTAATTTATGGTTAGTTAGATTAGTGGAATAGATTTAATTAGTTTCTTTTCAATTTGAATGTGTGTGTAAGTACAGGGGAAGGGAAGAATATGAAGTTTTGTTGCTGCCCTCTCAGGATTTCTGAGTTTTACCATGGAAAATGATGGCTCCATATTTGAATTTGTTGTAGATGCTTACAAGATGGTTGAGAGTTGGTTTCTACAGTTTGTGTAGATCATTTGGAAGATGTTTGAAGTAGAGGTTAAGTAAAATAAGGCTGGGAAGGTATATTTCCTATAAACCCCTATCATATCTAGGTAATGATGACCTAGAATGAGGGTTTTGCAATATAGTGCATTATTGAGTCTTTCTATCTCTCAAAGTTGGTGAAATAAAAGTTTTGAACCCTATCTCAATTTTTCCCAAGGTTATTTAATGGTTTGGAGTTGTTTTTTTGATAGTTACTTCACAAAATTGACCTAATTTGGTGCATTCTACTGTGGGACAGTAATTTTTGTTGATATATTTTCCAAAGTAACATACCCTGATGTTCAAGTATATTAAATAAGATTGAAAAGGGTTCCTAAATATTCTTTTGGTTTTTAAAGGTTCAAGGCAAGATAAGAGAAACACCTAATTTAGGGGCTTGGAAACCTACTAGGAATTTGGTGCCTTGATTGCTAGAAAGAGTAATTTTGTACAAACAGTGATTTGAGTGATGGATTTTGGTTTGAATCTATCTAAGTGATGTTGGTAGATATGTCTTAATGCTTGGACAAATTTTAGAAAGCAAATATGTTGTTTTGGTGTTTTGAGTAATGTGGAACCATGGTGCAAATTGGTGACTTGAGTATGCATGTTGATCAAGATTGAATATTTCAGAGTTTTCTCACAAGGTATTTGGTTTATTTCAATCTAAAGCATGATGATTATAGTGTCTTCGAAGTCTAGTAAAAGATTAAAAAAATGAATGGTTTATTTTTTGTCATTTTTCCTCGTGGAGCAAGTTGCTTTGAATAGTAAGTTGGCGCATGTTGAATGAACAGATGGATTCAGAGTTTCCTAATTAGGTTTTTGCTATGTTCCTATTAGAATATTGTTGATGGTTGAGATTTTTTTGAGTTTGATAAAGGTTTGGAGACAAGTTTTATGATTTGATTCTTTATAGAAATGAAGTGAAAATGAAGGGTTTTTGTTGAGAGTTGAAATGAGTTTTTGGTGAATTGTCAATTAATCTTCTCAAGTTGTGTTTAGGGTCAGAAGTACCCTTGATGGTTTTGTTGATGGTGTTTTTTTCACAACAATTCATACATAATATAATATCCTATCTCCCTTGATAGGTAAATCTCTATTAGCAAGCCTCAAGAGATAACCCCAAGGTCTCTAATGTCAGGTCTTGACAATGCAAAAACAACTCAGTGATAAATGTGAAAATGCTGGTAATCACAAGGGGCCCTACAAAAAAAATGTTGGAGACTTCAGATTTATCAAATATTGCAAGATGGTGATACATCTATTCCTAGAACTAATATTTTTTAAAGAAATAGAAAAAGATAAAGGTTTTAAAGAGATTTCCAAAATTACACTAGTTCCTAAGAACAATTGTGCAAATGATCTAATATCCAAAGTGGGCCAATCCCTCAAAACCAATTCCTACTTAACCCAGATTAAACTTGGAATCTCACAGAAATAGTACAATCTTCTAAGGAAATAAAGATTTTCAGATCATGGAACATTCACACAAATCAACCTTATTTTGTAATTGAAATGAATAAATACCCACAATTGAACTTAGCAAACAAATTCAAGGCCGAGGCTAACTTTACACAACTTACAATCAACAAGTTGCTAAAAGTATCGACCGAGGGTTGCTCAAACACCTTAGATCTCAAATCATTAACACAATTGCATCATATCTAAATCTAAAATATAACATGCAATCACAACCTTAAAGAAATTTCTCAAAGATTTGGACAAACAAGAACCATGCAAGATGAATAACATAAGAAAGAACACCAAAGAACAATGTCTTTACTTATATTGAATCACCCAAGTTTGCAACAATTCAAGTATCCACAATATTTCAGCACTTTCTCTTAGAAAATACTAACTCCTATCTCAATTCTAGCTCTTGCAATTATGTCTAATTGATTCTAACCCTTACAAAAGAAACTTGAGTCTCAATTTATAGAGAAGCAACACTAGTCGGCCTAGTAGTTTGGCCTAGAGTTTTAAATAAAATAAAATTACATTAAATGTTTTCAAATTAACTCTAGGCCAGCTTGGAATCTTCTAGAAACATTCCCCTTGTTGGCACAAAATTTGAGGTTGTCCTTGTTGGCTAGAAGCCACATGACTGGCACAAATATCTAGGTAGTTAGGGATGGCTATCTTACTTTTATTGATTGGATTCTAATTTATTGGCCAATTCTCTTACTTTCTCCACTATTTCCTTTAGATCCTCTGGATTTGGAACTGGAATAAATTTAATTCTTGTCTTGTGAGTCTTGTATTCTTCCAAATACTGGGGTATCATTTTATTCCACTCAACTTGTAATTCATGATATTTATCCAGTTTTGATATATATATATAGCTGCATCCTCCATATTTTCTTTGGTGATAGGAGCACTATCAAAAGAAGCATATATCTCATGCCACCATCCTTGCAACCTGCAAATGTTCATGTTGTTTTGGCCAAATTTCCTTCTCCAAGTCATTATCTCCAGAAAAATAATACAATTATTATATATCTCCTTCATTTTCCCTCTTAGCTTCATGATTTTCTTCAACACCTTCGAGAGGAGTTCTATTCTATAATTCCAGACTTCAATCCACTCCTTCACCTTGCCAATATCATTTGAACTTAATTCTTCCTGAGGTTCCTATAGGATCTTCTTTAACTCTTCAGCAGTAGACTCATCAATCTTATTACAATCCACAACAAATTGGGAAGTATTCTCTAGAAATTTAGCAGTGTTGGTGTGAATTTTAAGAATTTTTTCAATTGTTTCATCCCCTCTTCAACTGACATCCTGTAGCCACCCTTGAGTGCTATGAACAAAGAATTTTAACCTCTCAATTTTTGAAACTGCCTCTTTAGGAAACAATCCCTCTAGAATAGTGCTTTCACTTCCAACAATTTGTAGAAGCTTCATCAAATGCTGAACATATTTGTAAACATCATTTAGCTTCTTCTGCAACTTCTCTGTTTCCTTAGTTTCTCTGTCTAATCTCCTTAGAGTAGCCTGTGAAGATTCTTGAAATTCTTCCTTTTCTTCTTCCTTAGTGGTCGAGCCTAAATTAATAGTTTGCACTTTATAATCATAAGGCCTAACCTCATCTTTAACATTATCTCCCACATGGACAACCACATGAATGACCCTGTTGTTGAACTCATCTCTTGAAATTTTAGAAACTTTCCTTTCTCTTTTCCTCCTTTTGGGCTTCCCCCACTATTCGAGCAATTTGTCCTAGCTACGAGTTTCCTCTTGGACAATTATGGGCTTCTTACTAAGCCTTTTCTCTAACCATTCAAGAGCAGTAGATTGTTTAGTTTCCACCTCCTTATTTTTACTATTGAGCACATTCTGCTCTATTTCAAGTTGATCTTCTTGCTCATCTTTGTCCTGGTGAGGACTATCAACAACTTCTTTCCTATTCTCCCCTACTTCAGTATGATCTTCTAATTCATCAATTATCACCTTTTCTAGAGACCTAGATGTTTTTCCTTGAACAACTTTAGACTCCATATTCCTCCTCTCTGTTATGGAGGTAGATTTCTTCATTTCTTGTACAAATTTCCTCCATTCTCCACTTTGAGGAGTACAAACTTCATCATATTCTTTCTCCAGTTGTTTAGGATCATTAGATATATTACCTTCCTCATGAACTGATTCCTCTAAGAATTTTACATTATGATGAGAAGGAATGGGAGAATTATTTACTATAGCTGTTGTCTTCTCTATATCATCAGTAGGTGCCTCTTCATTTTGCACTTCTTTCTCTGTAGTTTTCATCTCTTCTAATGGAGAGACCTTATGCTTGGGAGAGTTTCTTCTGACATACACTTGTGGTTTCTCTCCAAAATTTTCCACATTAACAACCTTTGCTGAAGAAGGAGCATCAGTGGTTGCATCACATTTTCTATCCTTAGCATGCTTTTGTCCTTCTGTGACCAACCTTCTCTTCCTCACTGGTTGCGAAGTTTCACCTTTTTCTATAGTAATGCTAACCTGAGGAGTCTTCTTGGTTTTAGGAAATGGCTTCTCCCCTTGCTTCACTTGTGTCTAACTCCTGGTCCTCCTCTAGATGGATACTAGTTTATCTCCTTCTTCATGTCCTTCTTCTTCATGAGGCTTGATAATTCCCTCCTCTTCTTTTGCTTCTTCTTTAGATTGGGATTCCAAGTCCCCCATCAATTCATATGTAAACTCAGTGCCCTCATCTTCTAGCTTCTATACTTGATGCTTGACCCACTATCTTGGGTATTTCTTTACTGGTTTAGTTACCTAATCCAAATCTGTAACTTCTTCCTCTGACCAGTTTATTTGTGGTAGAGGCTTATTCCTATAGGGTTCATAATCTTGTTGCTGCACCAAGTTCACCCCATCATCTTGTACCTGATCAAAAACCTCTATTACCTTGTGCCATCTCTTTTTCAGAATATTGAGCACTTTTAATGGAGGGGCATGACTCCAAAGTCCCAATTCTCAATGGAAAATCTACTTGTAATCCTTTCTTCTTCAGAACTTGCTGTAAAACTTCTTCAAAAGCAACCATTTATCTTGTCAATTCTAGCATGAAGAGCTTATTTGTTGGATACCTTGGCAGTCTGAGTGGGATAGTAGGGGATCCATGTACCCAGATGTATGTGAATCTCTGAAATGTAATGAACCATTTCCCATATTTCTTGATCAAATCCATTGCATCAACAAACACTCTAACATGGATGACTCTTTGCAACAATATGGGAATATACATAAAGAATGCATCATTTTCTCTTCTGTAATTAGTTGCCTTATACTGTAATTGGGGACAAATGTCCCAGATTTTGTCTTTTCCTAATGTTCCCTTAAAACTAAGGCCCTTGTACTTATTTTTTCTAGCCAACATATATACAAGATATGATGTCATTGTGAATCTATCAGTCTCCTATACACTTCTCTACTGAGCATCCAAGTTGTTGCTTATGATTCTAGCCCAGTGATAATGCTTGTTAGCCACAATCTATGTAATGGGGTAGAACATCCAAGTATGGAAGGTATGAGCCTCTTCTACTCCCATTAATCTGCCCAAGAAAGTTATAATATCATGATACTCCATTTTAAAATCACTTCTATGCAATTGCTTTGGTAATTTAGAAAATGTGAGGCTTGGGTTTCAATATCCAAGAATTGTTCATGATTTCCAAAGCTTTGTTGGTGTCTTTATCATAGAACTTAATTGCTTCACCAATATTGATTTCCTCAATTAGCTTGTGGATGTGAAGCAATATTGAATACCTCTGCAATAGATTCCTCAGTAAAATTTTCCATGACTCTCGCTTGTGGCCCAACTATGATCCTTGTGTTAGAGTCATAGTGCCTTGCAAATTCCAAAACCAGCTATGGGAACAATTGTGTTGGAAGGAACCCTACTACTTGTGCCAAATTAGTGTGAGTGATAACCTGTGCCAACTGGGTGGGTGCATTGTGGAACATCGTTTGTTGAAAATCATCATAATCTATATGACCCATGTTTGTGTCTACAATCTTAGCCCAAGCAGAAGCAATGTTAGACTTCAAACATATGCCCTTTAAGTCATACTTCATCCTTTCAACTCTCCTTCTTACTTCCTCTTGCACCAAAGAAACCTTTGTCTTGGTAGTCTTGTCAGGACTTAGCTCTTCCTGTATTTGTTAGAGAAAAGCCATAATTGCCCAAATGCAAAAAATAATGCAACATGCCATTCATTCAACAATATTTTTCAATACAAGTTAAATGACATGATTAGGCACAAATTGCAACATCAATATGCCAATGCAAGAAGAAAAATCCACTTCATTAGTTTATTGAAAGATATTTAAATGAATCATACTCAAACTAATGAATATCCAACTATAAATGCCAAGTAACCACCATATGAAAGCTTATTTGTCAATAATACTTGAAATTTGGAATGAAGAGGGAAAGGTTAGGTAATCCGAGCAAGCTCAGATTTCCCAAAAGTCAAAACATTGATCTCATTTAGACTTATGATTACTTGAATCTTTAATGGGTGAAGCCTCTTGACAAAATTAAACTTACTCTAGCATTGATCATCTCAAAAACATTTCACAAATTTCCTTCATTCAAAGTTCAATTCATTTCATGCATTGGAGTATGAGGTTGAGAAAGTTTAGCTACTTCAAGGGGTCTCAAATTACCCAGGTGAACTAATGTTTGGGTAATCCATGCTTGCTCAGAATCACCGAATGGAGGATGAGATAAATTTTTTTGTAAGTTTTCACCTTCAAATTTGGGTTTTCAGATGCACATTAGATTTGGATAATTTGAGGGGGCTCAAATTCTCCAAGTAGATTAGAGCTTATAAAATTTGAGCTACCTCAAAATTTTTGAGTTTAGCTCAGGTGTCAAGAATCTTCTAAGTTACGAGACTATTTTGTGCCAAAATGATAAATGAAATAAATTCACCTTCCAAAGATAAAAAAATTATTAATCTAAGATGTCATTCAAATG
The DNA here is from genome assembly GCA_007258455.2 of Sequoia sempervirens. NCBI lineage: Eukaryota > Viridiplantae > Streptophyta > Pinopsida > Cupressales > Cupressaceae > Sequoia > Sequoia sempervirens. The sequence continues at coordinate 279,575,119 of VDFB02105785.1, read as the reverse complement.
ACTCGTGCAAGGATTCTTAACATCTTTCCTTTATTCATTGAATTTGCAACTTCTGGCAATGGTTTCACGTAACTAGGGTTTTGAGTTAGCTTTGTAAAATAGGGTAATTCCCTTTCATACCTTAATTTTAATCATGAAATCCAGAGGGGGGAGGTATGAAGGATATTCATTAAGGTCATTAATTCAAATCAAGGCCCTCGTTTAACCTTTCAGAATGAAACCCATAATGGTAAAACAAGAAACATACATCAAAGTTCCCCAAATTCAACGGTTGAGTTACATCATGAGAGGATTTAACAATAAGGCACAAAAGGAAAAAAAACCACCCAAGTAGGATGAAAGATCATACCTTGGAATGGAACTCAATAAAGGAAAATGTACTGGAAGACTCGAAGTGGAGACCCTCAAACCCTAGAATGATCTTGTGGAGAAAATAAACTTTCACTATGGAGCTCAAATTGAATGCTGGGTGAAAGAAATCTCTCAACTTCAAGCACACATGAATGAAAAATGACCAAATGACTGCTCAAACCTCATTATATTTCCAAATTGACCCTTTAAAACTCATTGGTGCAAGCAATAAATTCCCATGCGTATGTTTGCAAAAAACTTGGAAACCTGATGGGAGCTTGGACTTAGGTAATTTGAGGTAGCTCGGATTACCCAATTAGATTAAGGTTCGAGTAATCTGAGGTACCTTAGAATCATCGTACCTGCTCCACACTTAACCAATATTTTCCTCTAAGTCAAAATTTTAAGCAAGGTTCAACCTCAAGGAGTTAGGCAATCATGATGAAGTTGCAGAAATAACATCTCAAATACAGATTTAACATTAAGCACATGGGCGGAAGAAGACCAATACCGAGAGAATTATCCATTAAGGGAATGAAGTCAAGACCCTACAAAAAACAAACAAGAAAAAAAAGAAAGAAAAGAGGGTCCCTGATTTCAGTGGGGCATGTGTGCAAAAAATTGCACAACAAATGGCAACTCCTGTTGGGGAAATGCTCTAGAGCATTTTGATGACAAACTGGAATCAAGAACCCAGAATCTCTGGTTTCATTTCTCACATCGGGTCAACAAAAAACAAAGGTTCAAAGTCCATGGACAAGCAAGCCTTTCCTATGCTAGAGTCAAAGTGTATGCAAATGTGCTCATTTCCCTCCCTCAGTTGTTGTGGAAACCAAACTTAGTCTAATCAAGCTACGTAAAGATTCTAACTCCAAAAGCATCTTGGATAGAGCCTTGTTTCTAGTCAGGCGTCTATAGCCCCGACGAGGTTATCATTGTGGCCCTCTCGAGCATAGCTCTACTGCCAGCTGGGTGTCCATAGCCCCTGTAGAGATACTCAGATACTCTTGATAAGGTGAATATTCACTTTTGATTTTCAATGTTCTCTTCTCTTTTTTTTATATATTCTTTTAAGATCATTTAAACTTTCCTTTTCACCCTGTAAGAAATGAAGCTCACACTCAGGGCTAAGAACCACAGTGGCATTGAAGAGGTTCATTGTGGCCCTCCTAAGCATAGCTCTACTTCCAACTAGGCACCCATAGCCCCAGTAGAGATACTCAGATACTCTTGATAAGGTGAATATTCACTTTTGATTTTCAATGTTCTCTTCTATTTTTTTTTTTGATATTCTTTTAAGATCATTTAAACTTTCCTTTTCACCTTGTAAGCAATGAAGCTCACACTCAAGGCTAAGAACCATAGTGGCACTGAAGTAGAAATAGAATTTTTCACTTGAACGAACTTTGCAAGGAACCTTCAACAACTTAAGGATTCTTAAGATATATATAGGTGTAGAACCCAGACACATTCTAGATTTAACCTAATCTAGTGACTTATCCACTTCAAGTATTTAGTACATGTGACACCAAGTAAAGGAATTCCACCAACTTATTCTAGAAGGATGATTAGAGTTTGTAAAATAAATACTTAGAACAATCCCTGATAACATAATAATTGCTATGCAAGTGCAACATGCCCAGAAGAGAATATGGGAACCCGAAACTAAAAGAAAAAAAAGAAACAAACCCAAACCTAAACTAAATCAGACCTACACTTACCAAAGGCAGAAAACAAACAAAAAAAGAAAAGAAAAAGCAAACAACACCTAAACTAACTATTTATTGGGGGAGAGCTGCAAGCAACTTAGGCTAGGAAGTAATGCTTCAAATATTGTCCATTGATAGGCAACAAGACATCCTCTCTAGTGAGAGTTTTTAGACAAAAAGCAATATCTCCCAATATCTCTGAGATTTGGAAGGGAACAAGCCAAAGCTTGTCAAATTTTCCATGTTCTCCCTTCTTATCATGTGCCTTGTCCCAATACAGAACCAGATCAAAGATTCTAAACACTTTTACTTTGGACTTTCGATCAAACCATCTCTTAATGACACCCTGATGTTTCACAAATTTCTCTAATGCTTCATCTCTCTTCTCTTCAAGGTGTAAAAGCTCAGCTAGATGGGCCTCTCACTTATCCCCTTCATCATAGTTATCATTAATGAACTACAAGGTGGGGATTTTGAGCTAGATGGGAAACACTGGTTCAAGACCACACACAAGGTGATAAGGAGAGGTTCCTAGAGAGGCTTTGTGTCTAGTACTATCTGCCTAGAGAGAAAATCAGAGTTGGGTATGCTAATCTCTGGGATTTCTCTCTAACAATTTGTGGATGATTTTCAGAAGATTCTTGTTTTTGTATTTAGCCAAACCATTTCCTTGTGGGTAGTAGTTAGAAGCAAACTTGACAATGATACCATGATCAAACACCCAGCTAGAAAAAATAAGTGAAGAAAACACAAGACCATTGTCATAGAATAAAGCATTTGGACAACCAAAATGATTAATAATACCTAATTCTAGAAAATTGATTACCACTTTAGAAGTGCACTATTTATAAGAAAGAGCTTCAGTCCATCTAGTAAAGTGATCAATTACAGTGAGAATGTACCTGTGGCCTACTGAGGAAGGTGGGTTGATTGGACCAATGAAGTCCAAACCCCACTACTCGAATGGTTTTACCTCAATTACTGGCTAGAGCGGAAGTGCTGCGTGCTTCTCCTTGCTGGCTGTAGTTTGACATATATGATAGATCCTCACATGATTGTGTGCATCCTTGAACAATGTGGGCCAATAATATCCTTCTCTCAATATCTAATTTGCAGTAGATGATCCTAAACTATGGCCTATGCCATACTTTTCATGAAATTCGGTCATCACTCTTGCTACTTCTTCTTTTCCAAGACAGTGAAGGTAAATAACTTCATGATTCTTCTTGTATAAAATGCCCCCCTTCATAATGTAGCTATCACTCTTCAAACAAAAGACCCTTCATTGCACTGCATTGAGATGATCAAGACACTATTGATTTAAGAGATAGTAGATAATGTCATCGTACCATTCACCTAGTTATACATTTTGAAGGTGATAGTGTTGGGCTGTGAGATCAACGCTAGTCTCAGCCATAGTCTTAGTTAATCCCTTCCCTCTCACAAGTTTCATAGGCTGCATCTCGATATCATACTCGTAACATCATAATCCATTTTTCCCTTCACTCTCCTAGTTCATTTTACATCAGTAGAAGTTTGACTGTAGGATTTGGTACTATTGCAAAGACCTTCTTTCTTAATATGTAGTGCTTGAATTTATTCACAGCTTTGACTAAAGCATAATATTGTTTTTCTACACTGGGATATCTCAATTCTGCATCTTTTAATGGAGCACTCATGAAGGCTATAGGGTGCTCATTTCCTTGGTCATATTTCTAAGTTAACATGCTAGCACAAGAATGATCAAATGCAAACAAATATATATAGAAAGACTTGGAATAATTAGGGCTCACCAACACTGGTACATCAACTATTTCCCTCTTGATTTATGTAGAAGCCTCCTTTTCTTCAACACCCCACTCAACCTTTGCATCATGCTTCATCATTGCATTCAAAGGTTTAACTATTTCTGCAAAGCTAGTAATAAACTTTCTGATAAAATTAATCTTTCCGAAGAAGGATTTCATTTCCTTCTTACTAGCTGGTGGTTGGATCTTTAGTATGGCCTCTACTTGTTCTGGATCTATAGCTATACCTTCCTATAAGTTGACATGTCCTAGTAATTTCCCTTTAGTTACTCCAAAGATACAATTCTTAGGATTAAGTGAAATATCGAATTCTCTACATCTTTGAAATACTTTGCATATATTTGCAATATGATCCCCTCATTTCTTGGAAAAGACAGTTAAATTGTCCATCTAGATAATGATGCACTTACCAATGATATACTTGAAGGAAATGTCCATAGCCCTCTAAAACGTTTCCCTTGCATTGATTAGCCCAAAAGTCATTCTTATATAAGCAAAGGTACCCCACTTAGTGGTGAAGGTAGTTTTATGCTTGTCCTCATATTGCACCATAACCTGATTATACCATGAGTATCCATCTAGAAAGGACATCATTTGGGATCCATTAACTATCTGTAACACTTCATCCAATGATGGGACATGGTAGTTGTCCTTTTTAGAAGCCCGATTAATATTTTTGAAATCAACACAAAGACTAATTTATCCATTTTTATTCCTTACTAGAACCAAATTAGCAACCCAAGTGGAATGTCTGACTAGGAATATGATATGGGTAGATAATAACATTTGTACTTCCTTCTGAATGTTTGGTTCCAATAGGGAATTGATTGGTCTCTATCTTTGTCTGAATGGATTAGCACTTGACTTGAGAGGAAAAGTGTGTGTGATAATTGAATTATCATATGTTTTTAGATCCTCATAACTCCAAGCAATTACATCTTGATACATGTGTAGTGCATCTATTATTCCTCTCTTTTCCTCTGGAGTACATACCTTCCAAATTAAAACATTTTTAACATTGTCTAGAGTCCCCATATTGTATGTATCACACTAACTATTGATGGACTCCTTCTTAGCCTGTTGTTCCTAATCCTTTATTCTATCCAAATAAAAAATATTCTCTAGCTCCACCATCCCTCTTGGAATGGTATTAGTTTTCAGATTGATAACTCCTTCTAGGTCATTTCCACTTCCTCAGGCTCCACGTCATTTATAATTTGAGAAGTAAACACATCAAAGCTTGTAGTAAAATCAAGAATATGTTTGTCATCTTCAAACACCTAGAAATTGGTTACATTATCAGTCATTGAAGGCACTGGAGTGAGCTCCACAATGAATTTCTTTAAACCTAAAAGTGAAGAGGGCTACAACATACTTGATGCTTGAGCTAAAGCATCTACAGTTTGGTTCTTGCTATTGGGTATCAATTGAATGTTGAAAGCATCAAACCCTTCAATAAGATCCCAAAATCTATGTCTGTAATTGGTCATCCTTCTATCATGACATGAATATTGTTTTCTAACTTTCCTAACTACCAGTTTAGAATCTCTAAAAACTTATAGAATCTTAACCTTCTTTCTTAATGCCATTAACAGTCCATGGATCAGGGCTTCATATTCAACTATGTTATTAGTGCAGTGGAATTCGAGTCTGTGAGTAGCAAAAAAGGTTTTACCTCTAGGGATGATCATCTCAAATCCAACTCCAACACTTTTCTTAGACTTGGATCCATCAAATTTGAGTGTCTAACAATGAACAACTCCTGATCCTCTTGATTTCTCTTTATTAGTTTTGCTACTACTGGGAGGTTCTTCAGGAGGCATTAATATTTTTCAGGAGGTGGATTGATACAACTTTGTATTTTCTCCATTGCTATTTGGCATAGGTAGCATTCCAACTTTGAGTGAGAAGCATTATGGACTCTGCATTGGTTCAAAAGAAGTAACTCTTCTAAATTCATATGTCTACCTAATTGGATTTTTTCCTCAATGCATTTTTGGATAAACCCTTGAAAACTATCCAAAAAGTTGAGTTGGCCATCTTCCTAGTCATCACCCCCCTCTATTGATTCAACCAATGCTCTAGTGCTGCTAGATTATGATGTGAAATAATTGGGTACGATCTACAACATGAAGACTTCATCTGTATCTGATTTTGAAGGAGGGACAACCAATACATAGTTCCCCAAACTGGCCTCTGATACTAATATCTCATTTGAAGTATTCTGGTATTTAGTGATCACATACTTCATCCTTGGTTCCCTTTCAATCCTAATTTTATTGGATACTCCTTTCCAGGGAAGCCACATGTGAGAATGGTCGATTAACACATACCCATTTAATTTCTTAGTGAAATCTCTTCCTAGGATCAAACCATATGTATCAGGAATATCTTCCACTTGAATGTTGATAATTTGTTGAATCCTAGGGTTTGATGCAATTTGCATAGGACTCATATTTAGTTCTCCCACCACATTCACCTCTGTCTTGTCCAACTGGGTAACCTTTCATTGGGAGGTTGAAGGAGTAATACCTAAGGCTCTAGAGACAACAAAAGGCATGCCATTTGTGGAAGCTCCTAAGTCTAGAAGGAAGTTGTGTATTTTTTTCCCGAAGAGGCGGACAAAAATTAGGAAAGGAGTTTCAGCCTTTCCTTGAAATAGACTCAACTGAGTGTCAGCTTGTGCAACTTGATTCCTATCCTTTTCTTTCCCTTTATCTCTAGGCTGTGCTTCAATTTGATCTTTTGATGCTTGTGAACTAGAAGTTTTCCCAACCACTTCACTAGTTGTCCTATCTTGAGGGACTTCATTAGCTTTGAAAGCTCCTAGGACTGTATTTCTAATAGCAGGAACTCTTAATAACTCAAAAGAAGAAAGACTTACCTTTAATTTCTTGAGTTCTTCAGCCACATACTCACCCAACTGTTCTATGCTCATGTTTGCAGGGGTGTCTCTGAGATAGTCCACTACCTTTTCCTTGCGTACATCAATACCCTTTCCTTTTGATGGGTTAGATTGTCCTCCTTTTGATAGATATTGTGTTGGCACATGAGAATAGGATGGATTATTACTGGCATTTGGATTAGGTAGTGTGGTGAAGTTAATTGGAGGGATTAATGTAGTGAATGACCCTCCAACTTTCCTGCTCCTCAAATAATATTTCCTTGTGCATTACTATAACATTTGAACTTCTTCAATGCCTGTTTATTCTTCATCCAAAGGACCATTATCATTCTTAGTACTTTCATTGAACAATTGTGAAATCTCATCCTCATTACACACGCTGTCTTATCATCCTGCTCACTTGACTCTTGTTCTGGCCTATTCTCTTCACTTTGTGGGAAAGGAGCATGATTCAACACCATTACTAAAGAATCATAAGGCCCAGATAGTACCAATTCCCAATTTCTAGAATTATTTTCAACCTCATACTGAAAGATGGATGCAACAATTTGAAACTCAGGGAAATCCAACTTAGAATGATGACTTGTCATGTGAAGTTTGCACCATCCAGATAAAGCTGCCTCTATTAGATACACACCATTTGGAGGTTGATCCAATGGAGTAGGGACACCCCCATTATTTGGCCTAGTGTTCCATGTTCTATTTTTCCTAGGTGGCTATCTTCTATCAAATCCTTGTCCATGCAGCTACCCTCTGTCAAAATTCTATCCATGTCCTTGCACATAATCTCAAATTTCTCTATTATAATTGGACTGCATATTCCTTTGAGTAGCCTAAAGTTGACTATTTTGGTTCCTCAGATAAGATACTTCCATATTCAACTTCTTAACTTGTTCTTTCAAATCATCTAATATTTCCTTGTCAGAATTACTATAGGATGGAGCATTCATATTAGTATGAGGATATCTTGATGTTGCCCCTGAGCTTATAGACTGGTTCAAGACTTCAAAATTTTGCAAGTAGGTTGGAAAAATAGCATGTGGTTATGAATCAATGGGATGATTGATATTTTGAGGATAACTTGGCATTGGAGGGGCCTGATTCATTGGAGGACCTGAATGTGGGACCAAGGGCAGTTGTGGCATTGGGTTCATGATAGGTGTATGGTTAGTCAAAGCTTGATTGAGTGCTTGAATCTTCCCTGGGTGAGTAGTTCATCCTAGAGATGGTAAGGGTCCTAACAAATGTTGCTTCAAATCTGTTCTAACCTTGACTTCCTCTGTATAAGCACCAAGTAGACTATTCAAAGGATTAGGTCTCCATTTAAAGAAGGTGGCAGTGAGACTATCAAGTGTCTCATAGTAAACTTCCAAGGCAGCTACATCATCTACAACATAAGGAGCCTGCGGCCTATTATATGAACAATGAAATCTATTATTGAATGACCCTATGGGTTCACTGACTTCCCTCTTCACCTTAGTAAATTGTAGATACAACTCATTAGCACTAATGGGAACTTTAAAATTCTACAAAAATGTATTCTCAAGTTCAGTCTAATTATGAATTGACCCAATAGCTAGATGATTATACTAGTAAAAGGCATCCTCTCCTACAGAATATGGAAAAATCCTACATGCAACATCTTCATGATTGATCCCTCTATCCCTGAGACAAGTATGGAAAATCCTAATGTGCTCCTCTACAGTCCTATTGAAGTCATTGACATGAAACTTGGATTAGAAATGTTCAAGACTTTTGGGCATGACATTGTAGTTATTTAAAGACAAGGGTGATGGGTTATTTTCCAAGAAAGCCATTGGTGGTAGTGGTGGTAGAGGTTGATTAACAACTGGTTGTGGCTATTGAAAGGGAATGGCCTTAGAATCTGATGATGAAGGGCTTGATGAAGGTGAGGATGATGGAGAGGATGGAAATGGTGGAGCAGATGAAGATTGTCCCCTTCTTCTAACCCTTCTTGACCTAGTAGGGGCTTGTAAATCTTGAAAATATTCCTCCCCTTTTGTAGATCTGGTTCTTCTTTGAAAACTATGAGGAGAAATTACAGACATAAAATGATCTAGCTTGCTTATTCATGCCATCCTTATAGAGCCAATCTGTTGATGGTGTTTTCTACACAACAACAACTGAGACAAAATATAATATCCTATCTTTCTTGAAAGGTAAATCTCTATTAGAAAGCCTCAAGAGATAACCCCAAGGTCTCTAATCTCAGGTCTTGAAAATGCAAAAACAACTTAGTGATAAATGTGAAAATACTGGTAATCACAAGGGGCCTTACAAAGAAAATTCTAGAGACTTCATATTTATTAGATCTCGCAATATGGTGATAATTTTAATCCTAAACTAGCTTAGATTTTTTAAAGAAATAGCAAAAGATAAATGTTTTAAAGATATTTCCAAAATTACAATAATTCCTAAAAACAATTGTGCAAATGATCTAATATCCAAACTGGACCAATCCCTCAAAACCAATTTCTGTTTAACCCAGATAAAACCTGCAATCTCACAGAAATAGTGCAACCTTCTAAGGAAATAAATATTTTTAGATCATGGAGAATTCACACAAATCAACCTTATTTTGCAATTGAAATTAATAAATATCCACAATTGAACTTAGCACACAAATTCAAGGCCCAGGCTAACTTTACACGGTAACTTACAATCAACAAGCTGCTAAAAGTATGGACCAAGGGTTGCTCAAACACTTTAGAACTCAAATAATTAACATAATTGCATCATATCTAAATCTAAAATCTAACATGTAACCACAACCTTAAAGCGATATCTCAAAGATCTAGACAAACGAGAACCATGCAAGATGAATAACATAAGAAAGAACACCAAATAACAATGTCTTTACGTATATTGAATCACCCAAGTTTGCAAAAATTCAAGTATCCATAGTATTTCAACACTTTCTCTTAGAAAATACTAACTCCTATCTCAATTCTAGCTCTTGCAACTATGTATATCTGATTCTAACCCTTACAAAAGAAGCTTGAGTCTCAATTTATAGAGAAGCAACACTAGGTCGACATAGTAGGTTGGCCTAGAGTTTTAAATAAAATAAAATTACATTAAAGGTTTGCAAATTAACTCCAGGTCGGCCTGGAATCTTCTAGAAACATTCCCCTTGATGGCACACAATTTGAGGTTGTCCTTGTTGGCTGGAAGTCACATGAATAATACAAATACCTAGGTGGTTGGAGGCTGGCTATCTTCCTTTTCCTAATTGGCTTCTAATTTATTAGAAAATTATCTAACTTTCTCCAATATTTCCTTCACATCCTCTGGATCTGGAACTGGAATAAATTTAATTCTTGTCTTGTGAGTCTTGTATTCTTCCAAATATTGGGGAATCATTTTATTCCACTCAACCTGTAATTCATGATATTTATCTAGTTTTGATATATAAATATAGCTGCATCCTCCATATTTTCTTTGGTGATAGGAGCACTATCAGAAGAAGCATATATCTCATGTCAATATCCTTGCAACCTACTAATGTTCATGTTATTCTGGCCAAATTTCCTTCTCCAAATCATTATCTCCAGAAAACTAATACAATTATTATATATCTCCTTCATTTTCCCTTGTAGCTTCATGATTTTCATCAACACCTTGGAGAGGAGTTTTATTCTATAATTCCAAACTTCAATCCACTCCCTCACCATGCCAATATTATCTAAAGTCAATTCTTCCTAAGGTGCCTACAAGATCTTCTTTAACTCTTCAAAAGTAGACTCATCAATCTTATTACAATCCACAAAAAATTGGGAAGTATTCTCCAGAAAGTCAGTAGCATTGGTGTGAATTTTAAGAATCTTTTCAATTGTTTCATCCCCTCTTCTACTAACATCCTATGGCCACCCTTGAGTGCTATGAATAGAGGATTTTAACCTCTTAATTTTTGAAAATGCCTCTTTAGGAAACAATCCCTCTGGAATAGTGCTTTCACTTCCAACAGTTTGTAGAGGCTTCATCAAATGCTGAACATATTTGTAAACATCATTTAGCAGCTTTTGTAGCTTCTCCTTTTTCTCAGTTTCTCTGTCTAATCTCCTTAGAATAGCCTAAGAAGATTCTTGAAATTCTTGATTTTCTTGTTCCTTAGTGGTCAACCCTAAATTAATGGTTTTCAGTTTATAATCAAAATGCCTAACCTCATCTTTAAACTTATCTCCTGTAGGGACAACCACATGAATGACCTTGTTGTTGAACTCATCTCTTGAAATATTAGAAATTGTCCTTGCTCTTTTCCTCTTTTTGGGATGCCCCCATTGTTCAAGTAATTTGTCCTAGCTAGGAGTTTCCTCTTGGAAAATTATGGGCTTCTTACTAAGCCTTTTCTCTAACCATTCAGGAGTAGTAGATTGTTTAGTTGCCACCTCCTTATTTGGACTATTGACCACATTCTCCTCAAAATTTTGCTTTATTTCTAGTCGATCTTCTTTCTCATCTTTGTCCTGGTGAGGACTGTCAACAACTTCTTGCCTATTCTTCCCTGCTTCAGTATGATCTTCTAATTCATCAATTATCACCTTTTATGGAGACCTAGATGTTTTTCCTTGAATAATTTCAGACTCCATATTCCTACTCTCTGTTACGGAGGTAGATTGCTTCATTTCTTGTACAAATTTCCTCCATTATCCACTTTAAGGATTAGAGACTTCATCATATTCTTCCTCCGGTTATTTAGGATCATTAGATATATTACCTTCCTCGTGAAATGCTTCCTTTGAGACTTGTATATTATAATGAGGAGAAGGAATGGGAGAATTATTTCCTGTAGTTGTTGTCTTCTCTATATCATCAGTAGGTGCGTCTTCATTTTTCACTTCTTTCTCTGTAGTTTTCATATCTTCTATTGGAGAGACCTTATGCTTGGGAGAGTTTCTTCTAAGATACACTTGTGGTTTCTCTGTAGAAATTTCCACATTAACAACCTTTGCTAAAGAAGGAGCATTAGTGGTTGCATTGCATTTTCTAGCCTTAGCAACCTTTTGTCCTTCTGTGACCAACCTTCTCTTCCTCACTGGTTGTGAAGTTTCACCTTGTTCTACAATAATGCTAACCTGAGGAGCGTTCTTGGTTTTAGGAGATGACTTTTCCCCTTGCTTCACTTGTGTCTAACTCTTGGTCCTCCTCTTGATGGATACTAGTTTATCTCCTTCTTCATGTCCTTTTTCTTTGTGAGGCTTGACAATTCCCTCCTCTACTTTTGCTTCTTCTTCAGATTGGGATTCCAAGTCCCCCATCAAGTCATATGTAAACTTAGCACCCTCAGTTTCTAGCGTCTTTACTTGATGCTTGATCCATTGAGTATCTCTTTACTGGTTTAGTTACCTAATCCAAATTTGTAACTTCTTCCTCTGACTAGTTTATTTGTGGTAGAGGCTTATTCCTATAGGGTTCATAATCTTGTTGCTGCACTAAGTTCACCTCATCATCTTGTACCTAATTAGGAACCTCTATTACCTTGTAAATCCTTATTAATTTGAGAGGAAGCCTTGAAAATATCCTCTTGATCACACCAAACACATATCTAAAATTGGCCAAATAGTTCTCAATATGATCCATGTGCCTGAATTTTCTGTTTGCCTGCTTCATGGCCTCACCATATGGATCAAACTTGTTTCTATTTGTATGAGAATACAACTCAAATTGTGCCATCTCTTTTTTAGAATATTGAGCACTTTAAATGGAGGGGCATGACTCCAAAGTCCCAATTCTCAATGGAAACTCTGCTCACAATCCTTTCTTCTTTAGAACTTACTGTAAAACTTCTTCAAAAGCAACCATTTGTCTTGTCAATTCTAGCATTAAGAGCTTATTTTTTGGATACCTTGGTAGTTTGAGTGGAACAATAGGGAATCCATGTACCCGAATGTATGTGAATCTCTAAAATTAAATGAACCATTGCCCATATTCCTTGATCAAATCTATTGCATCAATAAACACTCTAACATGGATGGATCCTTGCAACAATTTGGGAATATGCCGTTGAAGTCATACTTCATCCTTTCAGCTCTCCTTCTTACTTCCTCTTGCACCAAAGTAACCTTTGTCTTGGTAGTCTTGTCAAGACTTAGCTCTACTTGCATCTGTTAGAGAAAATCCATAATTTCCCAAATGCAAAAAATAACACATCATTCAACAAGATTTGGCAATACAAGTTAAATGACATGATTAGGCACAAATTGCAACATCAATATGCCAATGCAAGAAGAACAATCCAATTCATCAATTTATTGAAAGATATGTAAATGAATCATACTCAAACCAATGAATATCCAACTACAAATTCCAAGTAATCACCATATGCAAGCTTATTTGTCAAAAATACTTGAAATTTGGAATGAATAGGGAAAGGTCGGGTAATTTGAGCAAACTCAAATTCCCTGGCCAGACTAGAGGTTGGGTAAATCGAGCAAGCTCAGATTTCTAGAAAGTCAAAATATTGATCTCAGTCAAACTTGTGATTACTTGAATCTTTAATGGATGAAGCCTCTTGAAAAAATTAAACTTACTCTATCATTGATCATCTCAAAAACACTTCACAAATTTCCTTCATTCAAAGTTCAATTCATTTCATGCATTGGAGTATGAGGTTCAAAAAGTTTGGCTACTTCAAGGGGTCTTGAATTACCTGGGTGAACTAACGTTTGAGTAATTCATACTTTCTCAGAATCACCGAATGGAGGATGAGATCAAAAATTTCTAAGTGTTCACCTTCGAGTTTGGTTTTTCAGATGCACATTGGATTCATATAATCTGAGGGGGATCAGATTCTTCTAGTAGATTACAACTCAGAAAATCTGAGCTATCTCAGAATTTTTGAGTTTAGCTGAGGTGTCGAGAAGCTTCTAAGTGTCTAGACTATTTTGTGCCAAAATGATAAATGAAACAAATTCACCTTCCAAAGATCAAATCATTATTAAACTAAGATGAAATTCAAATGAATCATATAGGGATTTTTAACATCTTACCTTTATTCATTGAATTTGCAAATTTTGGCAATGGTTTCACGTAACTAGGGTTTTGAGTTGGCTTTGTAAAATAGGGTAATTCCCTTTCATACCTTAATTTTAATCATGAAATATAGAGGGGGGAGGTATGAAGGATATTCATTAATTTCATTAATTCAAATAAAATCCCTCGTTTAACCTTTCAGAATGAACCCTAAAGAATGAAACCCATATTGAAGAAACAAGAAACATACATCAAAGATCCCCAAATTCGATGGTTGACTTACATCATGAGAGGATTTAACAATAAGGAAAAAAATGAAACCAAAACCACCTGAGGAGGATGAAAGATAATAGCTTGGAATGACGCTCAATAAAGGGGAATGCACTGGAAGAATCGAAGTGGAGACCGTCAAACCCTAGAATGATCCCATGGAGAAAACAAAATTTTAGTATGGAGCTCAAATCGAATGATGGGTGAAAGAAATATCTTAACTTCAAGCACACAAGAATGCAAAATGACCAAATGACCACTTAAACCTCATTATATTTCCAAATTCTCATTGGTGCAAGCAATAAATGCCCATGTGTACATCTACAGAAAACTCAGAAACCCGATGGGATCTTGAACTCGGGTAATCTGAGGTAGCTCGTATTACCTGGCCAGATTAAGGTTCGGGTAATCTGAGGTACCTCAGAATCAACGAACCTGCCCCATACTTAACCGATTTTTTCCTCTAAGTCAAAATTTTAAGCAAGAGTCAGCCTGAAGGAGTTAGGCAATTATCATGAAGTTGCAGAAATAACATCTCAAATGCAAATTTAACATTAAGCACATGGGCTAAACAAGACCAAGATCGAGAGACTTATCCCTTAAGGGAATGAAGTCAAGACCCTACGAAAAATAAACAAGAAAAAGTGGTAAGAAAAGATGGTCCCTACTTTGAGCGGGGCATTTGTGCAAAAATTGGACAACAGGTTTGTTGTTTTTGGTAGATGCTCTACAAGATAGGTTGCACCTTTCCCCATGTTGCTAACTTAGCCTTGAATAAAGAGTCTTGAAATAGTGGAGAGAAGGGTTAGAATCCCTTGTAGTTAGACTAATCAAGGAAACATTTAAAATATATCACAACATAGGTGATGAGGTATCTTTAGTGATGAGGGAATTTAGAAATAGAGATGAAAACCAAAATAGTTTAAAAGAGCTATCAATGTGGGAGGACTATATTCCAATTTTTTAGAGACATGTATGGAAAATTTGGTAGCATAGACAAGGCCGTTAGCTAGTTGGTATAACTATTTGACAAAATACCTCAATGAAAGCTTTGGAGAGTGGTATGCACATCCATAATAAAGGATTGAGAAATGATGTTTTATTTTACTTCCTTAAAACTTATGTCATATATATGCATATACAAAATAACAAAATGTAAATCATATGGAAGTATACACAAGGTAAGTCAATTGTTAAATAAAAAAATGCCTCAAAGAGATGTGGTTTAAAAATGTAATTGGCAAGCGTATAGAATTGTGTAATATAAAATGTGTAAATACTTCACATACCTAAGAAACCAAATTTTCAAATGGAGTTCTACCCAATTATGTAGCCTTTGCTTCTTCTTTCTTCAAAATCCTCAACAATTTGACTTTTTCAAAAGCTTGTTCCCCTCCAAACTTCAATTTTATATCAATTTTCACTGGAATTCAAAGTTGAATTGATATTATATGCCTTTCAACATGAAAACTCTACTATTTAATGCAAAGGTGGTGGAAAGATCATGAAAAAGGTGGTGGAATGTGAAAGACATGCATGCACACTTCACAACATCATAAAAGGCTACTTTTTGTCAGAGCACACGCAGAACCAAGAGAATATACAAAATGTGGGCCTTGAGATTATGGGTATATTGAGTTTTTAACTATTTTTAGAGAAAGCCAAAATGTACTCACATTATAATGTGAGTGCATTATTTCTTGCTAAAATGGTCATATCTATACTTCTTCAAAACGTGCTCGCATTATGAGAAAGTTGATTTTTTATGAGATTTCTTTTCTCTCTCTCTTTGTCTATACTCTCTATACGCTAATTCTATCTCTCTCCCCTCTACCCTTAAACCCTAATCCTATCTCTCTCCCCTCTACCCTTTATCCTTAACCCTTATACCCTCACTCCTATCTCTCTCCCACTCCCTCTATCTCTCTCTATCTCAAGTCTCTCCCTCCTACCCCCTCTCCCTCTCTCAAGTCTCTCTCTCTCTCTCAATCACTCACTCACTCCTTAAATCTCTCCCTCTCCTCTCTCCCTTATACCCTCTACCCTTAACCATTATACCTCAATCCTTAAACCCTAATTCTATCTCTCTCCCTCTACCCTTAACCCTTATACCCTCAACCCTTAAACCCTAATTCTATCTCTCCCCTACCCTCTACCCTCTAACCTCTATCTCTCTCCCACTCCCTTCCTCCCTCTCTCTCTCTCTCTCTCTCTCATCTCCACCTCCTACCCCCTCTCCCTCTCTCAAATCCCTCTTGTTGGAAACACAAGGGCAAACAATTGAGAGGGGGGGTGAATCAGTTGTTAGAGAATTTCAAACTTACTAAACTTTTTTAACCCTTATTCTCAGATCTAATTAATAACAATGAAAGCATAAATCAACAATACATTAGAAACACACATAACACCAAGATTTTTTTACGTGGAAACCCTATTAGGGGAAAAACCATGGTGAAGGTCAGTCCATAAGATTATACCCTGTTAAAAGTATAAATAATGAAATGAGGAATGCACATGCATTTAGGCACACCACCTAGAGCTCACTGCTCAATTACAACAATGCTTACTACCAAAAGGAAGACACACTATCTTATAGAAACATTAAGATTACATTCATAGGGATTTGAACTGAAAAAATACCATCTACTAATGCCTGATCAAAGTTCTAGTTAAGCACATGAACACTTCTTCACTCTCTTCTCTACCTTCGAATGATTTAGAACATTATTCACACACACACACATTCAAAATACTTGAAATGAAGTAAACAATTTCTTATATATATCTACAACAAGGAATTTCATCGCTACATGTCGACTTCAACAAAATAAGATGAATACAAACTGTCGGCTCAAATCATCAACAATTATTAATGCGAATCAACCAAGGTTGGCCACAACTTAGTGAAGACCCAAATCAACATATCCAATAAGAAAAAAATCCAAACAATTTCGGTTCGAGGATACGCAACACGTTACAATCACCTTGTCGGCCAAGAACATGAAAAATATGAAAACAGAAGAGAAAATATCGAATCGTGAGCACAACGATCAATGCAGATGTGCAACATAGATAGAGCATGATCTAGAAACATCCACAAACATCATGAATCACTAGAGAGGCATCCACAAAAACTTAGCTAACTGGAATCATATTAACTTCAATCAGGAACAGAAGTAATAGAAAAACTATCAGAATACAAATCTTCATAACTCGATCAAATCTTCATAGGGATCTCTAAAACTCAACATGGATAAACTAGATAGACTCAAAAAAAAACCCCTTAGTCAACAACCTCTGATCATCAATGTATTGAACTCACTGATAGATTGAACTTCACTTCACCACTGATAACTTGCAACTCATTCCATGACAACTTTCTCAATATCCTTGACATATATAGCTTGTAATGCATTAAGGCTAATAGTGTTAACATCAATGACAACCACATATCAGAAACACAACCACAACATCCAAAAATATCCCCCTTTGGCATATATGGAAACACATGATGTGTAAAACACCATCAACGTAGCTATCTCTTAACACTTACTCCCCCTTAGATTCTGACTCTTTTCTTTCACAACTCTTTCACATGATCTTCTCCCCACATAGTTCTTCTCCTCAGATAATCCACATTTTTTCACATTAATCTTCTCCCCCTTTGACATCAATGACAAAAATCTCCTACAAGCTCTGAACCACATATTTGAACATCTGAATCATTTGACTACTCCCCCTGAGTAGTAGCCACCACAACATCAATCCAGATCAAAATATGACCATGAAATGCATGAATTGATTCAAGGAAATGCATCCTAGTTCTGATTAGGAGGGGTAATCACCCCTAACTTCCCTCTGAGATACTCAAAAGTATCTTTAGGCAACAGATTGGTAAAGATGTTTTCAATCTACTCCTTAGTAGGCACATACTCCAATCTGACTTCCTTTTCACTCACCTTCTCTCTCAAAAAGTGAAACTTGATAGATATATGCTTGGTCTTCTAATGCAACACTAAATTATTGGAAATGTTTATTGCACTTGAATTATCATAGAATATAGCAATGGGTTCATCATACACAACTCTGATATCCTTCAACATTTGATTCATCCACAATACTTGAGTACAACTGTTAGCAGCAACAATGTATTTGACCTTTGCAGTAGATAAAGAAATAGCATTTTGATTCTTACTTAACCATGAAATCAACTTACCCAAGAAAAATGCACCTCCACTAGTACTCTTTCTGTCATTCACATCACCTGCCCAATCAACATTAGTAAAAAAAACTCAAAGTAAGATCATCATTTGTAGGATACCACAGGACAAAATCAACCATTCCCTTCAAGTATCTAAAAATTCTCTTCACAATAGTCACATGAGATTTCTTAAGATCAACTTGAAATCTTGCAACAATACACACAACATTCATGATATCAAGCCTAGTTTTAGTTAAATAGAGAAATCCACCAATCATTGATCTGTATCTAGTCTGATTTTCCTTCGGAGAATCATCATTTTGTGTCAACTTGCATCTGGTCACCATGGGTGTACCAACTGGCTTTGAATCTTCCATACCAAACTTCTTCAGCAATTCTTTCACATACTTGGATTGTGATATAAAGATCCCTTTATCTAACCAAGTAATTTGCAATCAAAAAAAGAATTTCATCTCTCCAATCATAGACATCTCAAACTCATTATGCATCTCATCAACAAACTTCATGCACAAACTATCATCTCCTCCAAAAATGATATCATCAACAAAGACCTCAACAATCAAATCTTTATCATCATCAATCTTGAAATACAAATTACTATCAGTAGTACCTTTGTTAAATCCAAGCTTCAACAAGTATTTATCCAACCTGACGTACCATGCTCTAGGGGCTTGCTTGAGTCCATACAATGCTTTCTTCAACTAACAAACCATATCTCCCTAATCAATAAATTGAAATCCATCAGGTTTCTCAACATACACCTCTTCTTCCAATTTTCCATTCAAAAATGTTGACTTGACATCTATCTGATAAACCTTGTAGTCTTTGTAAGTAGCATAAGCAAGAAATAATCTCACAGCTTCAATTCTAGCAACATGGGAAAAAGTTTCTTCAAAGTCAATTCCTTCCATTTGAGAATAACCTTTACATACTAGTCTTGCTTTTTTTCTAAGCACTTCACCTTGCTCATTTTGTTTGTTTCTAAAGACCCATTGAGTTCCAATCACATTTTTATCCTTAGGTCTAGGAACAAGAATCCATGTATCATTCTTTTCAATTGGAATCAATTCTTCTTTCATTGCTTCAACCCAATACTCATCTTTACATGCTTCATTCACACTAGTAGGCTCAATCTTTGAAATCAAATAGTGTTCTTCTGCAATTTTTCTCCTAGTTTGGATGCCTTTTCTCTTATCACCTATGATCTGATCTTCTAAATGATTTAATCTTACATACCTCAAAGTCTTCTTAGGATGTTCTTCAACTTCAGGCTCTTGTGTTCTCTCTTTTGCACTTTCACTAGTTTCTCCTTCTTGATTTTCCTAATTCATCGGAATGATTTGCACTTGATTAGTAGTTTGAAAATTCTTCCCTTTATTTGTATTGTCATTCTGATCATTTGAATCATATCCACAAGTTCTAGATGGTGTAGCTATGTCTTCATCAACCTTGACATTTGCACTTTCAACCATTTTCCTCAATCTCTTATTGTAGCACTGGTAGGCCTTGCTTTTAGTAGAATAACCAAGAAAGATACCTTCATCACTTCTAGCATAAAACTTTCCTATATCTTCATCTCTTTTGATATAACATTTTCTTCCAAATATTTTGAAATACCTAATAGTAGGCCTATGTCCATACCATAGCTCATAAGGGGTCTTCCCAGTATCACCTATATCTTCATCTCTTTTGATATAGAATTTTCTTCCAAATATTTTGAAATATCTAGCAATAGGCCTATTTCCATACCATAGCTCATAAGGGGTCTTACTGGTATCACCTTCATACAAAGTTTCCAACTTTTTCCATATCTCATAAGCAGTCTTCTGATCCATACATTTGTCATCTCAGAATCAGTCAAAGCACTCAACAATGTTTCCTTAGCTCTGATATTGTACTCAACATCTCTAATCTCACAATAGTAGTAGGGCCATTCTATGGAATAACATACCTATTACTTGTAATGCTCTAGTAGGGTTCACCAATGCATCTCAGATGGCACTCCATTCGAGTCTTCCATAGAGAGTAATTTGTTCCATCAAATCTCAGACTATCCTTCTTGTATGTCACCATCCCAGATCACCTCAAGTTGTTAATCTTCTTCCAAGGAACTTGCTCTGATACCAATTGTTGGAAACACAAGGGCATACAACTGAGAGGGGGGATGAATCAGTTTCCACAAAATTTCAAACTTATTAAACTTTATTAACCCTTATTCTCAGATCTAATTAATAACCATGAAAGCATAAATCAACAACACATCAGAAACACACATAACACCAAGATTTTTTTACATGGAAACCCTATTAGGGGAAAAACCATGGTGGAGGTCAGTCCTCAAGATTATACCCTATTAAAAGTATAAATAATGAAATAGGGAATGCACATGCATTTAGGCACACTTCCTAGAGCTCACTACTTAATTACAATAAGGCTTACTACCCAAAGGAAGACACACTGTTTTATAGAAACATTCAGATTACATCCACAGGGATTTGAACTGACAAAATAGCATCTGCTAATGCCTAATCACAGTTCTAGTTAAGCACATGAACACTTCTTCACACTTCTTCACTCTTCTTCACTCTTCTTCACTCTTCTTCACTCTTTGCTCTACCTTTGAATGATTTAGAACATTATTTGTGCACACACATTCAACATACTTAAAATGAAGTAAATAATCACTTATATATATCCGCAACAAGGAATTTCACCACTACATGTCAACTTCAACAAAATAAGATGAATACAAATTGTCGACTCAAATCATCAACAATTATTAATGCAAATCAACCAAGGTTGGCCACAACTTAGTGAAGACCCAAATCAACATAACATGAAAACATCCAAAAAAATTTGGTTCGAGTATCCACAACACGTTACAATCACCTTGGAGGCCAAGAACATGAAAAACATGAACACACAAGAGAAAATCTTGAATCACGAGCACAATGATCAATGAAGATGTGTAACATAGATAGAGCATGATCTAGAAACATCCACAAACATCACAAATCTCCAGAGAGGTATCCACAACAACCGAGCTAACTGGAATCATATTAAATTCAATTAGGAACACAAGTAACAAAAAAATTATGATATTGTTATTAGGATTCAACTGTGTAGTTTCAAGTCAAACTCATTGACCCATGTTTCATGAGTAGTGGTTCACAAGAACCCATATCTCATGATAGTGAATGGTCCACTTAGCACTCATTACATCTCTCAAGAACAACAAAATTGTCAAAATACAAATCTTCATAACTCGATCAAATATTCATGCAGATCTCTAAAATTCAACACGGATAAACTAGATAGAATCAAAAACAAACCATTTAGTCCACAACCTCTGATAATCAATGTACTGAACTCACCGACAGATAAAACTTCACTTCACCACTGACAATATGCAACTCATTCCATTACAATTTTCTCAATATCCTTCATGTATACAACTTCTAATGCATTAATGCTAATAGTGTTGACATCAATGACAACCACATATCATCAAAACAATCACAACATCAAACACCTCTTTCTCACTCATTCACTCCTATCTCTCTCCCCTCTCCCCTCTACCCTTGATCATTATAGCCTCAACCCTTATACCCTAATTCTATCTCTCTCCCCTCTATGCTATACCCTTCACCCTTATACCATGTATCTCTCTCCCACTCCCTCACTCTCTCTCTATATCTCTTGTGTCTCTCCCTCCTACCTCTCCCTCTCTCAAATCTCTCTCTCTCTCTCTCTCTCTCTCACTCACTCACTCTCATCTCTCTCTCCTCTACCCTCTACCCTTAAACCATAATTATATCTCTCCCCCCTCTACCCTTAACCCTTATACCCTCAACCCTTAAACCCTAATTCTATCTCTCTCCCCTCTTCCCTCTATCCTCTAACCTCTATCTCTCTCTATTGAGTCTTTCCCTCCTACCCCCTCTCCCTCTCTCAACTCCCTCTCTCTCACTCACTCAATCCTATCTCTCTCTCCTCTCCCCTCTACCCTTAACCCTTATACCCTCTATCCTCTACCATATATCTCTCTCCCACTCCTCCCCTCTCTCTCTCTCTCTTGTCTCTCCCTCCTACCTCCTCTCACTCTCTCAACTCTCTCTCACTTTCTCTCTCTCGCAGGGATAACTTTAAGAAACCCCCCCTCATCCAACATGTAGAATCTTGGCGAATCTTTCCTTTTATTTGAAAAAAAATATTAATTTTCCTGGTGAATCTATAGCACATTATTAAAAAAATTGTAAAATCCTGGCGAATCTTAATGAATAATTGCAAAAAATAATAATCACAATGGCATATCCTAGCGAATAATCACTAAAAAGATTAATTACAATGGCGAATCTCTCCTTTAAAAAATTGCATAGTTGGTCAGCGCAGATCCCCCATATTTTTTTTTGTCTTTTGTATGGTTGCAGGTTGATTCCATGAGTTTATATGCATGTGCCTTTAAAAAGGCTTGTTAAGGCCCAAATTTTTTTTTGGGCCACACGATTAAATCTAATCCTGTGGCCCAAAACAAATTTCGGGCCTCAAAAAGCCTTTTAAAATGCATGCGCATATAAACTCACGGAATCAACCTACAACCATCCGATTAAAAGATAATCGATGACAATAAATAAAAGCCCTATTCAAGGTTAAAATATCACTAAAATGAAATGGTAATTTATTATTAGTGGCAATATTGCCCCAAAATTAATGGTAGGAATATAATATTACTGGCAAATTAATTAATATTTGTAATTAGAGTATAAACCACTGGTAAATCAGTTCCAATGACGCGTCGTTTAAAGAATAATGCATAGGCGAATTAATCGAGATAAAATTATTTTTTTGTAAAAACTTGACGATTTTGCATCCTTTTTAGCTTTTACTATTCACCATTTCTGGAGGTCTCGATTTCAATTATTCACCAATTGGTGAAGATTCAACACTAAATTTTTCCTTGCACTTTCGTCTCTCCCTCCTACCCTCTATCCTTAAACCCTAACTCTTTCTCTCTCCCCTCTACCCTTAACCCTTATACCCTCTATCCTCTAACCTCTATCTCTCTCCCACTCTCTCTCTCTCTCTCTCTCTCTCTCCCTTTATCCTCTAACTTCTCTCTCTCTTGTCTCTCCCTCCTACCCCCTTTCCCTCTCAACTCCCTCTCTCTCACTCACTCCTATCTCTCTCCCTCTCCCCTCTACCCTAACCCTTATACCCTCTATCTCTCTCTCTCTTGATTCTCTCCCTCCTACCCCCTCGCTATCTCTCAACTCTCTTTCTCTCTCACTCACTCACTCACTCACTCACTCACTCACTCTTCTCTCTCTCCCCTCTACCCTTAACCCTTATACCCTAATTCTATCTCTCTCCCCTCTACCCTCTATCCTTGATCCTTATACCATAAACCCTTAAACCCTCTATCCTCTACCCTCAATTCTCAACCCTCAACCCTTAATCCCTCAACCCTCAATTCTTAAACCCTCTACCCTCTACCCTATAAACCATTAAACCCTAAACCCTAAACCCTAAACCCTAAACCCTAAACCCTCAACCATTACACCCTATACCCTTAAACCCTCAACCCTTAAACCCACTTAGTAAACTGTCTACCCTAATCACTCAACCCTCTTGACCCTTAATCCCTCAATGCTTAAACCCGAATCCCTAAATGCCTATAACCTTTACCCTATACATTGGATCCTCAACCATAATCCCCATATCCTATACCCTAAATCCTCTACCCTCAACCTTAAACCCTTAACCCTTAAACCCTCTACCCTCTACCCTCTACCCTATAAAACCTTAAACACTCAACCCTAAACCCTAAACCCTCAACCTTTAAACCCTAAACCCTTAAACCCTCTACCCTCTACCCTAACTTTAATCCCCAACCTCTAAAACCCTGGTGCCCTCACCCTCTACCCTATAATCCCTAAACACTCAACCCTAAAACCCAAACCTCAACCCTAAACCCTCTACCCCCACCCTCACCCTCTACCCTAAACCATTAAACCCACTTTAGTAAAAATATCTTACCCTAATCAAGCCAACCCTTTCTCGACCTCAACCCTTTAATCTGCAATTCCTCTAATTCTATACATTGGATTCTCAACCCCAATCCCCACACCCTATACCCTAAATCCTCTACCCTCTACCCTCTACCCTAATCCCTCAACCCTTAAACCCTTAAACCCACTTAGTAAACTCTTTACCCTCCCTCAACCCCTATACCTTCTACCCTATACATTGGACCCTCAACCTTAATGCCCCAACCCTATACCCTCAATCCTCTACCCTCAACCTTAAACCATAAACTCTTAATCCCTCTACCCTCTACCCTCTATCCTATAATACCTTAAACACTCAACGCTAAAACCTAAACCCTCAACCCTTAAACCCTAAACCGTTAAACCCTCTACCCTCTACCCTCTACTCTCAATCCTCTACCCTCAATCCTCTACCCTCTACCCTCAACCCTAATCCTTAAACCCTTAAACCCACTTAGTAAACTCTACCCTAATCCATCAACCCTCTTGACCCTTAATCCCTCAACCCCTATACCCTCTACCCTATACATTGGACCCTCAATACTAATCACCAAAACCTATACCCTCAATCATTTACCCTCAACCCTTTACCCTTTGCCATCTACCCTATAAACCATTAAAAACTCAACCCTAAACCCTCAACCCTCAACCCTTAAACCCTAAACACTTAAATTCTCTACCCTCTACCCTCAATCCTCTACCCTCTACCCTCAACCCTAATCCCTCAACCCTTAAACCCTAATCCCTCAACCCATATACCCTCTACCCTATACATTGGACCCTCAATGCTAATCCCCAAACCCTATACCCTCAATCCTCTACCCTCAACCCTTAAACCCTCTACCCTCTACCCTACAAACCCTTAAACAATAAACCCTAAACCATCAACCCTTAAACCCTCTACCATCTACCCTCAATCCTCTACCCTCTACCCTCTACCCTCTACCCTTAAACCCTTAAAACCACTTAGTAAACTCTCTACCTTAATCCCTCAACCCCTATACCCTCTACCCTATACATTGGACCCTCAACCCTAATTCCCCAACCCTATACCCTCAATCCTCTACCCTCAACATTAAACCCTCAACCCTCAACCCTTAAAACCTTTACCCTATACATTAAACACAACCCTTAAATCTCAACCCTCCACCCTTAATCCCTCAATCCTAAACCCTCAAACCCTAAACCCTCAACCCGAATACCCTCTACCCTATACATTGGACTCTCAACTACAATCCTTCAACCATATGCACCCTCAACCCAATACCTTAATCCCTCAACCCTATAGGTCATCAACCCTATACCCTCTATTCTCAACCCTCAACCCTATACATTGGATCCTCAACTCTCATATATCTTTTTCACTCCCTCATCTTCTCTCCTTATATCTATCTCACTTCTCCCTCCATCTCTCTATCCATCCATCCCTCCCTCTCTACCCTAATCCCTCAATCCTAAACCCTCAACCCTTAAACCCTTAAACACTCAACCCTAAACCCTAAACCCTCAAACCTCAACCCTTAAACCCTAAACCCTTAAACCCTCTACCGTCTACCCTCTACCATATAATTTCTACCTTTACTTTCTACTTTCTACTCTACTCTAATAATTTCTACTATAAACTCCTAATCTCTCAATACTTTTATAATTTTAAATCTTAAGAAAATATTTTACTTAATTCTTAAACTTCAACTTTTAATTCTTTAACTTAAATCCCATTTTACCTTAGTAAACCTTAATCTCAATCCCTTTATACTTTTACTCCTATATATTGGACTCCTTAACTCCTAATCTCTTTGACTCCTATAGTAATTTTATACTTCTCAATCTCTACTCCTAAACTTAAACTCTCAACTCAACTCTCAACTCCCTAACCTCAACTCCTTAAACTTAAACTATTAAACCCTACTCCTATACATTAAACCTCCTCAACCTCAATTTTAACCTCAACCTTAATCTCAACCTCAATCTCTTAAATCTAAACTCCTAAACCTCTATAATTTCTACTCCTTATATTGGACCTTAAACTCTAGTCTTAAGCATATACCTCAAACTTATACCTTAAACTTTCTACTCAACTCCTAAACCTTTAAACTCTACTCCTATACCTCAACTCTAATAATTTCTACTATCAACTCCTATTCCCTCAACTCAACCTTTAAATCCTAACACCTAAGAAACAATTAAACTCTATAGGTCTCTCCACTTCTAATCCCCTCAACCCTATAAATTTCAACCCTACTACTTCTCTCTATCTATACATATCACCTCTCCCTCCCTCCCTCTCTTCTACCCTCTCCCTCTTTCTACGTACCTCTTGTTCAATTAATCCCTATCACCCTCTCTCAATCCCTCTAGCTATCTCTCTCTATCTCCCCCCCACTCTCTCCCAATCCATCTCTCTCATGTCTCTCCCTCCCACCCCCTCTCTCTCTCATGTCTCTCCCTCTAGAAACCTACCTAGTTAACTCTCTCTCTCTCTCTCTCCCTCTCTCCCCTCTTTCTATCTATCCCTCCCACCCTACCTAGATAAGTCCCTCTCACTCCACCCCCCTCTTTCTCTCCCTCTATCAGGTCATTCCCTCCCACACCCTCTCCCTCTCTCATGTATCTCACTCACACTCCCTCTCTCTCCCACACTCCCTCTCACTACCTATCTCTCAAGTCTCTTCCTCTCACCCCCCTCACACTCTCAAGTCTCTCACTTTGGAACCCTACTTACATAACTCTCTTTCTCTCCATCTCTCTTTCCTTCCCTTTATCCCTCCCACCCTACCTAGCTAAGCCCCTCTCACCCCAACCTATTCTCTCCCACTCCCTCTCTCTTAAACTCTATCTTCCACCCTCTCTCCCTCTCTCCAGACTCTCTCTCTCTCTCTCCCTCTCCCCCTCCCACCCTACGTAGACAACTCTATATATATCTCTCTCTCTCTTAAATTACCCCTCCCTCTAAAGACATACATAAATACATACATACAAGAATAAAACATATGTACATACAATCATACATACATACAAACATACAAATATATAAACATACATTCAATAGAGTAGCATTTAACATAAATCAAGACATAACGTGAGTGCGTTATATCGTGCTTGCATTATGTCATGCTAGACATGTTCCCCAAAAATGCAAAAAACCATGTCAAAACTGAGATATAACATGTGCATGTTATAACGCATGTGTGTTATATCTTGCTTTGGGAATCCCCAAGCCTTGGGATTGGTGTTTTCCTTGGAATACCAACCCAAAGGCTTGGATGGAATTCCCAATGACTAGAGACGTGTTTTTGCAAATTCTACAATATTTCACATAATCGAGTTCATGCTCACCGTCAAGATTGCATGTGGTTCAATATCAAAAAAATTAAACATATGGGTAATGTTAGGTTCTCTCTTAGCTATCCAACAATATAATTTTTTTCACTTTCTAACAATGTTAAGCCTTTCATCCATAATTTCTTTTGTTTGTAGTGCCCTTTTTGGAAAAAAGTAGTGTTTGGTTTTTTTTTTTCACATAAATTAACCATTCATTGAAATTTCAAATAAATTACATTTTTAGAAACTAGAATCCATTCTACAATTTTTTTTTTTTTTAAATCAATTAGTTTCCAAAATTTGTAGGGGTAGTATAGCCAAAATTCTATTTTTTATGAAGTGTCCATTCGAAAATTAGTAAAAATCAAATATTCATTAAAAAATTATCAGAAAAATCATGCATCAACTACATACTGGTAGCTAACTTCTGATCGTAGTGATTTTAAAAATACTAAAAAAATGTTCACCGTGCTAGGGTCGTACAAGAGTTTCTATGTTATGTTTTCTGAAAAAAATAACACCAATTTTTGTACGTCCATTTTTTTAACCCCTTAATCTCAACCATTTTCACAATAAATTAGTAGTTTAGAAAGTAGACTTGGAGCACTTCGATCCTTGTTTTTGTTCCATCTCAAAATTTTGAGTGTAACTATACTCAATTTCACGTCCAAGGTTAGTATTTCCTAATTTCAGAAAAAAGGTGGCCACTTAAGCCCCCTTTTTGAGAACCATCTTTGTGCACTTACCCCATGGTAAACAGGAAAATAAATTTTGGGTAGTTGATAGTGGTTGATCACATCACATGACTGGTGATAAGAGTAAGTTTGTGAAACTTGAGAAATATGATGGAGGTCTAGTTATGTTTGGAAATGATACTGGTGCTAAAATATATGGGATAGGTTCAATAAGTTTTCATGGCAAGCATCATACTGACGATGTTTACTATGTTAAGGGTTTAAGGCATAATCTATTGAGTGTTGGTTAGATGTACAGAAAAGGATATGATCTTGTGTTTGAGGATGAGAAGTGTGAGATCCGAAAAGGATCTAAAACATTGATTGCTATAGGAAAGAAATTTGAAGGGAATATTTATTAGCTTAAGGGTGATGATGGAAAATGCTTTATGACTTAGATAAATGATAGTTGGTTATGGTATAGGAGAATGTGTCACATGAATTTTGATAACTTAGCAAGGATTAGTGCTATTCAAGACATTAGAGATCTATCGAGAATTACAAATCCTATAAATGTTATCTATAGGAATTGTCAATTTGGGAAGCAAACAAGAAATCATTACAAATCAAGAGAAAAATCTACTAATAGATTATTGGATTTGGTTCATACATATCTTTGTGGTCCTATGAAAGTGTGAAGTCTATATGGTGAAAGGTACTTTAGCATTTTAATTGATGATTATTCTAGATATACATGGGTTACATTTCTAAGAGAGAAATCAGATGCATTAGATAGATTAAAGGCATTCAAGGCTATGGTTAAAAATGAAGTGAATTTGAAGATAAAATGCTTGAGATCTAAAAAAGGTGGAGAATTCACCTCCCATGAGTTCAATATGTTTTGCAAAGTGCATGGAATAAAGAGACAGTTATCTATTCTGAAAAATCCTCAACATAATGGAGTCGTT